>UESW01004425.1:593321-758536 GCA_900491605.1 Calamus simplicifolius | reverse complement strand
TGTTATCTTGACAATTTAAAACTCGGTGCCATGAGAGCAAAGCAAATCATACATTGTAATGTTATCCATGATAAAGTACTGGAAGTCGGAATACCAGTGAATCAGCCTTGAAATACAATAATTTAACAGTCTTCTGACTAGGATATGGAACAATTACCTGCATAGGATGTACATAGAGGGAAACAACCTTTCAACCTTAAAGAACCTTTTGACGATCCAACGGTCCACTAAAGTAACTAACTGGATTGAACAACAGATAGCTCTTGCCTTCCTGTCCATTCCTCACCGGGCCTCAGAGTGATCGGCTTCTCAATGGCTGCCGCCCCCACACATAGCATACTATTGTACTCATCATTCCCAAAATCCGCCAGGGCTTCGGCTCTTTTGTCCCAAGGATTCCATACCACTGCATGGAGGAAAAAGGACATGCCACCAAGGATTTCATTAATGATGCTATTGATTCTGATTTTCAATTTTTTATTTCCCTACAATTCTTGATGCAGGCAGTAAATATGAAAGGAATCATCCAAGGTCCAAAGAAGATAGAAGCTTACGGAAAACAAGGAAATGAATATTAATATCAAACTCACCTGCATCTGGCAGACCATCTTTTCGCAAAACAAATGTCCTTCTCATTTTATGATCCAGAATTGCGATCTTCGGTGGCGTGCTCAAATATATTCTGTCCACCTTTTTTGAACACGTACAACATTAATGTTGAAGGGCCAACTATAACAGTCTATATGACCATGCTGATTTACTTACTTCAGACTCAAATGTAATTCCATCTCCTTGTTCTGTAAAGCACTCCTTCGCCTTCAAGTTATCAAGATAATGCAGTGTCTCCAATCCTTCTACTCGGACTTCACTGAAACATTCACTCAAAGTTCATGTCCAGAAAAGTGGGCAAGGGAAAAAAAAAAGAAGGATCACTAGACTATATGTTGCCAAAATTTGAAATAACATCAGATCTACGCTTAGACAGGAATATTTGACTGCTGAGGATTCTTGAAGGCAAACAAAAAAATTTAGATGAAGCTTGGTGGTCAAAATTTTGGTTAATTTGGATTAATATTGCACAGGAGACAAAAACATAAGTTCAAAGATTTTTTTGAAGAACAAACAAATTCTGATTGATCTAAGAATGATTAACAAACAGCTGGCAAGAGATTTATCTTATTTATACATCTCATTGGGATGAGGATTGATAAAGGAAAAAAAGGTATGGCATGTTCATGAATATACTTAACAAAAATGTATAGTAGAATTTAATGGCACCTGGTCTTCAAAAACATATGATTTTTCTGTGCAGATACAGATACTGTATTTATATCCAAAATTGAAAGTGCAACCATGTCCACGCTCATATTTGGTTGGTGAATTTTGGTGTATTCAGTTGTGCGCATGCATGCATGTCCAAAAATATAGGTGACATTTGGTTAATCGCTATAATAGTTTTTCTCGAAGATAGGATAATCAATGATAGGATATCATCTCATTTGGTATGAGATATTTTAATAACCAAAGATCATCAGTTTTGCACATTATTATATTTAGTATACCATGAGATTGAAAGATTACCATATATACAATAGAATAATATCCTTAAAAACTTATTTACATAATATATTATAAAATTTATATTATATAATAATGCTATTATAATATTATAATATATATATATCATAATAGCATACTATAATAATAATAATAAATATAATAATATATATATATAATGTATAATATATTATATTTATTAAATATGAAAATATAAATAATAATATAATATTAGTTACATATTATATAATAATATTAGCAATATAATTATTATTTATTTTAATAATATAATATATAATATATAATTATTAGTAATATAATATGATATATAGTTAATATATAAAATAATATTAATATAATACTAATGATAATATATTATCAATAATATTATATAATTTTAATATATATATAATATTATAATATATCATGATAATATAGAAGAAGAGATTGACAAATGTAGGAACTTAGAATGTCTTCCAAAACTCATTTATAAGTTAGTTATCCATAAGACTTAGAAAAGCCCAAACAATTTCACATATAGCCGCCCACAAGGTATGCTCGGGAAGTATTTAATCAAGCAATTAAAGTCATTGCTCCTTTCTCATCTTTCCTCTATTTATCTTGAACCTGAAAGCAAGCCTGATCCACAGCAGGAAGCTTAAATGGAAGAAGACTAGCATGGATAGATTCAGTGTCAGGCCATGCCTCTTCAGGACAATTGTCTCCTATTGAGATCGAAGGATCAAAGAGACCACCAGTGCTGCACACAAGGAATAGTGGTGCACTTGCAAGGCAACTCTGAGCTACAGAAACATAAGAAAGAACTATAAATAGTAATGCTGCCAAAACCTGATTCTAAAAATGACTCATTCAGATGCATTTTCTCAAAGGATTCCCTCCTTAATTGACAAACAAAAGGGTGAAAAACCAACTAGCAGGCAGTATCAAAAGTGGCATCTTTCTTTGATTTCACTCTTAAATTGCATTAGGAAAACTGTCGAGGTGCCCATGTTATTGCATGTTAATATTCCATGTGTTTCGAATTTTGACCTTGGTGTTGACCATACAACATCCTAAACGTTTTAGTAGTCATGGTTAGCTTTAAAGGTCAGGACTCTTTTCCTACTCTAATGGGTGGTTGGCATTAGCTGTAGGAGCTAAAGGTTGGAATTTTGATAAAATATTGTTTGATTTTCTTTAAGAAGCATCAGTATTGTAAAGTGTAAACACATCTAGCTTGTTACATAACTCTCTATTCCTATATCATATCAAGTCCAAAAACCTGACAACTTTCATTCCATTTCCTCTATTTTCTCAATTCAAGAAATTTTCATACTGCTTAGAATTGTGAGTGCTCATTTGACAACTTAACTCCTCATGAATACAGATCTATGAAAGATAATGCGCGAACATAAGAGAAACTCTGCAGTATTTGACTGACGAACCCGATGTCAGACACAGCAAAGTGATTTTGGAATGCAAACGTAAATGAGAACGGTTTTCCATTGGTATTGACGTTTCTTATACGCGATGTCAGCATCAGTTCCCCTCCAGGTGCCAGACCAACTCTTAGACGAAATTCAAAACTGTAATAATTACAGTAATGGTTCAGCCAAGCATAGAAGGATGTAAAACAATACTAATAGCTTGCATATAATTTAATAAGAAAAAAAATCCGAAGTCAATCTGCATATAGCAGCAACCTGTGAGGCCAGATCTTGAGGTCTCCATCAGATGGCCTGAGGATTAAATCGACAAAACTTTTACAGACTTCGTTTGCTGGAAAAGGTGGTGGGTTAGTGTCAATACTCCAAGTCCTCTTCCTGATAAAGTCATGTAGTTCAGTTCTTCTATAGATCTCAAACTGCACGTTCAGAGCATTTTTGGGTGATGGTGATGCAAAATACAGATGAAGTGTGATTAGATCAAAAGCACATGATAGTAAATTAATGGTCATACTGAGGAAAGTATATTGGGATTCCCCCACGTATTGCTTTAGAAGGCTGGAAAATAGCCTAAAAAGAATAAAAAAAGGGGGAGTTAGACATGGATGCTAGATGATTCAGATCAAGATAAAGGTCAGGTTTAGTAGACGAAACCATTAAACATAAGATGAACAGCTCCCGTCCATCCATTTACATCTACCTAAGCACATGCTGTGCAAAGAAACTCTTGCATCAAATTAATTCAGCCTCAAGAAGGGATAATATCAAAGCAGCAGCATGAAGGGAGACAGATGTTACATCTCTCTGACTTTAATGACCATAGCTAATGAGCCTCATGATAACAAGGTTTTGAATGTACAATGAAAAACCATGCACTTGGTTCACATGATGACAGCAAGACGGCTATTGAAACATAAAAAAAAGCATTGGGAAGGATACAAAACATAAAAATCATTCGAACACCAGTTAAATGAAAAGGAAAATGTTGTCATTGTTTTATGGTAAAGCCCTGGCAAGGGTACAAGACATGCAAACCATCTCGAGAACAGTTTAAGCAATAAGGAATTTTCCTCCATTATTTCATGGTCAAATCCTTCAAACAAGAGGATGATAGCATCATGCAATTGTGAATCACGAGACAGAATCTAAATAGGAGTATAATATGACATAGAGAGACGGCAAAAAGTTTTTTTGGGGGGAAGGAACTCAAAGAGGAAAGAAGAGAAGGACCGTAAGAGAAACACAGATTCAAAATATACGTAGGGCAGGGTTTAAAAGAGGAAAGAAAAGGATAGTTGGTTATTTAAAAGGGAAAAAGCCTCAAAGCATATGGTTAGAGCCTTGAATGAGACACGGAAATAGATAGAAGAAAACAATATAACTGATGTGGTTGATCCAACATCGTCAGAGCAAACGGTGAACTGACAGAGCCCAACCTCGGTCTCGTGGGATGGCCTCGGCCCCGAGGGCCCCCCTCGGCCTCGGCCTCGAGCTTTAGCCTCGGCCTCGGCCTCGGGCTTCTGTCCTGGTCCGGTCCGGGACTGGCAACCTGCTGCCTCGAGCCGCCTGACACACCCACGTGGCCCACCAACCACCTGCAGCGGTTACATGGTCCACCACTCGCTTGCAACAGCGCGTGGCCATACCCCATTACGCCGCATGCCAGACGCAATCATATCTGCCTACCACCTGCAGCACTGCGCTCGGTAGGTGGCAGGCGAGGAGGGACACCTCTGACAGGCGGTTGTGACCCATCGCTGTCAGCCTTGCTTTTCGTCCGTTAGTAGACAAAGGGACCTCGAAGTCAACAACCTTCTGGAAATAGGAAAAGAGAGATCGTCGGACAGGTATAAAGGCCCACACATATGAGGGAAGGATCCTGAACTCTAGTTTTTTAGCTCATCTTCTGCTAGTTAACTCTTATCTATTCCCGGGTCGCTGACTTGAGCGTCGGAGGGTCTCCACCGAAGCATCCGGTCTTCGGAAACTTTTCTTGTAGGAGCCCGTCGAGGAAGACCTCCGTTTCCCCGACGTTCAAGGAGGGTGACTTGGCATCAATAGATTGGCGTGTCAGGTAGGGGGGAAAGGAGAAAAGCTTCGAACCTGTCAGCGGCAACTTCTCTTTCCCTGAGCTCCCAAACAATGGTGACGACTCGTGCGCAAGAGGTTTCCACCAGTCACGCCGGGGGGCAGCATCAAGGTGCTGACCCGCTAGCGGTTGGCCCCTTCACTCCCCTGGCCGACGTCCCTACACCACCACCGCAACAGCTTCAAGAAGACCGCCTCGCTGCCCTCACCGTGCAAGTCCAATCCTTGGTGGCAGCGGTTCAAGTCCTGCAGCAGCAACCGGCGGCCGCGCAGCAGCCAGGGCCACTCCCGTCAGTTTCGGGAGTGGTCCAACCCAATCAGCACTCTTCTCGGAGGAGGTTCCCCCCCCGAGAGGCACGCCACCGCGCACTTCGCCTAGGCCTCACCGTCGGAAAGTCCTCCAAGAGGCCTCGGTCGCCCTCTCGACACGCCAGTGCTTCTCCCAAGCGGCGGCATGGGAGGGAGGCAGAGCGCCCCGTCAGCATCGCCGTCATTCTTTCCCCTTCTCAGAATCCTCGAGGGAGGGGTCCTTCGATGGCCGAATCGCTCGCCGGGCTGAGCGCCGGATCAACGAATACAATCAGCGATTGAAGGAGCTCAGCCGCCGAATCACCAACCCACCAAAGGCAGACTATGACAGCCGGCCGCTGCTGTCCCGCCGCATCATGGAGGAACCAATATCAACCCGTTTCGTCTTCCACAGCTGGACCCGTATGACGGGACCACCGATCCCCTGGACCATTTGGAGAGTTACAAGGTCCTCATGCAGGTCCAGAGAGCAACCGACTCACTCCTCTGCATCACCTTCCCCGCCACCTTGAAGAAGGCTGCTCGAGCCTGGTACTCCCGTCTGCCGCCACGGAGTATCAACTCCTTCCGTCAGTGGAGAGGGCCTTCCTGGCCCATTTTGATGCATGCTGGAAGATTCCAAGAGTGGCGGACAGTCTTTTCTCCGTCCAGCAAAAGGATGGTGAGTCCCTGCGGGACTACGTTGCTCGATTCAAAGAGGCAGCCCTAGAGGTCTACAACCTTGAGGACTCTGTGGCCACTTTGGCCTTGAAGCGGGGGCTCCGTCCCTCCCGCTTTGCATATTTCCTTGACAAGAAGCCGCCTGGCTCCTACGCCAAACTCTTGAGCCGGGCCCAAAAACATCCGCGCCGATGAGGCTGACTCCTCCCGGCGCGAGGCTAACAGAAGCACCACTAAGAAGCCGGCTCATCCAGAGCCTGCTGAAGTTCGTCCTAGGAGGCCCGAGCCTCCTCGCCGACCAGATAACTATCCTCAGGCTCCCGCGCTGAGGGACAGCCCGTTCACCCCCTGCTTGCTCCCATCTCCCATATCTTGCTGGAGATTGAGGGTGAGTCGTACCTGCCACCCCTCCTCCGTTAAACCCGAAGACCCCTCGCAACAAGAACCTGTACTGCTGCTACCATCGAGACCACGACCACGACACCGGCAACTGTCGCCAGCTGAAGAAGGCGATAGAGGACCTTATCCAACGAAGCCACCTGGGAAGTTTGTTCAGAGGAACAACCCCAGTGCTCCTGGCCCGTCAGCGCCTCCGCCATCGATGATCGACAATGCTCTGACCGAGAAGATGGTGGCTATGATTTCCTAGGGGCAGGCGGCCCGCCCAAGAGGCCGATGGGGGAGGGAGAGTTAGATTCTGTAATCCCTTTTTCTAAAAGGGACCTAGAGGGGGTGGTCAACAAAAATGATGATAGCATCGTCGTGGCTATGACGATCGCTAAGCATCCTGTAAAAAGAATCCTGGTTGACAGTGGAAGCTCAGTAGAGGTGTTGACTTATGACGCCTTTGTTCGAATGAATCTATCTCCGACCTGCTCCGACCCGTCACCACACCCCTAATGGGTTTTACCGGAGATTCTGTGAAGGTCGAGGGAGAGATCACTCTTCCTGTCACGGCCGGCACACCCCCACGTCAAAGCATGGTCTTCATGAGTTTCCTGGTGGTCAGGTACCCCTCGCCTATAACGCCATACTTGGAAGGCCCGGACTTAACCTTCTGGACGCTATTATCTCCACCAAAAGACTCCTCGTGAGGTTTCCCACCGACGAAGGAGTCGGAAAGATGCGGGAGCAGAACCCGCCACCGCTTTGCTACCACATGGCCCCCAGTCCACAGGGGCCGATATCTATACCTATACCAGAAGCGCTAGACCCCCGGGACTCGAAGAGGAGGGGGGAACCGGCCGAGCACCTATTAGCCTTCCCCTGGGGGAGGACCCGACGCAGACCATCCAAGTGGGGGCCTTGCTTCTGGAGGAAGCCCGCAACTAGCTCCTTGCTTTCCTGCATGCCAACACAGATATCTTCGCCTGGTCGGCGTCCGACATGCCGGGCATCCCAGAGGAGGTGATTATCCACCGGCTCAACATCAAGCGGAGTGCCGATCCGTCCGACAGAAGAAGAGGAGCTTCGCCCCCGACAAGCAGAAGCCATAGATGAGGAGGTACGCAAGTTGGTGACGGCCGGTCACATTCGCGATGTGCATTATTTCGACTGGCTGGCAAATATTGTGATGGTCCGCAAAGCCAGTGGGAGTTGGAGGATGTGCGTGGACTTCACCGACCTCAATAAAGCATGCCCCAAGGATAGCTTCCCGCTGCCTCAGATTGACCAGTTGGTGGATGCCATGTCCGGCCATGAAACTCTAAGCTTCATGGATGCCTTCTCGGGCTACAACCAGATCAAGATGGACCCAGCCGATGAGGAGGCGACCTCCTTTGTAATCGAGAAGGGGATATACTGCTACAAGGTGATGCCATTTGGGTTGAAGAACACGGGGGCCACCTACCAGAGGGTGATGAACAAGGTCTTTGAGGATCAAATCGGGTATAATATGAAGGTGTACGTGGACGACATGCTAACCAAGAGCACCCGTGCTGCCGACCATGTAGCCGACCTAGCGGAGACCTTCGACAATCTCCGCCGATATCAGATGAGGCTAAACCCCCATAAGTGTGCCTTCGGGGTTACAGCAGGCAAGTTTTTAGGCTTCATGGTGACTCAGCGGGGAATCGAAGCTAACCCGACAAGATCCGAGCCATTCTGGACATGAGGCCCCCAGCTCACAAAAAGAAGGTGCAGCGCTTGACCGGGAGAGTAGCAGATTTGAGCCATTTCTTGTCCAAGTCGGCAGAAAGGTATCTGCCTTTCTTCAAGGCATTGCGCAAGGTTAATAGCTTCGAGTGGACGAAGGAATGCCAGGAGGCCTTCGAGGAGCTGAAGAAATTTTTATCCACTCCCCCACTGCTGTCCAAGCCAAGAAGCAGGGAGGAGCTCTTTCTATATCTCGCAGCTTCCCCGAGGCTATCAGTTCCGTGCTCATCCGCATGGATGCCGACGGAGTGCAGAAGATGGTCTACTACACCAGCAAGGTACTCCATGATGCCGAGACTAGGTACTTTCGGACGGAGAAAATTATCTTCGCTTTGGTTGTCTCCGCTCAGCGGTTTCGACCCTACTTCTAAGCTCACCCGATCGTGGTGCATACGGACCAACCTCTTTGGACTATCTTGTCCCGTCCCGATACCTTCGGTCGGCTGGCCAAGTGGGCCATCAAGTTGGGAGAGTTCGACTTGTCCATTCGGCCGAGGTCTGCAATGAAGTTCCAAATGTTAGCTGATTTCTTGGCGAGTGTACTTGGGCTGAGGAGCATCCGGAGGAGTCGCACCTAGGAGGCGCGCATGGAATCCCCTACAGCCGAGGAGGCGGGGAAGGAAGACTGGATCCTTCATATTGACGGAGCATCTAATTCCCAGGGGAGTGGGGCTGGACTCATCCTTGCAAGCCCCGAGGGGGAGGTGGTGGAGTATGCCCTTCGATTCCTTTTCTCAGCCACCAATAACCAAGCAGAGTATGAAGCCTTGCTGACGGGGATGAAGCTAGCCAAGGAGCTCGGTGCGAGGCGTCTGAGGGCCTTCACGGACTCTCAGCTTGTCTCTGGGTAGGTCGCTGGGGAGTACGAGGCCAGAGACCCGACTATGTCCCGGTACCTGAGCAAGGTGCAATCCCAGGCCACTCAGTTTCTTTACTTCCGCGTCAGCTACATTCCCCAGGCGGAGAATGCCAGGGCTAATGCGTTGTCCCGCTTGGCCACTTCAGCCGACGGGACCTTGGGAAGGATGTACGTGGAGCACCTGCAAGTCCCGAGCATTGAGGCAGCGGAGGAGGCTCTGCCGATCGAGCAGGAGCCCTCTTGGATGGATGCCTATGTGCGGTACTTGACCGATGGTGCCCTCCCTGAAGACCCGATCGAGGCAAGACTACTCAGGCGGCAGGCCCCGAAGTTCTTGCAAATGGATGGAAAGCTCTACTGAAGATCATTCTCGTACCCGGTCCTCAAGTACATCGGCCCCATGGAAGCTGATTATATCCTGCGAGAAATCCATGAAGGCATATGCAGAAGTCATCTGGGGGGCAGAGCCCTGGCGTACAAGGCCCTACGGCAGGGGTACTACTGGCTGACCATAAGGAAAGACGTGGCCAAGCTCGTCAAGAGGTGCGATATGCCAGCCATGCCAACATTTAGCAGTAGCCAACATCTCAACTGATTCCCCTGGCGGCACCTTGGCCCTTCGCCCAGTGGGGATGGACATCTTGGGGCCGTTCCCTCCAGCCTCCGGTCAGCGCAAGTTCCTGTTGGTGGCCATTGACCACTTCACCAAATGGATCGAGGCCGAGGCACTCACCAAGATCACCGAGGGCAAGGTGAGGTCCTTCTTCCGGATGTCCATAATATGCCGGTTCGGTCTACCGCATACCCTGGTCACCGACAATGGCCGGCATTTCGATAATGCGCCTTTCCAAGGATTCTACACCGAGCTAGGTATCAATCAGCGGTTCACCTCTGTAGGGCATCCTCAGACCAACAGAGCAGCCGAGGTGACCAACCGCATTATTCTCCAAGATTAAGAGCCCGGCTGGATGATTGCAAAGGACGGTGGGTAGAGGAGCTCCATAATGTGCTGTGGGCCTACCACAACACCGCGAGCCCCCACTGGCGAGACTCCCTTCGGCCTCATCTTCGGATCTAAAGCCGTCATTCCGATGGAGATTGGCTCTCCGAGCCCTAGGGTGGAGGCATACAGTGAGAATGACAACCCGAACCAGTTGCAGGCCAACCTAGACCTGTGAAGGAGGTGCGGGACCGAGCGCAACTCCGGATGGCAGCCTACCGATAGCGAGCGACGAGGCATTACAACGCTCGCGTCCGCCCCAAGACCTTTTTGCCGGGGGACCTAGTCCTCCGGCGAGCTGAAGTTTCGAAACCGATGAAAGAAGGTAAATTAGCGCCGAACTGGGAAGGACCCTATCGGGTTATGGAGGTGCTCCACCATGGAGCGTACAAGATTGAAGGGCTGGATGGAAAGCCACTCCGCGAACGTGGAACACTGACAACCTCCGTCGGTATTATCAGTAGTGCATTCTCCTTTTACGTTAAATTTCATGCTTGCACTCTTTTGGGGCCCTCACCCTACTCTTGATATTAATAAACATGAGTTCAAGTATCCCAGCTTTTCAGCAAAAGCCCGAGACCAGCTCGGCACAGAAAGTCTAATGTACCATTGGCACCGAAGACCAGTGTACCACTGGCTTCCAAAAGCCCGAGGCCAGCTCGGCATAGAAAGTCCAATGTACCATGGGCACCGAAGACCGGTGTACCATCGGCTCCCAAAAGCCCAAGGCCAGCTTGGCACAGAAAGTCCAATGTACCATTGGCACCGAAGATCGGTGTACCATCGGCTCCCAAAAGTCCGAGGCCAGCTCGGCACAGAAAGTCTAATGTACCATTGGCACCAAAGACCGGTGTACCACCGGCTCCCAAAAGCCCGAGGCCAGCTCGGCACAGAAAGTCCAATATACCATTAGCACCGAAGAACGGTGTACCATCGGCTCCCAAAAGCCTGAGGCCAGCTCGGCATAGAAAGTCCAATGTACCATTGGCACCGAAGACCGGTGTACCATCGGCTCCCAAAAGCCCGAGGCTAGCTCGGCACAGAAAGTCCAATATACCATTGGCACTGAAGACCGGTGTACCATCGGCTTCCAAAAGCCCGAGGCCAGCTCGGCACAAAAAGTCCAATGTACCATTGCCACTGAAGCCTGAGTCTTCCTCGGCGTCCCAAGGCCAATGTTCCATCGATCCCAAGAAGCCTGAGTCTTCCTCGGCGTCCCAAGGTCGATGTTCCATCGGTCCCCAGAAGCCCGAGTCTTCCTCGGCGTCCCAAGGCCGATATTCCATCGGTCCCCAGAAGCCCGAGTCTTCCTCGGTGTCCCAAGGCCGATGTTCCATCGGTCCCCAGAAGCCCGAGTCTTCCTCGGCGTCCCAAGGTCGATGTTCTATCGGTCCCCAGAAGCCCGAGTTTTCCTCGGCGTCTAAAAGTTTATGTTCCTGGGGAGTAGTCTCCCATCAGCACTGGATCGCTAGCCTTGATTTTCCCGGGGGTCCGGCCCTACATAACTAAAGCGAGGTCGCTCGTGGATGAGTAAAAGCCGCAGTGCCGACGAAGCCCCCAGGGGTCCCACATCGGCAATCCGAGGACTCAAGTGCAGCACGTTGAAGTTAGCCAAAAAACAATTTCATTAATGATAAAGCATTTACAAAATGCCTACTGGGTCGAACTTAGTACAAAAACAAAAAGGAAAAACACTACAAAGTCAAAGGTCGCCGCAGGCTCATCATCGGAGGGGGCCCCCTCAGACCCTTGGTCCGGCTCTATATCCATGGTCCGAGGGAGGTCTAGAACCCGTGCCACCTTCCTCTTGGCATCGTGGAACCCCTGAAGATAGGCGTTCGCGTTAGCTTCAGCCGGCTCGTCAGCAAAGCAGTCAGACTCCTTGAACTCTTCCACCGCCGCTACAACCCGGGCCTCGACGGCTGCCTCTACTTCTCGGGCCCGCGCCTCCTTCTCCTCCGCCATGGAGACTGCCTCCCTCTCGGCCTCTTCGGTGCACGCGGCTTCGGCCTCGACCGCCTGGATGGCCGAGCCTAACTCGGCGATATGGAGGTCCCGGGCTTCGATGGTGCTCTTGGCCTCGCAGAGCTGGCTAAGTGCCGCCCAGAGCCGGTTGGCTTCGGTCTCCGCTCGGATGGTAGCCTCCCTTGCCTCGGTAGCATGGTTGTGTCTCGCTGCCTCTAAGGCCTTTTCTGCCGCCTCCATGGCCCTCTCTGCCACCTCAGCCCGGGCCTGGGCCTCCTCAGCATCCCGATGGGTCTGGCGGATGGTGGCCTCCCATTCATCGAGCACCTCCCTAGTGGCTCCTAGGGAGTTTGTCACCTGCATCCGAAGGGTCAGTCATGCAAACCAAGGGATATTTGAAGCTAAGGGTAAAAAAAAAGAGAGCCGCTTACCCGAACGAGGGCTGAGTAGGCCTCCCTGAAGAACCTGGTCACCCCTAGATGCCGGAGCTCCTCCTGGAACTCGGGCAGGATGACCTAGGACATGAGCCACTCAGCTCGGCGCCCGTCATTCATCAGGGAGAATCCGCGGGGGGTCAGCCCGACCCTGCTCTCCTCGGCGGCCTCGGCGTGCTCGGGCTCAGTCCGCGGGGGGCTGCCCACCGGCATTTCTTCCTGGGATGGGCTCACTGCCGCTGGTGGCTCTGCGCTTAGGCCCTACTCTGCCTCCGTCGGAGCTGGCTCGGTAGGCGCCTGGGGCTCCTCTGTCGCCCCCTCAACCCTTGCCTCCCCAAGGGGTGTCGGCTGTCAAGTCCACTGCCGGGACAGTCGGGGGCTCTTGGCGCTCGGTAGGCGGGGAGACCCACACCGTCATACGCTTGGGCACTGAGGCCTGCTGCCCCTCACTTAGCCCAGCCCTGGCCCTCATCCTCTTGATGGCGGCCTTCCTAAGTTTGGTGGCTGGGACCTTCATCACTGCGCAATGTCGATCGGAGTTAGTAAAAAAAAAGAAACAAAAAAAGGAAAGAAAAAGAGAGAGAGAAGGAAATTTGGCTAAGTACGGGAACATCTGCTACTCACCGCTTCGGGTGGTGAGGCCTCCCAGCCGGAGATTGTCCTCCGACAGAAGCAGGTTGTACCTGGGGATGTCGGTGGTCAACAGCTGCCCTAGTGCTTCTTTGTCTCCCAGGAGAACGGTGGAGTTCATGTTGGGCCGAAGGTCAGGGTCCCCCCACCTGGGCTTAACTTGGTCAAGGTCCGCAAAGAAGAACCGAGACTTCCATCCCTTGACAGAAGAGGGGAGGAGCAACTTAAGGACACGACTGGGTCGGGGCTGAAACAACCACCAACCCGCCTGCTGCCTAAGGGTGTAGAAGCTGCGGAAGAGGGAGAGTCGGGGGGGTAACCTGGAGATGTGGCAGAGGATAGTAAAAGCACAAATGGTCCGAAGGGAGTTCGGGACCAGCTGAGTGGGAGTCAAGGAGTAATAGTCCAAAAGATTGATGAAGAAAGGATGAAAAGGTAGGATGAGGCCTAATCTAAAAGATATTTCGTAGATGGCCACTCTACGAGGCCGGAAAGAGACCACCCTGTCGTCGGAGGTCGGGAGGAAGAGTCTGATATCTCGGGGATCTGGTAATGGGCCCTGATATTCGCCAGGTCCTGGCACGTTACCGTGGAGGCGGTCCCCGTTGGGGATTCCACCCCCACCCTCGAGGAGGTGCCGACCGTCGCCTGGCGCCTCTCTCTGGGGCCCTACCGGCCGCTGCCGAACGTCTCCCCACGGGAGCCCTGTTGGCGATCTGCCGTTGGGAAAGAGGAAGGCGGTCCTCCGGATCGGAGGACCACGAAGGAGTGGGAGAAGGAGAGGCACGAAGCCTTGAGGAGGAGATTCGGTCCTCGGGATCAGCCGCCGAGGACCAGGATGGAGAGAAAGCCATGGAAAAGGTTCAAGGAAGGAGGGAAGGTCCAAAAGGGACAGGAGGCTAACCTAAGGGAGAAAATGGCGGAGGTCGGTTCTCGGGTTGTAGGAGAGGTTGAAGGCCAGAGGAAGATGGAGACAACTAAAGCAAAGTGGCGAGATCCAGCCCTCGCCCGGTTTTATCAGATTTCAAATCATCCCGCCTCATCTGGCCAGCCATGCGGACTCTCGCTATAGGCTGGGTCGCCTCGGTAGGCGCCGGCACGTGAGACGATCCGCCTTCGGCCAATGACGGAACGCCGCTGATGTCATCATCATGATGGCAATGATGGCGGCTGCTTTTCATGGATTTCTAGAGGACAACCCCACCTCGGGGATGATCCTGCAGATCGGATGGACAGTAGTGACTGACCCTTCACATCCCCCAGGTCGCTCGCGCTAAGCTATTGCGGCGCCTAGAGAACGTGTCCAGGGGCGGTTGGCAGCGGATGGGGATCAGCCATTGGGAGGCCCCCTTTCGCTTCACCAGGATGGGCCCGCTTCATCTCAGGGGCGAGGGGGCATCTGATGTGGCTGATCCAACATCGTCAAAGCAAACGGTGAACTGACGGAGCTCAACCTCGGTCTCATGGGATGGCCTCGGCCCCCGAGGCCCCCTCAGCCTCCGAAGGCCCCCTCGGCCTCGAGCTTCAGCCTCAGCCTTCGAGGGCCCCCTCGGCCTTGGCCTCGAGCTTTAGCCTTGGCCTCAGCCTCGGGCTTCCGTCCTGGTCTGGCTCGGGACTGGCAATCTGCTGCCTCGAGCCGTCTGACACACCCACGTGGCCCACCAACCGCCTACAGCGGTCACGTGGTCCACACTCGCTTGCAACAGCGCGTGGCCATACCCCGTTACGGCGTACGCCAGACGCAACCATATCCGCCTGCCATCCGCAGTGCCGCACTTGGCAGGTGGCGGGCGAGGAGGGACACCTCTAATAGGCGGTTGTGATCCATCGCTGTCAGTCTTGCTTTTCGTCCATTAGTAGACAAAGGCACCTCGAAGTCAGCAACCTTTGGAAACGAAAAAGAGAGATCGTCGGACAGGTATAAAGGCCCACACATACAACGAGGGAAGGATCCTGAACTCTAGTTCTCTAGCTCATCTTCTGCTAGTTAACTCATGTCTGTTCCCGGATCGCTGACTTGAGTGTCGGAGGGTCCCCATCGGAGCATCCGGTCTCCGGGACTTTTCTTGCAGGAGCCCATCGAGGAAGACCTCCGTTTCCCCGGCATTCAAGGAGGGTGACTTGGCGTCAACAATAACTATTCTCATACTCATGGAACATATAAGCCCTCCAAAAGGTCCATGACATTCACCATGAAGTAGACAAAAGTCTATTAATCAATATTACTCAATCTCCATGCCAAACTTGAGACACCATCTCCACATAAAACTTAACTGTAGCCTCAAATTCAATCAACCTAAGCATTATGAACCCAAATTCAATAAAACTAGGCATTATGAACCCCTAGAGAAACTATAATTGCTAAAGCATGAATGGGCATGGAAGAACTCTTGGACGTTCGAGCACACAAACAGAAAATGGTGAAACTAGGATATGACGGCAAGTAGGAGTGCTTAACAAGTGTTTGAGTTGAATATTTTCCAACAGGCATGACCATCACATGCAATCACGTACCTAGACAGCATGAAAGCAATGAACATTGTGCTAGAAAACCACAAGTCAGCCCAAGTTTCCTAGTGGGGGAGCATTTAAGCAGCATGCCTAAGGTCTGCAGCCCATAAAAGTATGTTAACTAGTATTATATTATTTTTTGGTCAGGGCAAGTCACAACAGTAAGGTTAATACATTGTGACTTAGAGGTTTCAGGATCTAAATATGGCCTATCTGCATTCGAAGGTAAGACTATATATAATTAATTCTTCTCAAACCCCACAATGACAGGAGCCTTATACACTAGTCTACCTTTTTCTATTATATTAATTTTTGGTAAGAACTAGTATATTATTATAGCAAATTAGCAATGGTATTCACATATGGAGGATATATAACCTGAAAACCTTGCCCTTGTCCTAGTAATACTACAAGTGATAAGATCATTTGTGTATATGTCATCTTGTAGAAATTTCATGCACCTCTATTCTAACTCTTGGAAAAGATAAGAATTAATGTTGGTACCTTCTTGCTAACAAAAAGTATCTCACCGCAACAGATATGCTGCCAAGATAATACTTGACCTCCAAACAAATAGACCTGCCAAAAGACAAATGGATATAAATACAACAGTACAGTGGCTACTTCATTCACAACAAAAATATGGGCATCTTTTTAGTTTCTATTTTAACAGAAAGTTGATGTGGATCCAAATCATGCAAATAACGGAAGCCATAAATAAGTGACTTGTAGTTGAGAAATTGAACATAAACAGCAGGCATAATAATAACAAATAGTGCTGTCATTGAAATTTGAATGAGTGCTTTCCCTAGCTATAACTGACTAATCCATCTGTCATGTGCTCGCTTGGATGCAACCTACTAATAAAAGATAGCATTCTCTTTGACATTTCAACTAGGAAGAAAAAAAACACGCACACAAAAAAGGGGGAAAGACAAGGAATACCCACAAAAGAAAAAAAAAAAAAAAGGATATGTTCCAACTGTTCAATGATGTGATGGCTGAATTGCCAAAGCTGATTGGAACACCTTAGAGCCATTAAAAACTTACTTAACCAATTCATCCATTCCTACCTTTCCTCTTTTGCTGTCTCTCAAAATTTTCTGATGAAGTCCTAAGATGGTGTTGCCAAGCCCATTAAAACCAATTGTGTTTCTACAGCAAATGCATCATTTCTTAATCATGACCTTACAAACTTTTGAAATTCTGAAGATTTCTCCGGTACCGGTATTTGTCAAATCAATAATCCATGATTCAGAGTACTTCATCAAAAAGCAACCTCATTTTTAAAACTAAAAACAATGATCATAGATGGTTCAGATATATATTATGTGCTTATTTGAAATATTATCTGGATATAAAGTGCTCAGTCTAAAAGCTATGATCAAAATCACATTTTGATATTTAACATGACTTTCTTATGTCAAATCTATCTATTCCATATGGCATACACATCTAGCACAAACAAGCAAATAACCATAAAAAGTTTCAAAAGGATATTCAAATATGGAATTTATCAAAAGAAAAACTAGTAGTACTTTCAAGATAACGATCTAGCACTCATAAAATTGGAAACAACTTTGGAAAAAAAAAAAAAGGAAAAAAGAACTTATAAGAGGAAATCAAACACTTCGAAAAGCAAAATAAAAGATATAGGCCATCATTACTGAACTAGTTCCCTCGCAAGTAATTAAGCTTAATCAAATATAACAAATAAAATTAAGTTGATTATAGAAAAAAATAATGTCATAATCAATCGTCATGCTTGATAAGACTTTCAGGCTCAAGCAACTCAAGGGATTAATACTATAATTTAGCAATGCACCTTCGTTGAACTAAATGCTTGAAGAGCATTGGTGTGAGGTGATTTATCCAAGATAACCAATGATATCGGTGAAAGTGATGTGATCATCACGTTTAATTGCACCTCTATAATCCTATATAACAGTGATCCTAAATTTCCCCTATATCTACAATCACCTCTTAATCCAATAATTTTAGGCCTGTCTTTAAGAACAAGTATCCAATATCACCCTAAGTAAGGATCTCATGTTAAGATTTGGTGATCAGAATACCTCTCATTTATAAGAAAAAGAGATATCCAATAAAAAATGCCCTTCATCATGCAATATATGATACTAAACAATAATATAATATGATTTAGTGAAAAATGATAATATTATATTATAATATATTATAGTATTTAAAAAATAATATACTATAATATATAATAATATGCAATAATAATATGTTATAGTATATTATCATAATATAATAATATTAGATTATTTTAATATTAAAAATAATTTTATTAATTATAATATATTAAAATACCTCTCATCATATGTTACATATTATTGTACTATATTCAAATTTTTGTAAAATAGTAAAAATTATTATTAATTTATAATTTATGTATTGTAATAAATAATATTATAGTTTAATATATAAATATAATAAATAATATAAAATAATAATAAAATATTATGCTAGTTGTAAATATATTAGAGGTAGTTTTGGCATTATATGATGAGTGATCTTAAAATTTTATGACATATCAAATTAAATCTGAAGATCTTTAGTCACTAAGACAACATATCAAATAATCTTAGACTATCAAGAATCAATTTACCTTGGAATAAAGATTGTGATTTAAAATCATCGTAGTGACCTCATTTGACTTATCAAACACCCCTAGATAATTTCTGTCAAAGCAAATGTTCAGAGAGTACGGTGACTAATATTCGTGAAAACCAGATTAGTTCCAGACTGTTACACCAGAAATAAGAATCATAATCTAAATATTGCAATTCTTTCTACCTTGCGATGAAACTTAAGGGAGATGTGCTTAAAAGAAGAGCTGGCAGAGCTATAGCTAATCTAGGACGACGAGAGAAAACAAGGGAAACAACACCAACTAGAGGGATGCACTGATCTTTTTTAGGAAAACGCGAGCACGAGAGAATATGTGTGACAGGTCAAGTCTGATGTCCCATGAACCTTAAGGAATCCTGCTGTATTTTTTCCCTATTACTAATAGGGAATTCTATTCAACAATAATTTTTTTTAAAAAAAAACAGAATTCGTTATGGAAGGCAACCCTTATGTACCATAAACTGTGATGGTCTCTGGGCTGGATTGTAACTCAGTAAAAGGTGCATAAATTGTCCAGTTCGAAACCCAGCAACGGCAGAAAGCGTCCAAAGAGCCAATAGATTAAAGCAGAGCAGCACCAGCCTTAGCCAGAACAGTTACCAGCTGCCAGATACGAAAATCAGGAAGCCTTGTGAAGGTCTAAAATTAGCTCAGACAAGAGGATTTCAAGAAAGACAGCTTCCAAACTCCTCTCTACATTCTAAGCATTCTTACTGACAGATTAACTTTCCACTTTCTAAGCATTCCGAGTGACAGATTAATCTTGTTATTCGATGATGTCTTAAAATAACCTTCCGGTTCACCATATACTAAAGAATAAAGAACCCAAGAGGGCAATCTCATCAAGAATATTTTCTTTTCTTGTCTTTTTTGGTGGGGGGCGCATTTGTAGAGATTCAACGCCTGCAGAGTATAGCCGATCAACTTCTGTTTCACCACGAGATCAAGAAAATGGAATCAAATAATCTAATCAGAGGGGTTTCTTGACATGCCCTAACTAACAACTGACAGCAAAAAGTCCGCCGTCAAATCAGAAAAAATCAACAAATTTACTGTAAAAAATGGTTAAAAAGACATTAGATCGATGCATCAAGAACAAAATAGATCAATCTCTACCAAGAAAACAGAAGAAACGATACAGAGACCAAGCACTTTATCGAAGAGAGGCATCTCAACTTGAACCCAAGAAAGAAATAACCAAAGAAACAAGAGAAATCTGAGAAAAAGGGAGTGGGAGAAACCAGACCTCGGCCCTGGCTATGCCATCGGCCAACAGCACGACCATGTCGAGGCCCTTCATGCCCTTGCTGAGCTTCATCAATGGCTTTAAGCAAGGTGGATTTGAGTAAGATGAAATTGAGCAAGATGGATTTGCCGCTGCCATTGCTCAAATCCTATAACCAGAAAACCTCCACACACTCTCCTATCTCTCTCTCTATCTATCTATCTTTCTATCTCTCTCTCTCTCTCTCTCTCTCTCTCACTCGTCCTCCACCGAGGAAGACGACGGAGAACAGGAAACAAGGGAACAGAATGGCTACCCAGAGCTCCGCTGGAGTCTTTATAGTGACGAGGAGAGCGCGCGAGGGTTGCTGCAAGGCCGTTGCAGAGCGGGATCGAGCCGCTCATGACCACGATATAAATCGGTTACAATTTCACGCACCAGCCAGGATTCCCCACTTATGAACCCGCAACCAAGAGCGACCATCTCTCGATAAATGACCATTAGTTTGGACTGGGTGCCAAGATAAACGAGTGATCTTTATTACGATCAACGTTTTTCACACTAGCTTAACATCAAACCTGCCGAAAAACCACTCAAGGAGGGGACGTGGGGCCAACGTTCGGTGAGAGGGTGCAAGTTTGGGTGTGTTTCGGATCGTAGGTCGGTATATGTAATATTTTTAAATATAGAAGAACGGGATTATAGATTCTGAAAGGAAATCCCGTCACAAATAAAGATTCTGAAAGGAATCTACCAGGGTGGACCCCTAACGTCTGTGACCATCAAATCGTATCTGGTGGCACGTCATCACGAGTCCAATTTTTAAGTCATTCTTTGATCGTTCTCCGCGTATGGTAAAACTAATTCGAGAAGCGGGTTCCATGAGGGAGTATAAACTAGTTTGCGAGAATATCTTGCGTTCATTTTTCCAATGGTATCACCGGATGATATGGTTCCCCGAATTTCCTGGAGCGGAAAAAAGAACGCCGCCATGCAACCGAAAGGTCCACCTCCTAACGTAAGGAGGACTGCAAACTCGTTGGATTCATAAAAGAAATTTTGATTCCGATTAAAACTAATTTTATATTTTGATTTAAATTTTAAATCTACACTCAATTCGACGTTGAACTCGTTGGATTCATAAAAGAAATTTAAAATTTAACTAGATCTATTTAAGAATAATATAAAATACTAAAGAATATAATCAAATTGAATTGAATCATGTTTGACTTTAAGTCAAACATTTAACAATTATTATATATAAAGTATAAAATAAATAATCAAATATAGATCCATTAGAAATTTTAAATAATATTAAAAAAATTAAATTTAAATTTAATTTTTATTAAAAACTTTTTGTTGCTGCTAAAATCTGTCCTCCGATTCGGACGTGATCAGGCTTCGAGATGAGCTTCCTCCTGAGCGGACCTGCAAAACAGTCCTCACGCGAGAGGCGTTGGGGATGGCCGGAAGACCCTCTGACGCTCAAGTCAGTGGAGATCGGCAATCAACAAAAATGAAGAGAAGACTCTCGCTGAAGAGTCTCTCCAGAGCTCAGAGTAGAGCGTTAATGGCGAAAGCAAAGGCAGAGAAGGAGAGAGGGCGCCAGTGAGCAAGTGCGCATCGAGTGTGTAAGAGATGGCCCTTACCTGAGGAGATCTGAGGCTGTGGTATTTATAGAGGATCACCTAGTTGCTTGGGAGCGTCGTGGGTCCGAAAGCCGTTGAGATCCGAATCCAGTTTGTTATGAAATCGGTAGGATTCGTATCTGGTTAGTTAGAGGATCGACGGCTGGGAAAGCTTGTTGATGTCTCAAGATTTGGCAAGGGCATAGGCTCCAGGGCCCTAGGCCACTCTCAGATATGATTCATGTTTGGAATTTTACTACTTCAAGGTTTTCCGCGCCAAATTCCGCAGAGGTATAGGTATTGCTCGGGCTTGGCCGAGTGATAGGAGAGACTGGCTAGAAAGGCCGGACGATGAGATGGCTTGGCTAGAGGGGCCGAGAGATGAGATAGCTCGGCTGGGGCCGAGGGACGAAAGCTCGGCTGGGGCCGAGAGACGAGATGGCTCAGCTGGAGCCGAGAGGCGAAATAGCTCGGTAGGGGCCGAGAGATGAGATAGCTCGGCTGTGACCGAGAGATGATAGCTCGGCTGGGGTCGAGAGACGAGACGGCTCGGCTGGAGCCGAGAGGCGAAAGAGCTCGGCAGGGGCCGAGAGACGTGACCCGTGCCTTGGGAATCCTTGGCTCGGTGAGGGGCTAGGGCGCCCCAACTTACCGAGGCTGACCTATCTCTGGTGGATGCCGCACAGCGAGTAGGAATCAGGGTTAATCTTAGCCATATACATGATTATTAATGCACAGCGATTTTACCCCTCAACATATGCCCCCTACTCCCTAGTTCGAAGCGTAGGTTCGGGCGTAGGGAGTATAACTCCGGGTGGCATGACTTGAACGAAGGGATCCAGATTTGATAGCCCGCGCAATGATGCCTTAATTAATGCTGCGCGGCCGAGGACAACCGGATTAAATGGCACCAAGAGAGATTAAATAAGCTTGATGTCGAGCTTTCCCGGGCTTGGGAAGAAGCTGATAATAAGCAAACGAGGATTGATAACCTCAGGGGCAGAATCAAGCAGGTTCAAGCTGACAAATTGAGGGCTTTTGGCAGGGCCGAGGAGTTGACTAGCTAGGCAGGAGGAGGAGGTTCGGTCCTGTCCTTTAGACCTTTCCTTCTAACTCGCTGCTGCATTGGCTAATCCTGTATTTGCAGATAGGGAGGGAAAAATCGGAGGGCCAAAACCAACTGAAGATCTTGCATGAGGGGCTGGCATCGAGTAAAGGAAGGAGCTCGGAGCTTGAGAAGCGGGTCACTAAAATCGAGGATCAAATGGCCTTGCTCCGGGGTGCAGAAGATGCGACCTGTGCCGAGGCCATCCAGCTTGGTGTGGAGGAGGTTCGAACTAAAATATCTCGGGAGCATCCGGAATGTGACCTTTCCTTTCTGGACGTCGAACCCTCAGAGGCCTGTTCCTCAGGGGCTGAAGAAGATGAATATATCGATGTTTCAGACACCGATATCGACTCTATTCTGGGTCCCAGTGAGGCTGCAGCTCCTGAAGGGCCCTTACAGCCTGTTTCCGAGGAGGTAAAGACATTTGACATGGGCGAGACAAGCCGAGCTTCCCAGGATGTTACGAAGGGAGCTGTCGAGGCCGCTGGGGCTATTCCCAACCCTGATTCTTAAGGGTCATTTGTATATTTTTCACTTTTCCACCTTGTAACTCGGTTGAAGCTTTTGAGAAGTGGATCTTTTCCTTCTGCGTGATTGTCTTCTTAGATGATCTTTATTTCTAGTTTCCTTTTGATTGCGAGTAGCTCATGGCTTATTTGCACCATTTGGTCGACTTAGTTTGGACCTGAGTAAACATCCTGGTCAAGGCCGAGGTATAAGGGTAGATCGAGCAGGACCGAGATATGAGGATAGCTCGGTTAGAGCTGAAGTTAGGTAGATCGGCCTGGTCGAGGCGAGAAAGCGGACACACTTTTGGAGGGAGTTTGATCCCGAAAAGGGGGTTTGTTGAATTCCCCACCATCATTTACTTATCCTTTTTGGTAAGAGGGAGCGATTCCTCGCTTCCTGTAAGCGGCCACTGAAGTGATGATGCGTGGTTAGATTTTATGGCAGTGGCATTGGAACTAATGGCTCGGGCGATCTGGGTACTCGCCCAAAGTAGTTTAAATACCGGTGGGTGGTAGGCCATCGCCAACCATTTTCTCTGCCGATCTCCTGTGGGTCTATCTAAACTTGTGATAGCAGGATGGCTTCCGAGGATGGAGGGAGGTTAGCTGGAGCGCCAGACAACAACGTCAATGCCCGCTGGGGGGCCCGCAGGGGCCGTACTAGAATGACCATCGACGGGGAAGTCCTGGTATCATCGTTTGCAAGCCACGAGCGACTCCAAAAGGCGGTCAAGAAATACATGGTTGTCTCTACCAGGGTGATTGTGCTCCTCCGCGAGGCCAATAGTCGATTGGAAAGACAGGTTGCGTCCCTTAAGCAACTGGTGGGCGAGCCGGCTCTGCGGCGAGGGAAGGGCTCAGCAGCTCCTGGAGAAAATGACAAGCCCATGTGAAGGCCGATGTATTCTTCTCTCTTTATGTCGCCCTTTCTATGATGAATGAAAAGAAAAGTTTCTGTAGCTTTTGTGCTTGCTGCTGTCTTTGAAATGCTTGCTTTCATCGTGAAGTCTTGTAAGTGAGCCACTCTCTTGGGGGATTTTTGGTTACCTCGACAAGATTCAGGGCATAGTGCTCATGCTTTAGCCGAAGTACAAAGAGTGCTTCGTTATCGATGAGATAAAGGCAGCTAACTCTGCCTGGGTCGGAGTGTAGGATAAAGCTCAGTCGTGCTGGACTGAAAAGATACTTCGGTTTATTCTGAAGTATGGGAACAGCTTTGGCCTTGGATGGAAGCACAATGCAACATCTTGGTTTGCGCCAAAGCACAACGGGCAGTTGAGCTGGAGGAGGGAATGTCGAGGTATGTTTATTGAGGAGTACTTGGCTTTTGTGACTCTTTACTGTTCTGTCAGTGCCTTGTCTTTTCCAAGGCGAGTCGACCTTCCTTTTGCCAAAATGGATAATAAGGCTCTGTGGTCTACAAAAGGTTGCTTCGGCACTTTACGGGGACATTCATTATGTCGTCTTTTTCCAATGCGGGTCGTTTCAGCATACAACGCAAGCGCTTGTTTTCCATTGGAGAGTGTCGCTTTCGCTGGGCGATTTTCCAGGCCTGCCCATATCTCTAAGATCGGCGGGCAATTTTCTGCATTTATGACCCATAATCTGGGATCAGAGGAGATGGCATACGTCATGGGCTAAGCGACGTGTTTGGCGCGCACCGAGGGGCACTGTTCTCGTCCTGGGAGGCCACGTGGTAGCACGGATAGGGCATTTTGAATCTCGGGGCTTTTCGCTTTAATAACTGCTCCCGGTCCATTTTGCCTATAAAAAGGGAAGGAAGGGGCCATGTTAGGCCATTCCCAAATTTTTTTCTCTGTGAGCTGTAAAAATTTTCATGATGCCTGTGTCTCTGAGGGTGAGAGCGGAGGGACTGAGTTTTCTTTTTGCAAGTCGTCTTCCCCCAGATAGCTGGGTGATGAAGGAGTCGCTGAAGAGCGGCTCGTCCTCAAGGGAGGAGCTTCGGAGATCACATGGAGAGCGCACAGGAGGTCCGCAGAGATCACATGGAGAGCGCACATATGCGCTTCCTGTGTGTCCTTTGTGGTTTGCTACGGGGGTCGTAGGGTAGGAAGTGCACATGTACCCCCGTTGTACGCACGGACCTTTCGTTCTCCCTCTGGCTGGATGCTTAGCCCCTCGGTGTGGGGAATCTTCCGTCACATGAAGAGGGAGTTGAGAGCAGTGTGGGGCTGATGGTCCCCTAGCTCTCTCAATCGGGCAGCGACCTGCAGCCCAGCATTCCACCCAGGGGGAAGCTTCCTCAGCATCAGCATCCATGGGTCTGTCTTTTTTTGGACCTCTTAATTCATCCAGAGGACCCATGGAGTGCTGGATCAGCCTTAGCCGGTGGTTCGGGGCGAGCTATCTAATTTGTCTGATTTCCTGTGTCAACGCCGAAATGTCATTATTAACCGAAGCTGACTGAAGCAGTTTGGCCGAGCTATTTACTCGTTTTCATTTCCTGTGCTTTGATGCACTTGTAACTCCTCTTAGGAGGTTGTAACTTTTCTTTGATGAGGAAATAAAGAAAATTTCCATTCCTTCTTCCTTTAGTATCTTCCTCCTTTGAGCTGAGAGTTGTAACTCTCATATTACGCTTTTTATATTGTAGCATATTTCGGTAGCGCTATTGCTACTTTGTTCTTGCTAAGGCCAATGTCCGGTCCTCAGCAGAGGAAGCGTATATCCATGTTTGAGTCAGAAGGAGACCTGGGCAGTCCTGTGGACTCATGAGGTAAGCATGATCCTGCTTGCAGAACGGGGCAGGTATTTCGGCAGGGAAAGACAATTCAAGGCATGTCTTCACTATTGAATAGTGGGAGGTCGTTTGCCTCCATCGAGGTATAATAGGACGCCTTAGCCGCGTCAGAGAGATGGAGAAATTACTCGACTAAGCCGAAGCTTCAGGATATCACTCAGTTGTTGCCGAGGTATGAAGGATATCACTCGGTTGTTGCCGAGGTATAATATTTTGTTTGGCTCTTGCAGCAAATGTAGATTCTGGTGCGGGCTGCCAAAGAGGATGAGGGTTATCCGAATGACGCATAGGGGTGTCCGAAGTTTATGACTCGATTATCTTTGAGTGAGGCAAGCTAGTGCTGATGTGCTTTTTCACGTCTTTTCAAGGATGCCCAATTCGAGGGAGTCTGGCAGGTTCTCGAGGACATTTATTTCAGAAGGGTTTGGCAAACCAGGGGGAGCTTGGTCCTAAAAAAAAGGGGGAATTCCCCGTGCACCTCGTTGATGCTTATCGATCCTCCTCGGTGAGGGGGCGCGACCTCTTGTCTCCCGCAAGCGTCCACTGGAGTGGTGACGCATGGTGAGTTTCCACGGGTCGAGATTAATGACTCGAATGATCGAAATACTTGCCAGGGGTGGTTTAAATATGGATGAGGGGGATGCATGTACCGATCACCCTTTTAGCTAGCCCCCTAAGAGCTTCTGGGTACTGATATGGCTTCCGGCGATGAGAGGCGATCCACTGAGGCACTAAGTGGCGGCGGCAATGGCCGCAGGGACTCCCGGGGGAGTCACGTTACAGTGACTATCGATGGAGTGGATCTGGCATTGGCGTTCGCGAGCCATGAACAGCTTCAAAGGGCGGCCGAGGAATATCTGGCTATTTCGATGAGGGAGGTCGAGCTTCTTCGCCGTGTCATCAACCGGCAAGAAGGGCAAATAGTGTCCCTCCGTCAATAGATCGCCGAGTTGGCTCGGCGTGGGGAGGGTTCGGTGGCTTCCGGAGCGGACGCCAAGCCTCTGTGAAGGCTATTGTATCTTTTCTTTCTTCCTCATTGTCTTTCTTATAATAAAGAGGGGGAGGATTTTTGCGACTTTCATTTTTGCTACTATCTCCCAGATGTTTGTCCTTATCGCTCGGTCTTGACCGAGGTTTTAATCTTTGGTACCGATCGGGGCTTTGTTAGCTACCCGAATCTGGATAGATTTTCTTTGCTTTTGGTCCGGTCGGGGGCTTATAAGCTGCCCAAATCCGAACGATATCTTGGAGATCATTTGGTTCGGCCGGGGCTTGTAAGCTGCCCGAATACGAACGAAGCTTTGAAGATCGGTTGGTTCAGCTGGGGCTTGTAAGCTGCCCGAATCCGAATGGAGCTTTGAAGATCGGCTGGTTTGGCCGGTGCTTGTAAGCTGCCCGAATCCGAACGAAGCTTTGGAGATCAGCTGGTTCGGCCGGGGCTTGTAAGCTGCCCGAATTCGAACAAAGCTTTGGAGATCGGTTGGTTCGGCCGGGGCTTGTAAGTTGCCCGAATCCGAACGAAGCTTTGGAGATCGGCTGGTTCGGCAGAGGCTTGTAAGCTGCCCGAATCCGAATGAAGCTTTGGAGATCGGCTGGTTCGGCCAGGGCTTGTAAGCTGCTCGAATCCAAACGAGGCTTTGGAGATTGGTTGGTTCAGCCGGGGCTTGTAAGCTGCCCGAATCCGAACGAAGCTTTGGAGATCGGCTGGTTCCCAGGTGTGCTGGGAGCGCTTAGCCATATCGAGTCTGTATTGAGTAGAACTCTGCCCAGCCAAGGCACGGAGATTTAATTCAAAGGCTCGGCGCAGCCGAAGTACGAAAGTTTAATTCAAAGCTTGGCGAGATAGCTTGGTAGTGCCGAGAATGGATGCATAAGTGGCATCTGTTTTCCATTACGACTTTCCGAAAAATGACCGCAGCGGTCGTGCCGTAGGTAATAGAAATAAGATGCCGAAGCTGTAAATGAGGTAAGTCTATAGAGAGCGTACTCTATTGATGATATATACGGAGGTTATCTGAACTCCACGTTCGGGGAATGGATCTCCCGCTCAGGTCCTGGAGCTTGTATGTGCCGGGCCCGACGACTTCCGCCACCTGGTAGGGGCCTTCCCAATTTGGAGATAACTTTCCTTGCTCCAGCGGCTTAGAGACGGATGCTTTCTAGAGGACGAGATCGCCGGGAGAGAAGGATTTACCCTTGACTCTGGAGGCATGGTAGCGGGCCACTCTTTGCTGGTACGCAACCATTCTAGTTTGAGCTTTTTCCCTGATCTCTTCCACCAAGTCGAGATTGGTGCGGAGCTACTCGCCATTAGTTTCTTCTGAGTAGCTTTTCACTCGTGGAGAGGGGAGGCCTATCTCCACAGGGACGATGACTTCCGTGCCAAAGGCCATCCGGAATGGGGTCTCGCCGGTGGGGATTCTCTGGGTGGTGCGGTAGGCCCATAGGACATGATGAAGCTCATCCGCCCATCTACCCCAGGCTCTAGCGAGCCGAGCCTTAATCCCTTGAAGCAGGGTCCGGTTTGTTACCTCAGCTTCTCCGTTGGCTTGCGGATGCCCTACTGAGGTGAGACGATGATTGATGCCATGATCTTCGTAGAACTCTCGGAACTTGGGATTATCAAATTGCTTGCCATTGTCGGTGATGATGGTATGCGGGAGGCCGAAGCAGCAAATGATGGACCTCCACATGAAGTCCTTGGCCCAAGCTTCATCCAATGGCACCTCCTCCAGCTCTTTGGCTGGTTCTCCTCGCTGTACGGCAAAATCCTCTTGAGCGTCTAGTCCATCAACCTCGGGCAGTTTGGATTGCAGGCTGGTGATGAAACACTGCCGAGCTATAGCTTGGCTTCCCCGAACTACACCTACCCTTCGCTCGATAGGGAACTTCACAACAAGATGTGGGATGGAGACAGCGGCTCTGAGGGACATTAGGCTGGGTCTTCCCAAGATAGCATTGTAGGGCGACCGAAGCTTGGTCACCATGAAGTTTGCATACACAGTGGCCATGCGGGGCTAGGTTCCTGCATGGACCGTCAAGGTTACGACCCCCTCCGGGGTAATGACATCGCCAGTGAACCCCATTAGGGTGGAGTCCATGGCTCAGAGATTTTCCATGAGAAGCTTCATCTTCACAAACACATCAAGGTACAAAACGTTGATGGAGCTTCCACTATCAATGAGAATTTGGCTTACATCATACTTGTTCAAATTAAGAGATACAACTAGCGCATCATCGTGCGGGAACTGTATCCCCTGGAAGTCGTCATTGGAGAAAGAGAGCTCATCAGGTTGTGCTTTCTTCGGTGCCGAACCTTCTTCATCGTCCCACTCGCCCGCAGGACTGCCGACTACCTCAATCACATTAATGTGGCCAGCAACCAGAGGATTTGGAGGAGGAGGAGGTTGCTGCTGGGGCTCAAGCCGGCGATCGCCCCCATTTCTTGGCTTGGGGGTTCCTCTGAACTGATCCAGTCTACCCCGCTGGATGAGCCTTTCGATCTCATTCTTCAGTTGTCAGCACTCTTCAGTGTCGTGGCCATCGTCGCGGTGGTAGCGACAATACTTGGCGGAGTCTCTCCGGGACGCATTCCCTCGGAGAGGAGGAGGTCGAGGGAGTTGGCATTCAATTTCCATGAGGATCTCCACTCTTGGGGCAGTAAGCGGAGTGAATCGATGGAACCTCCTAGGTGGGCTCCGAGTGCGGTTCCTTGGTGGCGGATGGGGAATCCTCTGGCGGCGAGGCAGACTTGGCTGGCGGGCAGGTCGGTGCTTATCGGAGCCCTTGGGCTCCTTCTTCTTTGTCAGCTCGGCTCAGGCGGCTCTCCGTGATTCCTCGACTCTGGCATACTTATCTGCCAAAGCCATCATGTCGGAGTGGTTTGGAGGGTAGCTGACCTCCAGCACCAGGTAGAAGTCGCTCTCTTTCAATACTCTGCCGCCAGGGCGAACATGACCACCTCATGATTAAGGTGGTCCACCTCCAGCGTGGCCGTGTTGAAACGACCGAGATACTTCTTCAGGGACTCCCCCTCTCTCTGCTTAACCTTGGAGAGGGAGTCGGATCTCCGTCGGTGATGGCGGCTGCTAATGAACTGGCTAATGAAAAGGCAGCTCAGCTCGTCAAATGAATCAATGGAACCTGGTTTCAAAGCATTGAACCAGGTTCAAGCAGATCCCCTGAGGATGGAAGGGAAAGCACGGCAGAGGATTGCATCTGATGCCCCATAGAACATCATTATCGATCGGAAGCTGCTGAGATGATCGTCAGGGTCGGAGGAGCCATAATAAGGCTCGATGGTAGGCAGCTTGACGTGGGAGGGAATCACTTCCTCCATGATCTTCTTAGAGAAGGGGATGCCCTGTTCCGCCTTATTTTGAAGTGGATGGGCCTGCTTGGCGGCATCAAGCTCTTGACGCATTTCCTGGAGTTGGCGACGGATCTCCTTATTAGGAAGAGCAGAAGGTGCAGGACGAGGAGAATACTGAAACAGTGTTGAATCATGGCGAGAGAACACCAGAGAGAGATCGGGCCCACTGAGATCTAGGGAGATCTTTGCCACGGACTCGCTGGGGAGCTGGCTCAGCTTCCCTGGGACGGCGAGGGGGTCCGCAACCCCATGCGGGCTGGAAGAAGAGATCACTGGATGAGCGGGGGCTGCATTCTCCTTAGGAGGGTGAGGAGTAGGAGCAGTCGGACGGGGGCTTTGGAGCGCCCCTGAATCAGGTGGGCCAGAGCCTGGACTTGCTGGACCAGTAAGGCAAACTAGTCCTGAGTCACCGGAGCCGCCGGTGGTGATGGAGTCTCGATTGGCGGCGGCGGCGGCACAACATTGCTCACCGGATCAGGTCTTTGAGAGGTGACCTGATCTTGGACTTCAGAGGTAGCCTTTCTTCGGTTGGCCATGGGAGGAGTTCTCTTTCAGATCGAGATCCTTATCTCTTGGATCACAAGTTTTTAGGGACTTGAGGGCCCTTCCTCTAGCGCCAATTTATTGCTTCTGAAATCTGTCCTCCGACTCGGGCATGATCAGGCTTCGAGATGAGCTTCCTCCTGAGTGGACCTGCAAAACAGTCCTCACGCGAGAGGCGTTGGGGGTGGCCCTCTGCGGAAGACCCTCCGACTCTCAAGTCAGTGGAGATCGGCAATTAACAAAAATAAGGAGAAGGCTCTCGCTGAAGAGTCTCTCCAGAGCTCAGAGTAGAGCGTTAATGGCATAAGCAAAGGCAGAGAAGGAGAGAGGGTGCCAGTGAGCAAGTGCGCATCGAGTGTGTAAGAGATGGCCCTTACCTGAGGGGATCTGAGGCTGTGGTATCTATAGAGGATCACCTGGTTGCTTGGGAGCGTAGTGGGTCCGAAAGCCGTTGAGATCCGAATCCAGTTTGTTATGAAATCGGTAGGATTCGTATCTGGTTAGTTAGAGGATCGACGGCTGGGAAAGCTTGTTGATGTCTCAAGATTTGGCAAGGGCATAGGCTCCAGGGCCCTAGGCCACTCTCAGATATGATTCATGTTTGAAATTTTACTACTTCAAGGTTTTCCGCGCTGAATTCTGTAGAGGTATAGGTATTGCTCGGGCTTGGCTGAGTGATAGGAGAGACCGGCTAGAAAGGCCAGACGATGAGATGGCTTGGCTAGAGGGGCCAAGAGACGAGATAGCTCGGCTGGAGCCGAGGGACGAAAGCTCGGCTGGGACCGAGAGACGAGACGGCTTGGCTAGAGCCGGGAGGCGAAATAGCTCGACAGGGGCCGAGAGATGAGATAACTCAGCTGGGACCGAGAGATGATAGCTCGGCTGGGGCAGAGAGACGAGACGGCTCGACTGGAGCCGAGGCGAAATAGCTCGGCAGGGACCGAAAGACGTGACCCGTGCCTTGGGAACCCTTGGCTCGGTGAGGGGCTAGGGCACCCCAACTTACCGAGGCTGACCTATCTCTAGTGGATGCCGCATAGCGAGTAGGAATCAGGGTTAGTCTTAGCCATATGCATGATTATTGATGCATAGCGATTTTACCCCTCAACACTTTTAATTCCATTCAAGTAAATAGTAATCCTTCACCTTCTAAATTAGAATATTTAAAATAATTGCTAATATATTTATAAATATTATAAATAAAATCCATCAAAATAAATAATAAAATATAAATATTTGGATATAAACAGTAAAAAAAGGGAAGGAAATCTGGTTGTTAATTGGGATGAACTTGAGAATTAGTTTGAATTAGAGTTTATTCAATAAATTTATGAATATGATTAAAATGAAGAAAAAAGATTTACATTTATGGATCAAGATAAATCAGATTTGGATAAGATAAAAAAAATATAAGATTCAAATCTTACTTTAAATTTAGATCAAATCCAGATATAAAACCTAATTTCACGGTCGATAGGTCTCTATATACGGATTAAGTTGGATATAGTTGACTTAGGATCGGGTTTCGTTAGGTTACAGTTGACTTGGCTCATTTACAACTTTAGACATAAGCCTATAGTTTTTACAATTGGATTAGGATAGAATAAAATGATAGTTGGTGCTCAATGTTGGTATATATTGATTATTGGTACATCTCTGGTTCATATTGATAAATAATTCGTATTGTATGAAATTTATATGCGAGCATCTTGTATTAGAGAATTAACCATAATTTTAGGATAGTTTCCTGTTTGTACGGCTTTCCTTTAAATTTTAAATTTTAGCCATTATTAGAGAATTAACCATAATTCTATGATAGTTTCCTATCTTTATCCAGCTTTCTTTTAAATGTTAAATTCTAACAATTATTAGAGAATTAACCATAATTCTAGGATAGTTTCTTATTTTTGTATACTCAATTTTATGTATATATATTCACTTGTAATCAATGAAAGAGTGAAGCCATTGTTCTCAATATATCTCTCTCTATTTTAACATGTTATTAGAGCCTAATCTTCTTGGGCATACTTTTTTTTTCCTCAATGGTTTTCCTCAATGGTTTTTGATGCAACCTCTCCTCCACCAACGATTCTATCACCATCCAAAACTCTAAGGATCCTCGAATCCAATCTCTTCTTGAAAGTCATGACCTTCATCATTTTATTGATGACATTCATACTCGACCACCACCCACCTCCACCAACGATTCTATCACCATCCAAAACTCCAAGGATCCTCAAATTCAATCTCATTTTGAAGGTTATGACCTTCATCATTTTATTGATAACATTCATACTCCACCACCACCCACCATCACCGTAAATGATGTTGCATCTCAAAACCCTGCAATCCTTCACCTCTCTCAGTCTTTATGCCTCCCTATCAGCGCATGGAAGATGGCGGATCGGGGTCGAGAGCGAAAAAGTTTTTCCATCTCTCCTCAATGTCTTCTTATATTTTAAGTCCATGACTCTTCTTGAACTATCCAGAGAGAGATATAGCCGTCTCTCCTCATCGCCTTCTTTTATTATAAGTCCATGACCCTTCTTGAACTCTAGAGAGATATAGCCATGTCTCCTCATCGCCTTCTTATATTTTAAGTCCATGACTCTTCTTGAACTCCAAAGAATATAGCCGTCTCTCCGTATCGCCTTTTTATATTTTAAGTCCATGACTCTTCTTGAACTCCAGAGAGATATGAAGAGAGCGAGCGTGCTAAAAGCCTACCTCTCTCCCTGAACTACATTAACTCCTCCCTTCTTTGCCCCTATTGCCTAACCGGTACCCTCACCGCTCATATCCGCATCGTCTCATGCGTGAAGTTCTCCAACAATGGCCGCCTCCTAGCCTTCACCTCCCTCAACAAGACCATGATGATGTGGTCTTCCTCCTCCCTTGAACCCCTCGCCACCCTCTCCCGCCACTCCGAGGGCATCTCCGACATCGCCTGCTCCTACTCCCACTGCGTATGCTTCGCCTCCAATGAATGCACCGTCCGCATCTGGGACGTCCGCTCTTCCGCCGGCAAGTGCGTCAAGGTCCTCCGCAGTCACTCCTCCTTTGTCTTCTACGTCAACTTCAACCCCCAGTCCAACCTCATCATCTCCAGCTCCTTCGATCAGACCAAACCGCTTTCACGAATTACGGGTCAAGATTGGCACATCTTTCGAAGCTCCATCTTGAGGGGGCATATTAGAGAATTAACCATAATTCTAGGATAGTTTCCTATCTTTGTATATTTTTCCTTTAAATTTTAAATTTTAGCGAGAATTAACCATAATTCTAGGATAGTTTCCTATCTTTGTTCAGCTTTCCTTTAAATTTTAAATTCTAGCCATTATTAGAGAATTAACCATAATTTTAAGATAATTTTTTATTTTTATATACCAAATTATATTCACTCTTAATCAATGAAAAAGTGAAGCCATGTTTCTATAGAGAAGAATATTGAGAAACAAACATCTTGAATGCCAATTATAGAAATCTCAAGTCGAGTTACGGTTACATAGCAATTAGTATATAAACCTATGCAATATTGCACCTACAATCTTTAAAAAATATCTAAATTAATTCCTATCTTTAACTTTTTTAGAAAATTTTCCCCTCACAATTATATTATATTAATTCATATTATATAGTATACTATTATAGTATAATTATAATATAATATATAATATTAATGGTTAGATTATATATAGAAAAGGTGCACACTTTATTTGTCGTTTGTAGATATGCAATATATATATATATACATATATACTATACATGATAGGGATGGAGAAAATCCTAATAGCCAATAAATAAAATATGATAGAAAAAAATAAAATAAAAGTGCTTTGGTTATTCTTTATAATATATTTTTCTTAGATATAGTAACGAAAATATAGATTTATTTTTTAATTTTATAGTACTAAATTTAAATTTAAAAATTATTACCTTAATTATAAATTTAAAAAAATGTTATATTTTCATCACTATAAAAAAAGAAAATAAGGTAAATAAAATATAAGATAAAAAAGTTTTTAAAATTTTTAAAAATAAAAGTTTGTCTTCACTGCTTCAATTCTCGTGGAAGGGCAGAGGCTTTTAACGAATCCACCACGAAGTTGAAAAAGGATGCTTCACAGCAATGCAGACAAAGCGTTAGGTAATTTAAATCCATAACAATAGTAAAGGTTGTTATGGATGATAATACACACTAGAAGGAAGAAGGAGGTGCTTAGGTTGCATTTGGTGCATTATCAATCAATCTTAAATAGTAATATGAATTGCATTAGTATATATAAGAGTAATATTGATTACTATGTTTGATATGATAAATAGATTATTAGTCATATAACATTAAAATTTTAAAATATTCTTTAATTAAATTTATTAAAAAATTATATATTATATATTTAATTTTAAAAAAATTATATTTATAAATGACAATACCTAAATTTAATAATCCTTAAATTAAAAGAATAATACTTTGTATATAACAAAATGGAAGAGACTAATCTAATGTTTTTATCCAAAGCAGCCGGTAAGGATGTTATAGGCATTGATCGAAAGAAGTCCTGTGGCACAATTTTGTTAAAATTTTTTTTTTCAGATTACAACATCTCTGATGATGTAAATGGTTACCTTTTTCGAAGTGATGTAATTCAAATTACTACTACAAGTAGATTATCATTAAAAATATATCAAACATAGTTATCTGATGGACCCAATTTAAATTACCAATAATCTGGACCAAACACAACCTTAGAGTTTTGGGATAAGAAAGAAGGGTAAGAGGCATTAAAAGCTACTTAATATGGCAATAGTGACAGCTTGATGTATGGTTACTAGGTTGAGAGGTCTTTATTATATATAATCAAATTTAAAATGTAATTATTTTTTAAAATATAATTATTTTTATTTTTAAACCCACATTGATTCAAAAGTTATTATTTTTATATATTTTTTATTTTTAAAATTTATAAATAATATCAATAGAAAGATAATTGAATATAAATTTGATTATCTTTAAATATAGTTAAACTTTTATAAACAATGAAGATTGATTGATCATCCTCGTCCCTTACCTGGATCCGATTGTTGAATATCACGAAGCTCGGCAGTAGGGCCGTGGACAAGGACTGCTGAAAGGTTTGATCTATCGTACGATTAGACGAATGACTTTTAACCATACGAGGTGACGATCAGATTAGACGAGGCATGCAATGTCGTGGGTTGGGTTGGCCCTTCTGGAAATGTTGTTAGGCCAAAAGTGCAATTCAAAATGATTTCTTCTTTTTTTTTGTTTTTTTTATTATAAATGGACGATCACACCACTCTGATGTGAGTCAAGCCCGATGTATCAGAATACAAAATTTGCTCCAAAATAATCGGGCAGGGGTCACCAGGGTGCCATTCCCACTGACCAGAATGGCGAGCTACAGCCGAGGCAACCCAATCAGCTGCAGCGTTGGCTTCCCTATATACATGACGGATCATAGGATCATAGATGGACTGGAGAGAAGACCATATATCACTGATCAAAGGGTTATAGGAGGGACAAAGATCAACATCTTGTCGAATCCATTGGATGACCGTAAGAGAATCTCCCTCAATAACCACCCGGTGCGAGCACATGATACGAACAGCATAGGTAATACCAGCCCACACAGCCTATAGTTCTACCATAGGGACCGAAATGTCAAGAGAACCATGTCCACCAGCCGCAAGCAGTTCTCCCTCAGGCCCCCTGATAATAAACCCAGATCCGGCAATGCGACCCGACACAGTACCATCAAAATTCACTTTGACATAACCAGGAGGTGGTAGCTCCCAAGCAATAAAGACCATAGAACGGTGCACTGCCGGAGCAGCAGGGGAATCCCAGAGGCCCGATCTGTCAGAGTGACTACCCAAGTCAGAACGAAGATATTCCATAGCAAGAAAGCCAACTGTGCGAATAATTGCCTGTGTCGAGACTGTTTCCTCAACAAAAACAATCTAGTTACGAGTCAACCAGATTTGATAAGCCATACAAGCTAAATACACACCCTGAAAGCAACTTCCGCTCTGAACAGCTATGCGAACGACGTGCAATAGAGACCGCCGACCGAGTCCCTCAGCCGGCGTCCAAGGACTATATCGAAGTTGTAGCCAAATCTGGGAGGCACGGGAACATGTAAAGAGGGCATGCTCAACTGTCTCATCCTGAAGCCCACATATCGGGCATAGCGGGATGATAGAGAGACCGCGCCCAGCCAGAAGAGAACATGTAGGGAGGCGGTCCCACCTCAGCTTTCACAAAAAAAGCCGAATCATTGGATGACTGGGTAAACGCCATATCCAAGCCACATCATCCAAGCCCGTAGTCCAAGGGCAGATACGATCAATCAAATCTCTAGTAGGGGCACAAGGGAGGCAGGATCTACGCCATAATCTGGTATCAGCAGCAGCAGAGGAGGCAAGAGGGGCAGCAAGAATCCTGTGCGCTAACTTAACTCCAAAGAGCCGGGACACCGTAGGGACATGCCAATCATTAGAGTCCTGACAAATTAGAGCAGAAACAGACAGCGAAGGTCCAATATCAAAACTTAGGAATGTCGGCCACCGAGCTAGAGGAAGGTTCACTATCCAGGTATCTTGAGTAACATTAATAGATCTCCTGTCCCCAACCATACAATGAATATCAGACATAATAGTGGGAGCAACCTGGAAAATCGCTCTCCACATGAAGGAACAACCACATGGAGTATGGGAGACCAACTCAGGAGTCCAGCCTCCATATCTGCCATGCATAACAGAACTCCAAAAATAATGAGGTTCCAAGAGGAATCTGGTGGCATGCCTAGCAATAAGAGCCTGTCTGCGGACTACCAAAGACTGAATCCCCAAGCCGCCCTCACGAATAGGCAAACAAGCAATCTCCCATGACAGAAGATGAAGACCATGACCTCCCTGCATCGACGCCCATAAGAAGTCACGAAACCGTCGCTCTATCCGTCGAAGACAAGTAATAGGAATCAAAGTGTTAGACAAAGTGTAAAGAGGGAGAGATTTAAGGATAGATCGCAGCAAAGTAATATGCCCCATCATGGAAAGGCCAGAAACCTGCCAACTGTCCAACCTATCAGTAATCCGTCGCTCGAGAATATGAAAATCCTGCTGACGAGGACTCCGCCCAGTAATAGGGATCCCAAGGTAAGTCATATGGTCGGATATCCTTGAAATCCCAAGTAACTGGGAGATGGCAGCACGATAGCGCTGTGAGGTAGACGGGCTGAAACACAATACAGATTTCTACAGATTAATCAGCTGTCCAGAAGCCTGACAATATGACTGCAGGATAGCAAGCAGACAGTCGCATTCTGAATAGTAGCAGGGCTAAGCATAATACAATCACCTGCAAAGAGGAGGTCTGAGAGAGGGGGACCAGAGGGCACTGGCAAGTAAGGCTGCAACTGAAACACGCCAACTGCGTGAGCAAAACTACGGAGAGATCATCACACATAGGATAAACAAGAAGGGGGAGAGAGGGAAGACCCATGGCAGAGGGGAAGAAACCAATCGGACTACCATTAATAAGGATAGAAAAGGTGAGCGCTAAATACAAGCCATAATCCAATCAATAAAGAGATCAGCAAAGCCGAAATCCCGAAGCGTCTGTCTAAGAAATATCCAACTGATCCGATCATAGGCTCTTTCCATATCCAGCTTAACTGCCATTAGTCTCTGTCTGCTGGCCGTCCGCTGAAGATCAAACATGAATTCCTGAGCAATGAGGGCATTATCGAAAATACTGTGGCCACGGATGAAAGCCCCTTGCTCAGGAGAAATCAGGCGAGGTATGATTCCTTGCATCCGAGTAACCAAGAGGCGGGCACAAACTTTGTATAGAGTAGTGCACAGACTAATAGGCCGATAGTGCTGGGGAAGCAAAGCATCCGGATGCTTTGGGATAAGAGCAATATATGTTCGTTGCCAATCCCGAGGAATGGATCTAGAAGAGAACACAGACTAGATGGCCAATATAACATCCTGTTCCATAATGTCCTAGTAGTGCCAGAAAAAGAAAGGCGGAAAACCATTAGGGCCTGGAGCTTTATCAGGCCCCAACGCCCAAACCGCGGATCGAATCTCCTCCACAGAGACTGCCGCCGTCGTAAGATTACCATTATCAGCATTAGTGACCTTAGCAAACTGAGAGACAGGGGTACAAGGAGATCCACAGGCAACCTGCTCCGACCAGTGGGTCTGAAAAAAACGAGATATATGGTCCCGAATAGCCTCATCGTCATAAAAAATATGCCCATCCTCATCGCTGATACGGCGAATCCGATTAGCTGCACGATGAGTCAAAGTTGCCTGATGAAAGAATCTAGTATTACGGTCACCCTCCTGGAGCCACTGGATCCGAGACCTCTGCCGCCAAAAGATCTCCTGCTGACTGAGTAAACTATGGTGCAGAGTCAAACTCTGCCTGAGTAACTGAAGATCAATCAGAGATAGACCATCGTCCTAATCCTCCTTAGCTTGAAGATAAGTAATATCAGCTTCAACATACTGCACCCGCTGCCGTAAATCGCCCACCTCGCTACCGTGCCACCTTAGGAGTCTGCACTTTGCAAGATCAAGACGTCGGGATAGATGGTAGGTGGAACTCCCTCTAACCAGCATACGCCAGACCTGATGAATCAAAGCTCGAGCAGAAGAATAGCGAGTCCAAAACTGCTCAAACCGAAATAGTCCCCGACAAAGAGAGGACGGCTCAGTAGATATAAGCAAAGGGTAGTGGTTCGATGCAATCCGCGGAAGATGAGTGGTGGTAGCACGAGGAAAGTAGTGAAGCCATCCTGAGGAGGCCATAGCCCGATCCAGACGCTCCCACACATGGGCAGATCCCTGACGGTTGTTGCACCAAGTAAACTGCGGCCCCAAAAATCCCAAGTTGAGAAGACCAGCAGAGGAAATGAAGGAGCAAAACTTACTAGAGTTCGGGGTATCAACAAATCAGCGACCGCCATGCATTTCCGAAGCGTTCACAACACAATTAAAGTCACCAGCAACAAGAGTGGGAAAGCCCTAATCTAAGACGGTGAGAATCTCAGACCAAAGGCAATGCCGCTCCCAATAGTTCGTACTGGCATAAGCACCCAGAAGCAGCCAAGGAGGGGCAGTCCCCTCCGAAACAACCAAAGCGACCTACTGATGACAATAATGGAAAGCGTCGACACGAATAGAAGGGGTCCGCCATAGAGCCAGAATACCTCAGAGAGACCATTATAGCTCACCGCATAGGAACTCCAAGACCGAGAAACCCGGCACCGGAATCGCTGAAGACTAGGTCCTGATAGATGAGTTTCTAATAAAATACAAATATTAAAATGATGAAGCTGCAGTAGCTGACTAAACGAGGAGTGAAATGAGGGTTTCAAGGCTCCTCGGACATTCCAAATAAGGATCTTCATTGGTCAAATTGGGGTTTGTCTTGGACTCCTACTTGGGATCCCATCATATCCATGTCAGAAGGACCACCTATAGAGGACGACACCGCCAAAATTCCCTAAACAACATCAGAGGACAGTGGCGATGTGCCCTGATCAGGTGAAACTAACTACTGGGATAGCTCCATGTCCTCTGCCCCATGAGAGCAAGATTCCCTATGGGTAGAAGAGGAAGGAAGAATTGCCTGTTTCAAAATAGAGGCAGCAGCATCATGATCGCAGCTATCCCGGGATGGCAGTTTAGGACCATTAGTCACCCTCTGGGAAGGACCCACACAACCTTTGCCCTTAGCTTTGCCTGCTTTGGGAATTACCTGCTGGGCAATAAATTCAGCGGACCGGGCCCGTTTAGTGGAAGCAGGATTAGCATCCTCCCGGATCTTAAGCACTCCGGCCCAACGATCCAATCCACGAAGACCAAATGGATCAATAGCCACTTTGGTTCCAGATCCCAGCTTACTCCCTGATTCAGATAACAAAACATCCTCCTGAGACACTGATCCAAGGTCAAGGGGCAGTAGCTGCTGGTCCAGGCCTGAACCCTTCTAATTTGAGTCTGGAGCCTTCACAGAGAACTTAAATGCAGTAGTTAAATAAGACACATTATCTCTCTGCTCAGCCAATTGAGGATTCTTCCTAGATCTGATACAAACTTTCTGAACATTAGAGCCAGAGTTCAAAGTATCAGAAACCTTAGCTACAATGACCGGCACGGGAAATAACTCCTGGCACCGGGTGCTATCTTCCTTTGAGGTGGGATTCTCTGCCTCCATGAAGTAGACCGAAGACGACGAAGCAGAGCGCCTTCGTGCGAGCTTTCGTGGAGTCATCCACCCATCACCGGAGGCCGGGGGAGCCGACTTGGCATAGGCCGAAGACGGCGTCGATGAAGATCGGGGGCCGCCAGAATCAGAAACAGAGGGGGATTTTCGTTGCCGAATCGCCATCATCCACGGTCCAAACCGAGGAGGAGCAGGGGCGGAAGATAACATCGATGATGAGGAACACAGACCAGCCAAATGAAGGGATCCACAATGAGGGCAGACTCCTTCAACATGTTCGTAGGCAAACTGCTGCCAAAACGGGGAGCCGTTCCCTCTGATTCGCGCACCAGGCCGGAGAGGCCGACTAAGGTCCACTCTAATAGCAGTACGGGCGAAGCCACCCCGACGTCTGTCCTTCGTGGAGGAATCCGTAGCAACGAACTCCCCAGCCACCACTAATATAGACCGCAATGCCTCCTCCGACCAGTATTCAATAGGGAGGTTCGGCAGGTTCGGCAGGCGGATCCATAACAGAGCCTTTGTCAAAGCATTAGCCGTAGGAATGAAGTCTGGACGCCAAGTTTCAGCCGCAAGGGGTGTCCATTAACAACCCACGGCTGAAGCAAAGCAGCATCCCTGGCGGCCGGGTCTTCAAATTTCATCAGAGCAGTACGATGGGAGAGGCTTATTGAGGAGATGCATCCGGCAAGTCCAGCACGACAAAACTCCCGAACAACAGCTTCCGGAGGCACCCAGTGAGAGAGACTCCGCACAATCAAACCACCAGCGAGCCAATCCTTGATTTCCATGTCAATAGTCAGAGGGAAGCTGGATGACATTCGGAAACATCAGTTGAAGCTCAGCAATTTTCGTCAAGAAGAGCGATGGAGCTGACCAGACAAACTACTGACCATCATGATGCCGCGAAGGTCCCCCAGATGCTTGATGCTTGATGGCAATCACCATCATTCAAAATAGAGGAGTTGATGTTCACCGTCGGAGATGAAAAAAAGTAGCCACGGAAACGACGACAATCATGGGAGATCGGGACGAGAAGACGGATAAATCCTTTATTGCATCAGAAGAGTAGAAGTTTCCAAAACTACATGCGTTTGCTCATATTTTAATCTCTAGGATTTATCCATATTTTAATCTCTAGCTTGAAATAAAAAATGGCTTAACCCTGTAGTACGGCCATGCTAAGCTGTCTCATCTCCAAAGGCAGCAACTTTTTTCAGACTTCTTTTGTCGTACGTATATTGGTGACGCACGAAGTGGGCCTCCCAGTCCGTGCCACGCAACCTTTGTGCTCTGCCGATGTTGCCGTTGTGGACCGCCAACGTGGCTTGCAGGATACTGGGACCCAACTCCATGGTGCCGAAAGTTTAAGTACTTGATTAACACAAGAAAAATCAATGCATGCTCGAGCTTAATTAGAATACCGGCTAATTATGAGAAGAAAATAGGGCCTAGCTTGGCTAAGAATTTTCACTCAGGTAGACTGAAATTTCAATGATAGGGGTCATAGATCAATGCTGTAAACCATTAGATATAAATATTATCTAAAATATTTATATATAAAAAAATATGATTTAAAATTTTTTAACTAATCATTCATTGAGTGCTCACAAAATTAGAGTTAAAATAATATAAAATAATTTATTTTTTTTTAACATTTTAATGCAAGAGTTAGAGCCCTTTTAAGTATTTTAAAGATAGTAGGTTATATCCAATGGCTTGAATCAATAAGGATACCTTAATAATTCAAATTTAAGTTTGATTATATTCATGTAAAGAATCCCTTGACGCTTTCTTTATGTGCATGTTAGTAAGTGGTTAACTATTGGATCAAATATGTAGATTTTGTTAATAGAATATTTTTTTCATTAGTTTAGCGGAGTATGATTCAATGAGATAAAGTTTTTAAAAATAATACCATTGTGAGAACTAGCCTTAAACTAAACCCAATTCGATTGAGTTGACTGATCTAGCTGCTCGATGATCTTGTACCCAATGATCAACCTATACGTTGATTACTAACCCCCCCTCTCCTCCAATTGCCACCTATTCCTAATCCTTTTACTATCATTGCTACTAGATGAGTGGTCGAGATTATCGACCATCAGTTAGCAAGGAGTCATAGTCCTTTGTCTCTCTCTCTTTCTCTCCCTCGTTCACTTCTTCTTAGCACTCTGCTTCGACCATAATAGTCTTCTCTATTTGATCAATCCATAGGGTAAGGTGGCGTTATATTAATTTTGCCACCACTATGAGGGGCGACCATCATGGTCAACCTAACCTTCATGGTTTTCCCTTGACACTTCATTGTGTCCCTTCTCCAATCAGGCCAACTATCAATGGGTTGTGCCCAAAAATGAGGGAATCATCCCTTGTTCCTTATGGTAGGGCTCTAATGGGCCTTGTTGTTAGTTCATCCTATGTCTAGGTCTTTCGACCCCTAGGGGCCTCACAAAGGAGGGTTTCCACTACCCTTTACATGTTGACTTGTCATAGGCTTAGTGTTGTAGTCTGATTCCCAATCTTTAGAAACCCCATAGGGTAAAGAGCTGATCAATAAAAGAAATAACAAATAGATACTAAGATTAGTAAGATAATGTCAAACTTCACAAGAGCCAATGAATTTGTAGGCAAAGACTTTGATGGATTTTTTTTTAAAAAAAGTTCTATTAGAAATAGTTTGAATTTTAGTTGGGTTTTCATATTTGTATCTCAATAATTCTAGCCTATTTTTCTACTATTGAGTCTTGTTTGCAACATAAGTTTTCACATTTTTTTTGTTATGAAGTTCTATTCCAATTATGATTTTATATTAGTTTAATGCCGGAATAAGGGTTTGGATCATGGTCTACATATATTTTTCTAATTCATTATGAAAAGCAATTTTTGAGATATTAGTCCATTTATTTTGTGAGAAGATTTATCAGTGAAGAATTGTTTAATCTAAATTACTTTAGTTTTTGATGTTTAATCTTTGAGTTTAATTTCTATTAATCAACTTCCCTTTCAATTTTCATGTTGCATCAAAACCCCTCCACCCTCTTCATCATTCCACTGCAAGCACAATACTTGACCTGGCTCTCGCTTCTTTGGGGCTCCTTTTAGATGTTGGCTAGTCAAAGGATCATCTTGACCCTTAACTTGTGCTTTGGGTCTCAAATCCAAATCCTAGATCCATACTCTAAACCTTGGACTTTAGACCCGAACCTTGATTTTTAATTGATAAAAATTATTATTTTATTCTGGGATTGGTGTTATCAATGTGGGCAAGAGATAATCTAAAGCAAACTTGACTTAGCGGAGCATCACTTACTCTTCTATAAAGTAAGAATGCTTTTGCATGATTCTTATTGATAACATCTACATGAAAAATTAGAAATAGATGCACTATAATTTATTTGATATTGTATGATAATATATATATATATATACACATATATATATATGTTGAGAATTATGTATTCTAGATATGAATCAAATTCATGAAAATATAGCAGAAGATATAATACAAAATTCTCAGATGCCTAGGATCCTTAGGAACAAATTCATTAAATTACAAATGAAATCTAAAATATTAGATTTATTCATACATGAGTCCTTTATCGATGTAGAAAAGGATGAAGTCGATGAATCCTCTACCACTAGCCGTCCACGTGTTCGGCCTCTAACGGTGATCCATGCGGAGAATGATCCATGCGGAGAAGAGTGGATGAAGACCTTCAAGGTATTAAGATGACGCTTAGAGATCCCCTTATAGAAATATTCAAAATAGAAGATATCTCCAAAGATCTAAAAGATCTAATCTTTTTCTTCTCATGCTCTGTCTTCCTAGGAGGAAGGAACAATATTTATAAGGAGAGAAAGAAACATTTCAAGAGAGAAGAAGAGACATCTTTTCATGGTAATATTCATCCAAGAAAACAGAAGAGACCTCTTTTCATGGTAACGTCATGGTAACGTTAATCCAAGGAAATGAAAGAAACTCCCATTCTCATTAATCCAAGTGTCACAATCTCAGCCTTTGAAATTAGGAGTTAGTTATCTCATAACTATATGTCCCAATCTGTACGTGTTCATCATCGAACCGTAGAGATTCATCATGCCTCATCCCATGGGCATGATTCCATCTTCACATGGCTGAGATTTTTCATCCATACCGAATAATCAGAGCCATCCATCACATGGATCAAGTCATATTTGGGTATCCAATTATTTGTTCATCATATGCATAAATAATTTCTTCTTAATATCCCTTCTACTATAATGGATCATATCCATTATTATTTTATCTTCTTTAAATTGAGTCTTACCTAATTATTTAATTGATCATCTTATCTAAATTAAATCTAATTTAATTTTTATTTTAATTCATCCAAAATTCTTCTTAATGCGTGTGACCCATTAGGCCCTTTACCATGTTGGCAATAATCATGTCCTAATCACAGACCCTAGGAATGATTGGATAACTCTTTGTTCAAGTCAACAACATGATTATAGATCATGAGAGGCCTCTAGCAAAGTATCATGACCACCCAACTGCTAAAGGTTTTGTTGACGTGACCATCAACAACAACTGTCCATAAACGATTACTGTATGATCAAATCTTTTCATCACATATCCCAGATCAATCAGTGGTATGGAATGTGTCAACCCTGTAATTGATTTTTGTTTACTTGATCTCAGGAAAAATTGACTCATATGAATTAGAACTTCGAAACCATTTCAAATTTCAACTCAACCTTGCAAGGATTTAACAATCAATTTAATCCATCAAGTGGCCGTAGGATATAACCCTTTCTATCAAGGGAGACAAATCCTGTCTCGATCAAACACCATCTTCATGTGCTTCATGTCATACCCAACCGATACCATATTTTTCACCCGTGGCTAGAGCGACGTTTGGATGTCGTCAAAGCATGACATTCCACACACGAGATGCAATGAAGATCTTAAGTCAAAGGATCACTCACACCACCGTTATTAGAGATCAACCTTCGACACTATATAGAATATCCATATGGGATCTCTGTACGGATCATCCAATGCATCGTTACAATAATGAGCATCCATATACCTATCCAAGTATCTTCATACTTCAGCTTATGAAATCAGCTGCTCATCCCAAGGGTAAGGATATGCAATGTGTGCCAGTCTCATGGTGTTCGATGGTATCGAGTCCCATCTACACATCGAGTAGGGAAGTTTAAAGAATCAAACCATAACGTGCAATTTGGATCTCATGATTTGTAATCTCTATTACAAATTTCATATGCACGGTTCATATTCTTTTAGACTTTATCTCACAGACAAATATATCAAATAAAAGACATCTGGATAGATAAATATACCATTTTATTTGATTTGTATTCATAGAATGTATACAACATTCAATCCAATTGGATCTAGGGCATACACTAACAATTTTTCACTTGCACCAGAGCCATTCACCCATGTATTTAATACCGAATGACTTAACATGATTATCATGCTTCTGCTGTGGTAGAGCTTTAGTGAGCGGATCAACTACATTATCCTTAGTGAGGACTCGTTCTATTTTTACATCATTTCTATCAATAATCTCTCTAATTACATGGTATCTCCTGAGTACATGTTTGGTACATGTGTACTGGATCAGTAATGCTTGGAACCACACCAAGTTCAGTGATGAACTTTTTGATCCAAACTGCTTCTTTGGCTGCACCTGATGTTGCGATGTACTCGGCTTCGGTCGTAGAGTTGGCAGTCGTCACATGCTTGAAACTCTTCCAGCTGACTGCACCGCCATTGAGTGTAAAGACATAGCCTGATTGAGATTTATAATCATCTTTATCGAACTAAAAATTAGAATCCGTATAACCCTGAACTATGAGTTCGGGTCCTCCATAAACCAAGAACATATCCTTAATCATTCGTAAGTACTTAAGGATATTCTTGACGACCATCCAATGTTTCTCACCAGGGTTTGCCTGGTATCTACTAGTGATACTCAATGCATAAGAAACATCAGGTCTCGTACATAGCATTGGATACATGATGGATCTGATTACTGAGGCATATGGAATCCTATTCATGTGCTCTCTCTCCATTTGGGTTTTAGGACTCATGTCCTTGGAGAGATGTATCCCATGCGATACCAGCAGTAATCCCTTCTTGGATTCGTTCATGCTAAACTGTTTTAGCACTTTATCTATGTACGTTGATTGGGACAATCCAAGCAACCTCCTAAATCTATATCTATATATCTTAATACCCAGTATGTAGGCTGCTTCTCCCAAATCTTTCATGGAGAACTTGCTAGACAATCAATCCTTCACTTCTTGCAGCAAGGATACATTGTTTCCTATCAATAATATATCATCTACATATAATATCAGAAAAACAATAACACTCTCACTAACCTTCTTGTATACACATGGATCATCCTTATTTTTGATAAAATCAAACTTTTTGATTGTTTCATCAAAATGGATGTTCCAATTTCTAGAGGCTTGCTTAAGTCCATAAATGGACCTTTGCAACTTGTATACCTTTTGAAAATCAATGGACTCAAAACCCTCAGGTTGTGTCATATACACATCCTCCACTAAATCACCATTTAGGAAGGCGGTCTTGACATCTATTTGCCATATCTCATAATCGTAGTAGGCTGCAATCGCAAGCAAAATCCTTATGGACTTAAGCATGGCTACAGGAGAAAAGGTTTCATCAAAGTCAACACCTTGCCTTTGCTTGTAACCTTTTGCAACTAGCCTCACCTTATATGTAATCACATTACCATTCATGTCAGTCTTCTTCTTGAAGACCCATTTACACCCAATGAGTTTTATCCTTTCAGATGGATCAACCAAAGTCCATACTTGGTTGTCGTACATGGAGTCCATTTCAGACTTCATGGCTTCAAGCCATCTCTTGGAGTCAATGTCACAAATTGCTTTCTCGTAGTTAGTAGGCTCATCATCTTCTATAAGAAATCCATATCTCTCAGGAATATGATGTGTTCTACTAGACCTAGGTAGCTTATGTATACTTGGAGCTACCTATTGCTCCATCATTTCTCATAGAGGCTCATGTAAATGTTGCCTGAATATGAGTTTAGCTTAAATGAACCACTTAATCCCTCCTATCCCTTGTCCCCATCACTATCCTCATTGGCATTGGTAAGGACATAAGCTTTTTAAAGAGATTCCCATTCCTACCTACCTCATTTTTAATAAAGTTTTTATTTTTATTCTTGCAAAGATCCCCATCCAGCCGACGACTCCATCCTCATTGACCCTAGTTTTTAATTAAATTATTTATTTTTAAAATATTTTTTAATTTTGATTCTTATTCATTATATTTTAAAAAAGTTATTGAGTTTTATATATTAGATGAAATAGATTTAAATAAATTTATCATAACTACAAATTTTATGAGCTAATCAATAAGAAATGTATTAAATCATAATTTTAAAAAGCATAATAAAATAAGTTTCTAATTGTGAGCTATTTTATAATAAACAAATATATTCGAACATAAGTCCTAATAAATATAAAGGAGGTGAACATATGTAGTTTTAAATTTTTTAGGATGATATATGGAGTTATCTTTCTAATATTAAAATAATATAATAATATTTAAGTAATAAAATATATTACTGAGATTGCATAGGATGAGGATCAAGGACATGTAGGGTGAAGAGTATCCTCCCTATCGCCACTCCATGTGGGATGAGTATCGAGGATCCACTAGTTGAAGAGTATCTTTCCTATCACCACCCTAGTCTATTACAGAGATAGAATTTGCTTCATCCTATTTCTTATGAAAAAAAAACTTTTACTCCTATTCCATTTAGGGTGAATCCCTTGGGAGTGAAAAAAATATAAAAATATGCCATTTCTAGACTCGATTGCCACTTCTAAGCATAAAGTAGGTATTTGAATTGTATTTATATGAGTCCACTGGATGCATAGTAAATTTAGGAGCTGTTTGGAGCTATATAGTTGAACTTGTACAGCAGGTCAACTTGTTTTGTGATTCATTTTATTTGTTAGGAGTCCAAAAATTTAAATTACTTGGTGTAAGTCCAATTGCAGTTGTAGATTTAAAAAACATGTAAGTTGATTCAATTAAATTGGCCATAAATCAACTTGCAAAGAGTTAAAATCGATGCGATAACCCCTTCACAATGGAATGAGGTTCAATTCCGGTTAGAGAAAGTGGTGTGAGTATAGTTTAGAAAAAGTAAGAGACTAACCCCCATGTATTGGTCCCATATTTTCGCATATATGATAGGGATCAATATATTTAATTTCAGTCTATCATTTGGTATCAGAGCGTATAAAATAATACCTCTGCCTTGATTATTAGGATAGGATTGTTTCTATTGATATATGGATCTGATAAAATCCTATGAAACAATCTTTATATGATTTATTTGATAAAGAGGGATAAGATATTCTTGATCTCTATTTCTCTCGTTTAGGGATAGTCCAAAGGGGAGGCTACTGGTAGTACCCTGGATTATTTCACCCAACGGGCGTATGGTAGGGATATTAGGGATGTACCAATAAGGGAGGCTGTTGTAGTACCTTGGTGCATTTGACCCAACTACCTGCGTACCAGGAGAGTTAATAGGTCATCAAGAATCATTTGAAAGGGCATTAGATCTTATGTACTCTTAATATTCAGTTTATTTAATTCAGTTTTATTTAAGAGATTGATCAGTAAGATTTATGCCATTCTTATCTATTTGTTCACCCTTTTGGATATAGTTTAAATAACAGATAAATCCAAATATCTCATGATTAAATCACCATAAGATAAGGAAGCATCAATTTTCTTACTTTGGATGTGCACGGAACGAGGACAGATGAAAATCGCCTCTTAGAAAAATGTGCAGAACATTAAAAAAAAAAATGGCTGGCCAGCGGCATTTAGAATTAAAAAAAAAAATTTTTTTTAAGCGCTGGCTGACCCAGTGCTTGGGCCAGGCGCTGGCCAGTAGCTGGCTGGCCCAGCGCTTGAGCTAGCCAGCGCTGGCCAGCAGCTGGCTGGCCCAGCGTTTGGGCCAGGCGCTGGCTGGCCCAGCGCCTGGGCCAACCGCTGGCCAGGCCTGGGCCAGCGCCTGGGCCAGACTGGCCCAGTAATCAGGGCTGGCCCACCGTCTGGCTAGCTTAGCCATCTGGACCAGCAATCAGGTTGGACCGTGTGCCCAGCAGTTTGAGTCAGCCATAAAGCTGGGCCGTGTGCCCAGCTTGAATTGCAACAGGCTGGATTGCAGCAGTCCAAGCACATCTGATCTAAAATTTTTCGAGGTGATTGAGAGATTTTTTGGTTAAATTAAACTATTAGAATTGGGTGAGGATGACGGGCTGTTGGCTCATTCATTAGGTGGTTGGACCATTAGTCTGGCCTGTTTATGTTCAATTATATTTAGAATTTGTATGTATAAATTTTGTGAATTATGCATGCATCTTAAGTGACATAATTGAACATAAAAATTAAATAATGTCTAAGTGATAAATATAATTAAATAATTAAGGAGTAGCCACAGCATCCTTAATTATAAAATTGTATAATAAAGTTAGTAAATCACACAAATAATAGACATTAATTATAATTAATTATATAAATATAATAAAATTTATTCCATAGGAATTTTTGTTATATTTATATAATTAATTAGGATAAAATATCAAATTATTTTTTCTAATCTACCCACAGGAATTAGAAAGAAGGAACATAATTTGATAGATTTATCATACAGACTTAAGTGAATCTAATTGAATTAAAGCTTTAGCCCACAGGCAAGTTTTATGTCAGTAGATTCACTATTTTATATTTATATAATTAATTAAGATAAAATATCAAATTATATTTTTTAATCTACCCACAGGAATTAGAAAGAAGGAACATAATTTGATAATTTTATCATACAGAATTAAGTGAATCTAATTGAATTAGAGCTTTAGCCCACAGGCAAGTTTTATGTCAGTAGATTCACTAGTTTCTAAATGCATAATTTACATTGGTAAAGCATTTTATTAGCCTCAATTTTTGATAATAAGCATGTATGTTTAAATTTTGCAGTTATGCAACCTGTAAATTTCTCTGAAATAAAATGTGACATACCTGAATTAAGGGGTGATAACTATAAGGTTTGGAAGGAGAGAATTCTCCTTCATTTGGGCCTTTAGTAACTCAGACCAGCACTCCTAATGAGATTGTGATTTATGAACGTTGGGAGCGATCCAATCGCTTGAGTACAATGTTCATAAAGACAAAAATCTCTGTTGGTATACGTGGTTCAGTCGATAAGCATGAGAATGTCAGGAAGCTACTAAAGGCCATTGATGAGCAATTCAGTACTTCAGTTAAAGATCTTGTCAGTTATGAATCTAATATGGCTGATGTTATTTACAACACATGATGGATTGATTCTGGTTCTACAATCCACATTTGCAATACTTTGCAGGGTATGCAAAACTTAAGGAAGCTAGTGGGAAGTGAGCAGTATATCTCTTCAGGAAATAAGATGCGCTCACATGTGGAAGCTATAGGGACATGCACCTTAGTTCTTAGTAGTGGTTTTGTTTTAAATTTGAAAAGGACCTTTTATGTAACTAGTTTTTCTAGGAATTTAATTTCAGTTTCAAGACTTGTACCTTTTGGTTATTCTTTCAACTTTTCAGATACTTCTTCCAGTTTATATTATAAATCTGAACTTGTTGGGAATGGTACTTTGTCTGATGGTCTTTTCTATATTAATTTGCAAAATAATACCACTCATGATGTAATGCATGTTAGGGCTGGCATAAAAAGATGTGTTGTAAATGATAACTCTTCTATGTTGTGGCATCGGAGATTGGGACATATCTCCATAGATAGAATCAAGAGGTTAGTGAATGAAGGGGTACTCAATACTTTGGACTTCACTGACTTTGATACTTGTGTGGACTGCATTAAAGGCAAGCAGACCAATAAGTCAAAGAAAGGTGCCAAGAGGAGTTCAGACCTATTAGAGATCATACACATGGACATTTGTTGTCCGGATATGAATTTTCATGGTTCGAAATACTTTATCTGCTTTATTGATGATTACTCACGATTTATGTAGTATCTCTACTTGCTTCATAATAAGAACGAAGCATTAGATGCCTTTAAGGTATTCAAGGCAGAAGTAGAGACACAATGTGGAAAGCAAATCAAAATTGTGAGATCTGATAGAGGAGGTGAGTATTATGGGAGATACACAGAAGATAGACAAATGGCTGGTCCATTTACGAAGTTCCTTCAAGAACATGGGATTGTTGCCCAATACAGTTTACCTGGCTCACCTGATCAGAATGGTGTAGCAGAAAGAAGGAACCGAACATTGATGGACATGGTGAGGAGCATGATTAGCAGCTCCAAACTACCTAAGTCCTTGTGGACAGAAGCTCTCAAGACAGCTGTGTACATATTAAATCGAGTTCCAACCAAGGCTGTTTCTAAAACGCCATTTGAGTTATTTAAAGGTTGGAAGCCAAGTTTGCGACATGTACACGTATGGGGATGCCCATGTGAAGTGAGAGTATACAATCCACAAGAGAAAAAGCTGGACCCTAGGACCATTAGTGGGTATTTTGTTGGATATGCCGAGAGGTCCAAGGGATATAGATTTTACTGTCCATCTCATACAACTAGGATTGTGGAATCGAGAAATGCCAAATTTCTTGAGAATGACTTGATCAATGGGAGTGACCAATTGCAGAGCATGATTCCAGAAAGGGAACATTCTGATGCTCAACCTTCCACTCAGACTGATTATCGTTCATAGTGCCCCTCAAGACCAAACGGGCATTATACAACCAGTCGTTGAAATTCTACAATTTGCTGATAATGAACTAGTAGATCCAGTCTCTCATGAGTTACCAGAGATAGTTGAACAATCGACTCCTCTAGAGGAGGTTGTTACAACATTAAGAAGATCTACAAGAGAAAGAAAATCAGCAATTTCTAGTGACTATATTGTGTATCTTCAAGAGTCGGACTATAACATTGGAGCTGAAAATGATCCTGAAACGTTTTCACAAGCCATGAATTGTAAGGAATCAAATTTATGGTATGATGCTATGAAAGATGAGATGAATTCTATGGCAGTTAATGGAGTCTGGGATCTTGTTGAGTTGCCTGATGGAGTAAAAGCCATTGGCTGTAAATGGGTCTTTAAGACCAAGAAAGACTCGTTAGGCAACATTGAGCGATATAAAGCAAGACTCGTTGCTAAGGGATTCACTCAAAGGGAAGGAATTGATTATAAGGAGACATTTTCTCCTGTATCTAAGAAAGATTCCTTCCGCATTATCATGACACTTGTTGCGCATTTTGATTTAGAGTTGCAACAAATGGATGTAAAAACTACATTTCTCAATGGAGATCTAGAGGAAGAGGTTTATATGAAACAATCTGAAGGTTTTTCCTCTAGTGATAATGAGCAATTAGTATGCAAGCTCAAGATATCTATATATGGATTGAAACAAGCCTCTCGGCAATGGTACTTAAAATTTCATGATGTGATTTCTTCATTTGGATTTGTAGAGAACATCATGGATCAATGTATATACCAGAAGGTCAGTGGGAGCAAAATTTGTTTTCTAATCCTATATGTAGATGATATTTTACTTGCAACCAATAATAAAGGTATGTTACATGAGGTGAAACAATTTCTCTCTGAGAATTTTGATATGAAAGATATGGGTGATGCCTCTTATGTCATTGGCATTAAAATTCAAAGAGACAGACTTCGAGGTGTTTTAGGTCTATCTCAAGAAACCTATATCAATAAAATTTTAGAGAAATTTCGGATGAAAAATTATTCACCGAGTATAGCTCCCATAGTCAAGGGTGACAGATTCAATTTGAGTCAGTGCCCAAGGAATGACTTTGAGAGGGAGGAAATGAAAAACACTCCATATGCCTCAGCTGTTGGTAGCTTGATGTATGCTCAGGTCTATACAAGGCCTGACATAGCATTTGCAGTTGGGATGTTGGGGAGATATCAGAGTAATCCAGGTTTAGACCACTGGAGAGCTGCTAAGAAGGTGATGAGGTATCTTCAGGGTACCAAGGACTACATGCTTATGTTCAGACGGACTGAAAATTTGGAAGTAATTGGCTACTCTGATGCTGACTTTGCTGGCTGTGTTGATTCTCGGAAGTCAACATCTGGATACATATTTATGTTTGCTGGTGGAGCTGTATCTTGGAGAAGCGCTAAGCAGACTTTGACTGCTACTTTCACCATGGAAGCCGAGTTCGTATCATGTTTTGAGGCTACCTCGCATGGTGTATGGTTGAAGAGTTTCATTTCTGGGCTTAGAATTGTGGATTCTATATCTAAGCCATTGAAGATTTTTTTATGACAATTCAGCTGCAGTGTTTATGGCTAAAAATAATAAGAGTGGTAGTCGAAGCAAGCACATCGACATCAAATATTTAGCCATACGAGAACATGTTAAAGAAAAGACAGTGGTTATAGAGCACGTGAGCACTGAGTTGATGATAGCTGATCCCTTGACTAAAGGCATGCCACTACAGAAGTTTAGGGATCATGTAGACCGTATGGGTCTTGGTTATTTTATTTAATTCATTGTAATGATGAATTTTATAATTAATGAAACTCTTTTATGATTGTGATGTTTTTTCATATTCAGTTATTTAGTGTACACATTTATTTGTGATGAGCATCATTAAGTTGGACCTAGAATAAACATGGGGTTTATTCATTAAGTTATATGGGTTTATGTTTGGGAAATATAATACATAGTGATACATGGTAAATAATACTCGATTTTAAGAGGACCTATTGCCATGATTCATGTATTCTGTTTCTTACTATAGTAATAGAATATACGGACCAAGTGAGAGAATGTTAGTTTTTTCTCCATTAAGCGTATCGGTTAGATACGATTAAGGTGGTCCTATATTCTGATTTTGAGGGATTGTGTGAATTCAAATTTTGAATTCATGATTGAGATAAGAATCCCTCAACCATATCCGTTTAAAGCGGCGCCCTCTGTGATGGACAGATAAGGCATACAGGTTTATAAAATGGGTAGGTCCCTGCGCCTGGTTTCATTGAGAGAGAAAGTTTACACCATCGCTGAGAGAGACCGCAAGGCGTGGAAGATCCTTACCCTTATCTAGAAGAAAATCAACAGCAATGGCTGGAGGTATTTATCGATCTTTCCTTAATTAATTAGGATAAATATATTGGTCCCATATCCTTAATTAATTAGGATAAATATATTGGTCCCATATTTCCGCATATATGATAGGGATCAATATATTTAATTTCAGTCTATCACCATGTACATGAAGATACCTCAGTTTCAGCCAAGGTGGCAAGATATAGCAGCAACATCATGATGACGTAAACTAAACGGCTCTTTTGTCCCAAGGATTCCATACCACTTCATGGAGGAAAAAGGACATGACACCAAGGATTTCATTAATGATGCTATTGATTCTGATTTCAATTTTTTATTTCCCTACAATTCTTGATGCAGGCAGTAAATATGAAAGGAATCATCCAAGGTCCAAAGAAGATATATGAAAGGAATCATCCAAGGTCCAAAGAAGATATATATATATATATATAGAATTCAATCAAGATTTGGATTTTTTTTCGGTGTTTAGAGAGAGGAGAGAGAAAGTCTCGTGTTTTCGGTGTTTAGAAGGGTTCCCTGCCGAGTCTGCTTTAAGATTCGGGCTCCGTCTTCGTCTTCTCTGATCTCCAGCTCTGTGGTCTGTCTCCTCGGCTCTGGTTCTCTGTATGATGGGGACTCAAGCTCAACAGTGCCCTGGTGTCTCCGTCGGGGCTGGGCAGGCCGGCAGGGCGTGGCATCGGGCCTGTGGCAGTGGGTTCGAATGGATTGCCCCTTTGCCTTCCCCGTCGGTCATGGCGGAGCTGGAACGGAGGTTCCCGAGTATAGTCCAAGTGCCGTTGCATTCTCTGGATGCTGAAGAAGAATGATGGGGGAGCCATGTTATCCTCGCTCGCTGCCTCTCTTGCTGGATTCTGCCGGAAATCATCGTTCGTGAGTTCCATCGAGCGGGACTGACTGGTGACATCGAAGCTCTGGCATTGGCAAATAAGCACTTCATCTTCCATTTCTTTGATATCCGAGCTAAGTCTCTTGCACTGGGAAGACCATGGGTTGTTAATGGACAAACTATCATCACTGCAGAGTGGCGTCCAGAATTCGTCCCAGTCAACAGCTCCATCCACTCTGCTCTGCTATGGATACGATTGCCACAACTTCCAATTGAGTTTTGGAGTGACGAAATTCTCTCGTCCATCCTTGCAGTGGCCGGGGAATTCCTTTACTCTGATGAATCAACCAAGGCAAGGAAGCGTGGAAGCTTTGCTCGAGCCTATGTCCGAGTGGATTTAGGCTCGCCTCTCCGGCCAGGAACTCGGATCCGTGGAAGCAGAGACCCATTTTGGCAACAATTCTCATACGAAAATCTTGAAGGAATCTGTGATGATTGTAGATCAGTGCATCTCACTGGATCGTGCCTTGCTGTGACAGATTCTTCCGCGGCGTCTTCCGGCCCTGCTTTTGGGCCCTGGATGGCTGCTATCAGATGCCAGAAATCCATCCAGGATCCTCCGTCGAGTGACCGTCTTGCTCCTCCCGGGTCATCCCCTGCTTTGGCCGACGGATGGCAACTCCCTAAGAAACCAGCCCGCCGGCAGCCGAGCAGGGGGACTGCCTCACTCCCTCCTTCCTCGGTGACGATGTCCCAGGGTGGGTTGGCCCTTGCGGAGAAATCGGCTTCAATCCCAGGCGGCGATGTCTCTGGAAGCCGAGCTGAGGAATTCCTGGGTTCAGTGAATGGAATGAATGATGGAAGTCCTGTGCCGGTTGCTACTGTAGCAATGTTTCAGAAACAAATGCTTAAAGGGGCTGATAAGGGCATTGAATCCAATCCATTTGCATGTTTAGAGCCCGATACATCAATTGATCAGCCTAAGCCCCGGGATGATGGCTACTCTGGCCCTTCCAAGAGGACCCGGCCTGTGGACCTTGTTCCTCAGCGAATGGTTTCCAGGACCACTAAAGGGAAAGCAAAACTTCTACTGGAGGTAAAGCTAGATCACAGGGGTCTTTCACTTTTCTAGCAACTGGTGACTCTTCCCGGGGGTCTCTTGACCTCTCTGGGCCAGGGAATAAGAAGTCTCGTCGCAAGGAAAGGCCGGGGTTGCCTTCTGCTTCAGGTCTCTCCTTGCCCGTCCAGATGGTGGCAGCTAATCATGATTCGGCGGTCCTTATGCTTAAGAAGGCTATCCTTCGGGGTGAGGAGGCTGAAGCCATGGAATCGTCTTGCTCTAAGGATCCCGCTCTGCGGGATGTGGAAGTTGTATCCATGGACTCGTTCCATCCGGAGGATTGTAGGGGCAAGGAACCTGCTGTGGGTTGTCTTCCAGCTGACGACCGCCTTGTTGATGAATTGATGGGAGATAGGGTGGGGGTCCCCCCCTTTCATGCCTCTGAATGAAGATTCTTGTCTGGAATGTGCGCGGAGCCCAGAAACCATCGTTTCGCTCTGCGTTTGGGAGGCTTCTGCAGCTTCATGGTTTTGATATTTGTGTTCTTCTAGAAACTCGGTTATCGGGGACCAGTCTTGATCGTTTCCGACGTATGGTCTCCAGATCTTGGGTTTCCTATGCTATTGACTCTGTTGGTCTCTCCGGAGGGATTGTGGTTTTGTGGAGAGCTGACAATATCAAAGTGGATGCATTTCATTACTGTGGTCAACAAGTTGCTCTGGTAGTTTCTGACGAATATCATGTTCCCTGGCTTCTTTCGGGTGCTTATGCTAGCACTGACTTCAGGGTGCATCGGGTGCTATGGGCCGAGATTCTTTCTTTGCTTTCCCAGGGTATTCCTTCTCTTATTGCGGGTGATTTCAACTGCATTATCGGGGCCAATGAGAAAAGAGGTGGCATGCATGCGGTTGATTCAGTGGAAAGATCTGAGTTCAAAAACTTCATTGCTTCAGCTGGTCTTTTGGATTTGGGATTCTCTAGGCCTCAGTTTACCTGGTGTAACAATCGTCATGGTTCTGCTAGGGTTTGGGAAAGACTTGATAGAGCCTTGGCCAATTCTCAGTGGCTCCAGCTTTTTCCCTCAGCCAATGTTACTCATCTGTCTAGAATTGCTTCGGATCACTGTCCTATTCTGATTTCTACTGATGTGCCTCTCCAGCAGAGTAGGGTGTTCCGATTTGAGAAATTATGGACTTTCTATTCTTCTGCTAGATCTATCATCTCACAGGTTTGGCGGTTGCCTGTCAGAGGAAGTGCCACCTACAGACTTTCTCGGCGTCTAGTTCTTGCTAGACGTAGACTATGTAGTTGGAGTAAAAGGGAGGTGGGGGATATTGCTCGATGGGTTGAGCAGACTGAGTCTATTATTTCGTCTCTGCAGTCAAAGGAGGACCAAGAGGGATTTCTTCCTGATTCTGATCTCTTGACCTTTAGAACCAACATGTCTCTTCATCACTCTCTTTTGTTACAACAGGAGACTTTTTGGAGGCAGAGATCCCGCATTCAGTGGATTCAGGAAGGGGACTCCAACACTAGATTCTTTCACCAGGCTACACTTAAACGCCGTGCTGCGAACCGCATTAGACGGCTTATTGATGAGGAGGGCAACCCTCAGGAGGAGTTCCATATGATCAGGGATCAGATGCTCAATTTCTTTCAGTCTAGATGGTCTGAGCACTCTGGTGAGGGGTACCCTATTTTCCCGGTTTCCCCTTCCTCTAGGGTTTCTGATGTGGAGAATGCTCTTCTCATCCATCCGATTTCTGAGGATGATATTCGGCGGGCTTTATGGGATCTTGGCATTGACAAGGCTCCTGGACCTGATGGGTTTCCGGCTATTTTCTTTTGCCACTACTGGGATATTGTTGGACAGGAGGTGGTGCAAGCTATTCAGCTTGTTTTTCAGTCTAAATCAATTCCAGCAGATTGGAATCAGACTCTTATCACCCTGGTGCCCAAACGGCCTGATGCTTCCTCTCCTCAGCACTTCCGGCCTATTAGTCTCTGCACCACCTTATACAAAGTATGTGCACGCATCCTGGTTTCCCGAATGTGTTCTGTGATGGCTCGCATCATCTCCCCACAGCAGGGGGCTTTTCTCAGGGGGTGCAGCATCACTGACAATGCCCTGCTTGCTCAGGAATTCATGTATGACCTTCAGCGAGCTCCCAGCCGACAGGGTCTTATGGCTGTCAAACTTGATATGGAGAGAGCTTATGATAGATTGAGCTGGGATTTCCTGCGCCTCACTCTTTCTGGGTTTGGATTTACGGAGCTCTTTGTTGACTGGGTGATGGCCTGTGTTTACCAGCCTTCCTTCTCTCTCCTTATTAATGGGGGTCAGACTGATTATTTTCACTCGGAGGTTGGGTTGAGACAGGGTTGCCCTCTTTCGCCTTTCCTGTTCATCCTCTCGGCCGATTCTTTCTCCCGGGCGCTATCTCAGGCTCAGGATAGCAACTCTTTGGTCCCTTATACTGCTGGTCCCCAAGGGCCCTCCCTCTCTCACCTTATGTTCGCTGATGATTGCATTCTTCTGGGAAGGGCCACTGTTCGCAATGCTATCACTTTTGCTACTATCATTCAGTCTTACTGTAGTGCTTCAGGGCAAAAAGTCAATATCACTAAATCTTTGATCTGTTTCAGCCCTAGGACGAAGCCTACTGTTAGAGGGACTATTTCACAGATTATGGGTATTCCCAATCAGGCTGATCAGCTATCCTATCTTGGAATACCCATTACGGGGAGGCGGCCTCGCATCTCTGACTTCAGTAACTTAGTTAGCCGGGTCCGCGATAGATTGGATGGGTGGCAGGTCACTGGGCTCTCTATGATGGCAAGGCTTTCACTGTTACGCTCGGTGCTATCTTCCCTACCACTCTATCTGCTTGCCAATGCTGCTGTTCCCTTGTCTTGTTTGAGAAAGATCGAGAGACAGTTCCGGGATTTCCTTTGGGCTTCGATGCAGGATGGGCATGGTATTCACCTCCTGGCTTGGGATATTATTTCTATGCCGATTACTGAGGGTGGGCTCGGGATCCAGTCGCTCATTGTTAGGAGGGAGGCTCTGATTGCGAGGCATGCTACGCGGTTCTTGCTTGATCCGCACTATTTGTGGAGCTCCTTTATGCGGGCCAAATATGGAGACTGGAATTCTTCCTCTCCTCCTCAGCTTCTCCCTGGGTACTCTTTCTTCTGGAAAGAGGTTTGCCGGCATGCTCCGCCTATTTTGGACAGCATCTCTTGGTCTCTAGGCGATGGGGCCTCTGTTGATATTATTCATGACACCTGGATAGCTGACCTTCCTCTGTCCCGTTGGCCGACTTTTGTGAGTTATGACATCCCGCAGGGTATGAGGGTGATTGACTTATTCGATTCGCATCGCTCTGCTTGGTCTTCTTCTATGGTCTCGAGTTTTTTTGGAGCTGAGCTTTGCCGGCGCATTCTTGCCATTCCTCTTACTCCGGGTCCCACCCCTGATATTAGGGTTTGAAGGAGATCCTGTCTGTCCCGTGCTCCTATTAGAGATCTTGTCGAGATTTACAGCCCTCAGCCTCAACATTCGATTGATTTGAAGTGGATCTGGCATCTCCCCATTCATCCCAGGGTGCGGCTCTTTATGTGGAAACTTCCATGGAACACACTTCCTACTTGTTCCCTGCTCTCTGCGAGAGGCATGAGCATTCTGCCTACTTGCCCATTATGTGGTAGGAAGGACGAGACGGTTGGTCATGCTATTTTCAGTTGCTCCCAGGCACGACATATCTGGCAGATTTCAGATGATGGTCCTTGGGATCAGGGGTCTGAATCCCTGTGCAGTCACTTTTTGAGTATCATCAGGGAGAATATGGGAAGAGGACTCCACCTTCTGGTTTCGAGGAGGGCTTACACTGCTTATCAGATTTGGTTATCTCGGAATCGACTTCTGTTTGCTGATCAGACTATTCATCCTCGCAGGGTTGTTAGGGCTGCCTTCTCCTTAGCTGCTGAGTATACCTTCCATCAGAGATTTGGCTTTTCTGCTACACCTGGCCACTGGGACTCCCCTGCTGCTTCGGTAGCGTACCGGCGTACGATTTTTATTTCTTGGGAGCCCCCACCTCCAGGGTTTGTTAAAATCAACTTCGATGGTAGTGTTTGCGGCAGAGGGCCTGACGGAGAGATGCTGGCGTCTGGTGGATTTGGTCTTCTGGATTCCACAGTGCCCCTTACGGAGTTGTGTGCTGCTTGGGCTGGTATTTGTTGTGCTATTCGCTATTCGCTGTCTTGGAGCTCGCAGCATTATAGTTGAAGGGGATTCCATTACGGTTATCCGCTGGATTAGGCAGGACTCCCGCGCCCGTGTGCCTATCATCCCCTTGCTTGGAGATATTCATTCTATCCTTCAGGGTCTCTCTTGTGCCAGGATTAGGCACATCTACCGGGAAGCCAACTCTGCGGCAGATTGGATTGCTGCTAGGATGGCGTCTCATGCTGGTTCCTGGAGCTGGAAGCCGGGTGAACCTTGCCCCCTGTTCTTTTCCAAATTTTGTACTCTGATATTTCGGGTTTGACTCATCCTAAATTGATGTGATCATCCGTTTGTACCAAAAAAAAAAAAAAAATATATATATATAGAAGCTTACAGAAAACAAGGAAATGGATATTAATATCAAACTCACCTACATCTGGCAGACCATCTTTTCGCAAAACAAATGTCCTTCTCATTTTATGATCCAGAATTGCGATCTTCGGTGGCGTGCTCCAATACATTCTGTCCACCTTTTTTGAACACGTACAACCTTTAGCTGTAGGAGCTAAAGGTTGGAATTTTGATAAAATATTGTTTGATTTTTCTTTAAGAAGCATCAGTATAATAAACCCATCTAGTTTGTTACAAAACTCTCTATTCATGTATTAATAACATTCTCTATTCATGTATTAATAACATATCAAGTCCAAAAACCTGACAACTTTCATTCCATTTCCTCTATTTTCTCATTTCAAGAAATTTTCATACTGCTTGGAATTGTGAATGCTACAACTTAACTCCTCATGAATACAGATCTATGAAAGATAATGCGCGAACATAAAAAAAAACTCTTCAGTATTTGACTGACGAACCCGATGTCAAAGTGATTTTGGAATGCAAACGTAAATGAGAACGGTTTTCCATTGGTATTGACGTTTCTTATACGCGATGTCAGCATCAGTTCCCCTCAAAGTGCCAGACCAACTCTTAGACGAAATTCAAAACTGTAATAATTACAGATCTATGAAAGATAATGCGCGAACATAAAAAAAAACTCTTCAATATTTGACTGACGAACCCGATGTCAAAGTGATTTTGGAATGCAAACGTAAATGAGAACGGTACGGTTTTCCATTGGTATTGACGTTTCTTATACGCGATGTCAGCATCAGTTCCCCTCAAAGTGCCAGACCAACTCTTAGACGAAATTCAAAACTGTAATAATTACAGTAATGGTTCAGCCAGACCAATCCTTCTACTCGGACTTCACTGAAACATTCACTCAAAGTTCTGTTAACGTTCGGCCATTTTTCCAAACGTCAACGTTGTTAAAAAAAAAAATTTCAAACGTTCGGCAGTTTGAAAACTAAACGGACGTTCAGCTGTTTTAAAAAAATAAATTGCATAGTCATTAAAAGTTTTAAAAAAATAAATTGCCTAGCCATTAAAAAAAATGTTTGATCATTTTATTTTTTTTAAAAAAATCTGTAAATAGAGTTTTGAAAGGTTAAAAATTTTGAAGGAGATTACAACAACAATTCTACATTTCATTATTTTTTTTTTTTTCGAAGATTGTGTTGGAGATCGCTGATTGTTTAAAATTTTTTGAAGATTGTGTTTGAGATCGTGCCACCGACGGATGTAGGAATCTGGCTTCCGGGTTGTACCTTGGAGCGGAAGAAGGGGGACCGATTCTTCTTTAGGATAGTGGTGTAAACCGCCTCCCAGGCCTGATTCTTGACTTATTTTTATTTTGAGATATTTTTTTTTCTGAATATAATCTGCCTAACACATACCACATATTTTTTATACATATATGTATTCATATATATATTATATATGAAACTAATATATTCCTAGTTGCAAGCATGAAGAAATCAATATTTCTTTAACAATCTAAAGAAGAACTGGTTTGAGTGAATTCTGTGTCCTCTTATGTGTCTGTAAATTGTGAAAACTTTGATGAAATATTGGTACATCCCAGATGAGGCTTGTTGTGTCCACTGTGCACCATCAAGTGGATTTATAGCACCTGGAAACTCCTTTCCAAAGGATAGTTTATTTATTTTGTGGCTTATACTGTAACTTTCTGTTTGGAAGGCCAATAAGTAATGCACACGAATGTTAGATCTGGGGAAGCTTTTTTCAGGCACAAAGTGAAAATTTCCAGCAACTCTATTGACATCCAAGAACCCTTGAATATTGCATCCTTCCCCTTCTTGTTCCTTGACCTTTTGGATGAAGCCTTCTCTTGTGCACTGGTCGATCAAATCTGGATCTGTCAGGGCCCATCTTTTCTTCACATATGCTTCACGAACTTCTTCGCATGAGTTACAGTAATGATCATCTGACACTTCTGCACCATAGCAAGAACCACAATAAGTCTCATTATGCTCAAGCCTTCATCCATGCTTTTGTAAAGGCCTTTTAATCTTGGGTGCACCAATTCTATCTTGCCTTGACTCAATAACATTACTAGAATGATCTAATCTTTTCTTTGTGATGTCTGATGTCATGCCTTATATCATAGTGCTGCTCCCCGCTTACATCCATGGTATCAACACTAATAAGCGAACAACTAAGGGATGAAAATGTAATATCAAATTGATTTGTAGTCTTTCTCCTCTTGAGGTATCTACTATCAAGTTAGTCTTTGTTTCTGAATAAATATATAGTCTAGCCTCGGAGATGAATAAGAGAAGCATAACGATAGAGGAAATGATGGTGATGAGGCCTCTCGAGAATGTCCGACTGTAGAAATCCTCGTTGATCTTTGGATAGGCATCGAGATTCTTGAGCTTGTTGAGGATCTCCATCTCGAAGGCCCTGGAACCAAAGCTCTGCAAACCGAACTAACTGAAGTAGAAAATCTGAGATTTGGTTTTGGATGCGATCTGAGATTTGGTTTTGGATGCGATCTGAGATGTGATCCGATCTCTTCGTGGGTTCAAATGTTGTTATCTTTTTTGTTTTCATTTGCCTTTTGATCTGAATGAATAGTCCGCTTCTTTGAGAGGGAGAAATAGAATCTTTATCAGATCCTACCATGATTTAAATATAAAAAGAAAAAAATATTTTATGGCTTTTTGGTGCTTTTCTTTTGGTGTTTTGTTATTCATATTAAATAGTTTTTTTTGTGTGTGTGCGCGTTTATCTATGAATCTCGTCCATATCTTCTCATGTTGGTGTTACAGTGTATAATGTTATGATTGTTAGTTATGTCATGGGATCATTTTTTGCTTCACTAAAATTTTTGTACTGTTTGTTGCAATCCAAAAAAAAAAAATTGTTATTAAGGTGATGGTGATGGTTATTTTGCTAAAATAAGGTTGGTCTTATCTAAGGCTAGTTTGGTAGTTCCTTTTAGCTAATTCTGGAATGACAAAAGGAAAAAGTTAAAATGTTTAATGCCATCAGTTGAGCCTCCTGATGATGTGACGTAGTAGTCCCAGTATTGTGGGGGTAATGGTGCATAATATAGATTATGAGTAGTGAAACAATTTCATGAATTCACTGCTATGCTAGGCAAGTCTATGATGTTCATTTGTAGATTATATTTTATAGTTCTTTTGTGAAGTAGCATGGTCAATTATTGTCATTCATATGGCATAATTAGTCTTTCTCTGTCTAATGGACATTACTGCCCATATCCTGATCAGGTATAAATCTATAAGAAATAAAATGAAAGAATCAATATCATTGCAGTTTGTAAGATCAAAACATAATTTGGCAGATCTTTTAACCAAAGGCCTTTCGAAGGCTGCGGTATTTGAGACATGGGGATGGGGCTTAAGCCCATATATTAGTCACCAGAGTGGATCCTTACCGTCATGGCAACCCCATGGTTAAGGTTCAAAGGGAAACGATCTCTGAGGTGATACCTGGAAGCACCGCTTTAGGAGTTTGTCTCCATCCTATCCCTATGGTGTGGTGCTTTATTGTGACTGTTAGGTTGAGCATAGCTCTTAATAGATCCAAGACTGTAAATTCAGCGAGGTCATGTATCCTTGGAGGATCTACCTTATTGAGCATAGCTCTTAATATATCAAGGCTGTAGATTCAGCGAGGTATGATTCCATTGCACATACCCTTGGAGGATTTACCTTAGTGAGAGTAGTCGTATGGGACCGGGGCGAATCCCTAGTAACTCTCATGAAAATCAAGGCAAGCGCATGGCCTAGATAGCGCTAACCCGCATTATGATCGGCTCATCTTCATACTGTGTGTATTTTATACTAAATGCAAGTTCAAACCTAAAAGGTACTTGCACTAAGCACAGTAAATTTTAAAGTTTTGAAATTGCTTATTAAATTTAATTTATTTGGTTATTATTCTTTTATTTTTATTTTTATTTTTTTTGTGGGGGATTGTTAATGTTCGGCCGTTTTTCCAAACGCCAACGTTGTTTAAAAAAAAACCAAACGTTCGGCTATTTGAAAACCAAACGGCCGAACGTTCAGCTGTTTTAAAAAAATAAATTGCCTAGCCATTAAAAAAATGTCTGACTGTTTTATTTTGTTTTTTTAAAAAAAAATCTATAAATAGGGTTTTGAAAGGTTGAAAATTTTGGGGGAGATTACAACAACAATTCTACATTTCATTGTTTTTTGTTTCTTTGAAGATTGTGTTGGAGATCGCTGATCGCGTCCGTTGAGATTGTGCTGTGCCACCGATGGATGTAGGAATCTGGCTTCCGGGTTGTACCTTGGAGGAGAGTTGAGGTTCTATTTTCTTTGCACGAGAAGGGGGACCAGTTCTCCTTTAGGACAGTGGTGTAAATCGCCTCCCAGGCCTGATTCTTGACATATTTTTATTTTGAGATATTTTTTTTTCTGAATATAATCTGCCTAACACATACCACATATTATATATATATATATATATATATATATATATATATATATATATATATATATATGTATTCATATATATATTATATATGAAACTAATATATTCCTAGTTGCAAGCATGAAGAAATCAATTTGAATAACAAGTTCATGTCCAGAAAAGTGGGCAAGGGAAAAAAAAAATGAAGGATCACTAGACTATATGTTGCCAAAATTTGAAATAACATCAGATCTACGCTTAGACAGGAATATTTGACCGCTGAGCATTCTTGAAGGAAAACAAAAAAATTTAGATGAAGCTTGGTGGTCAAAATTTTGGTTAATATTTGTTGATAAACAAGCAGAACAGAAATAATAAACATATCTAAATTGCACAGGAGACAAAAACATAAGTTCAAAGATTTTTTTGAAGAACAAACAAATTCTAATTGATCTAAGAATGATTAACAAACAGCTGGCAAGACATTTATCTTATTTATACATCTCATTGGGATGAGGATTGATAAAGGCAAAAAAGGTATCGCATGTTTACGAATATACTTAACAAAAATGTATAGCGGAATTTAATGGCACCTGGTCTTCAAAACATATATCCAAATTTGAAAGTGCAACCATGTCCACACTCATATTTGGTTGGTGAATTTTGGTGTATTCAGCTGTGCACATGCATGCATGTCCAAAAATTTAGTGACATTTGGTTAATCACTATAATAATCTTTCTCGAAGATAGGATAATCAATGATAGGATATCATCTCATTTGGTATGAGATATTTTAATAACCAAAGATCATCAGTTTTTGCACATTATTATATTTAGTATACCATGAGATTGAAAGATAGCAATAATATCCTTAAAAACTTATTTACATAATATTATAAATTTTACCATATATACAATAGCAATGTATAATGTATCCTTAAATGAAATTTAAGGATACATTATAGAATTTACCATATATACAATGTATATTTAGTATACCATATATACAATAGCAATAATATCCTTAAAAACTTATTTACATAATATATAAAATTTATATTATATAATAATGCTATTATTATTATATATATATCATATATCATAATAGCATACTATAATAATAATTAATATCATAATATATATATATGTATAATATATTATATTTATTAAATATGAAAATATAAATATAATATATATATTAGTTACATATTGTATATATATTAGCAATATAATTATTATATTATTTTAATAATATAATAATATATAATATATTATTAGTAATATAATATATGATATAGTTAATATATATAATAATATTAATATAATACTAATGATAATATATTATCAATAATATTAATTAATATTATAATATTGATATATATTATATTATATATCATGATAATATAGGAAGAAGAGATCGACAAATGTAGGAACTTAGAATGTCTTCCAAAGCTCATTTATAAGTCAGTTATCCATAGGACTTAGAAAAGCCCAAACAATTTATCTTGAACCTGAAAGCAAGCCTGATCCACAGGCAGGAAGCTTAAATGGAAGAAGACTAGCATGGATAGATTCAGTGTCAGGCCATGCCTCTTCAGGACAATTGTCTCCTATTGAGATCGAAGGATCAAAAGAGACCACCAGTGCTGCACACAAGGAATAGTGGTGCACTTGCAAGGCAACTGAGCTACAGAAACATAAGAAAGAATTATATAATAGTAATGCTGCCAAAACCTGATTCTAAAAATGACTCATTCAGATGCATTTTCTCAAAGGATTCCCTCCTTAATTGACAAACAAAAGTGAAAAACCAAGTAGCAGGCAGTGTCAAAAGTGGCATCTTTCTTTGATTTCACTCTTAAATTGCATTAGGAAAACTGTCAAGGTGCCCATGGTATTGCATGTTAATATTCCATGTGTTTCGAATTTTGACCTTGGTGTTGACCATACAACATCCTAAACGTTTTAGTAGTCATGGTTAGCTTTAAAGGTCAGGACTCTTTTCCTACCCTAATGGGTGGTTGGCATTAGCTGTAGGAGTTAAAGGTTGGAATTTTGATAAAATATTGTTTGATTTTCTTTAAGAAGCATCAGTATTGTAAACCCATCTAGCTTGTTACATAACTCTCTATTCTTATATCATATCAAGTCCAAAAACCTGACAACTTTCATTCCATTTCATCTATTTTCTCAATTCAAGAAATTTTCATACTGCTTAGAATTGTGAGTGCTCATTTGACAACTTAAACTCCTCATGAATACAGATATATGAAAGATAATGCGCGAACATAAGAGAAACTCTGCAGTATTTGACTGACGAACCCGATAGATCTATGAAAGATAATGCGCGAACATAAGAGAAACTCTGCAGTATTTGACTGACGAACCCGATGTCAAGTGATTTTGGAATGCAAACGTAAATGAGAACGGTTTTCCATTGGTATTGACGTTTCTTATACGCGATGTCAGCATCAGTTCCCCTCCAGGTGCCAGACCAACTCTTAGACGAAATTCAAAACTGCAATAATTACAGTAATGGTTCAGCCAAGCATAGAAGGATGTAAAACAATACTAATAAGAAAAAAAATCCGAAGTCAATCTGCATATAGCAGCAACCTGTGAGGCCAGATCTTGAGGTCTCCATCAGATGGCCTGATTATTAAATCGACAAAAATTTCATAGACTTCGTTTGCTGGAAAAGGTGGTGGGTTAGTGTCAATACTCCAAGTCCTCTTCCTGATAAAGTCATGTAGTTCAGTTCTTCTATAGATCTCAAACTGCACGTTCAGAGCATTTTTGGGTGATGGTGATGCAAAATACAGATGAAGTGTGATTAGATCAAAAGCACATGATAGTAAATTAATGGTCATACTTGAGGAAAGTATATTGGGATGCCCCCACGTATTGCTTTAGAAGGCTGGAAAATAGCCTAAAAAGAATAAAAAAAGGGGGAGTTAGACATGGATACTACATGATTCAGATCAAGATAAAGGTCAGATTTAGTAGACGAAACCATTAAACATAAGATGAACAGCTCCCGTCCATCCATTTACATCTACCTAAGCACATGCTGTGCAAAGAAACTCTTGCATCAAATTAATTCAGCCTCAAGAAGGGATAATATCAAAGCAGCAGCATGAAGGGAGACAGATGTTACATCTCTCTGACTTTAATGACCATAGCTAATGAGCGTCATGATAACAAGGTTTTGAATGTACAATGAAAATGCACTTGGTTCACATTTTTTACCGTTTTAAAAAAGTTAAAAGTAAAAAAAAAAAAAAGTAACGGACCCATGCGAGCATAAATGCTCACGTGGGACGCGCTGGGGAAACGCTCACCAGCTAGCATTTGCGGCAATTCTGCGAGCGTTCCGCAACCAACCTTCTGGAAGGAAGGTAAAACGATCATATATATATATATATATATATATATATATATATATATATGGCTAAAGAAAAAAAATAGAAAGGGATTTAAATTCAAAAAGTTTTATCATATTATTTTAGATTGGTGCAAGAGCTTGGAATCTTTGTCTCAACAAGCTATTGGTAAAAGGTTTATTTAACTATTTTTATCGTTATATTTTTATTTGGGCATCTAAAGTTTCATTGAGTTTGAACCTTCATCCGATCGTGCTCGTGGTAAGAGGATCGGATCAAACCGGATCGTTGTACCTTGGGGACAAATCGCCAACAACCTGTACGAGGGGACGAAAACTTGTTCTTAGGGCAGTGTTTAACACGCCTCGACCTGCTTGATTCTTTTTAACTTTAGTTTATATTTTAAATTTAAATTTTAGATTAATTTTCTAGCATTTTCTAGAAAAGGATTTTTGCAAAAATCAAAAATAATTTTCTAACAACTAAGGACAAGTTATTCCTATCATTAGAAATTGCTAGATTTTATTATAAGTAATTTTATTTTTTTAAAAAGTATTTTGAATTTAAAATTAAAATTTAAAATTAAAATTTGAAATTCAAATTTTGAAATTAAAAAAAATTGAAACTCAAATTCAAAATTGAATTATTTGAGTTAATTTTAGCTTAGTGGTTTTATTATTATTGCAAGTAGTTTCTAGATTTAATTCTTTTGAATTTAAATTTAAAATCTAGAAATATCTAAAAAATTACTAATTTTAAAAATTTAAATTATAAGGCTAAACATTCAACTTTTTGGTTGTGCAGAACAAATTAAGTAACCAATTTTTTTTTAAATAGGTTCCGATGATCTAAGTACAATAAAATCTGAAAAATTTAATGGATCATTTTTTAGGAGGTGGCAAAGCCAAGTGAAAATTGGCTTACCACTTTAGGCCTATTTTCTACCATAGAATTACCATATCCTAAATCCAATCTCAATCAGGTTCTTCTAGTATAGTTGATACTTCCTCTTCATCAACATCAAAAATACCCCAAGAAATAGATTTTCATTGTAGACATAGAATTTTAAGTGTTCTATCTGATAATCTTTATGATGTCTACCTTCCCACTAAAACTGCTAAAAACTTTGGGATGCCCTTGAGGCTGAATATGAGATGGATGATGTTGGTCTAGATCGATTCATCATCTCAAAATTTTGAAAGTACACAATGGTAGATTCTAAATCTATTAATATTCAAATTCATGAATTCTAAGATTTTCTTAGAAAGTCTGAGTTGACTGGCTGTAATTTTTTCTGAAAACTATAAGGTTCAAGCCTTAGTAGATGCCCTTCCACCATCTTGGTCATCCTTTACTCGAGAGCTAAGCCATAAGCAAGGTAGCTTGACCCTAACAGAAGTGATTAACAAGAACACCGGCTTAAGCTCAATCAAAATCAAAAGACCGACCTTGGACCTAAAATCTATATCAAATTAGAACCGACCGAATCAAAAGTCAAAAAATTATAAAGACACATTTTGTTTTGTGTGCGGAAGGACAAATCATGTAGCAAAGGACTGCTACCACCGAAAGATTGAACCATTGAGGAAATCATCTAAACCACAAGTTAACGTGGTTGAGAGTGGTGTTGAGCCTTCTTTCAGGTCGATAAATTCAAAATTCTTAATTAACTCAATTCAATCTTCTTGTGATTGGTGGCTTAATTCAGGAGCTAATGTTCATGTTTGTTTTGATCGCTCCTAGTTCTCCACCTTTCAAAAATCAAGTGGAGGAGGTGTGACACTTGGGAATAATTTTCAGTACAAGTGCTTAGGAAAGGTCAAGTGGATCTAAAGATGACATCTTGGAAGATCTTGATCCTTCACGAAGTGCTGTTAGTTTCTAGTGTTAGAAGAAATTTGATTAGTGGATCTTTCCTTATATCTAGAGGATATAAAATTGTTCTAGAGTCAAATAAAGTTGTAATTACTCATAATAATGAGTTTGTTGGTAAAGGCTTTATTTGCGAATGCCTTTTCAAATTAAATGTATCCTCTAAGTTATCTAATAAAAGTCATCTTCTTTTTAATGTTGAATCTTCAAATGTTTGGCATAGTAGACTTGGTCATATGAATTTTGATTGTATTCATTACATGACAAATCTTAATCTAATTCCTAAAGTTTATATTGATAGAAAGTTCAAATGTGAGATTTGTATTCAAGCCAAGATGCCAAGAAAACCTTTTAAATCAGTAAATAGGAGTTCAACACTTCTTGAATTAGTTCATAGCGACGTATGTGACTCTACCAAGTTTCCTACACGGGGAGGAAGTCGTTACTTTGTAACATTTATTGATGACTTCTCTCGATATTGTTACATATATTTGATAAAATCTAAGGATAAAGTATTAGATAAGTTTAACATTTATAAGGTAGAAGCTAAAACCAAACTGAGAAAAAACTTAAGAAATTTAGGTTAGATTACGGTGGTGAATATACCTCAAATGAAATGACTCTATTTTGTCAAGAATATGGGGTTATTCATGAAGTTACACCACCATACTCTCCTCAGTCCAATGGTGTAGCTGAACGAAAAAATCGTACATTAATGGATATGGTTAACTCAATGTTAATAAGTTTGAGCGTACCCAAGAACTTGTGGGGGAAAGCTCTTTTAGTTGCCTGTTATATTTTAAATAGGATACCCTTTAAGGATAGTCCTAAAACACCTTTTGAGCTTTGGAAAGGGAGAACACCCAGGCTAGATTATCTTAAAGTGTGGGATGCTTGGCTAAGGTAGGAATACCTAAACCCAAGAGAAGGAAAATAGGACCTAAAATCGTAGATGCTATCTTTATAGGTTATTCCTTAGATAGCAGTACAAATAGGTTCCTAGTGATAAACTCTGATATAAGTGGCATCTCAAATAATACTCTTATCGAATAAAGAGATGCTACTTATTTTGAAAATATTTTTTCTTTCAAGAACCAAGTACCAAATCAACTTTCTTCTAATCATTTCTTGGTTTATGATTCTTTTGAAGCATGGTCCTCTAATGAGTTAAAGAAAAGAAAAAGATCTAATCCTGAAGGTGGACCTTCTGAACTTAGGAAAAGTTCAAGGATAAGGAAAGAAAAAGATCTTGGTGAAGGTTTCTTTACTTTCCTAGTCGAAGGCGAACCTTCTTCTTTTTCAGAGACAATGTCTTCACCTGATGATCCTTTTTGGAAGGAAGCTATTCTTTCTGAATTTAGTTCAATCTTACAAAATGAAACTTGGATCTTATCTGATTTACCCCCTCGAAGAAAACTTTTAGGGTGTAAGTGGGTATTTAAGAAGAAATTTAGACCTAATGGTTCAATAGAAAGTATAAGGCTGGATTAGTAGCCAAAGGGTATAACCAAAAGAAAGGGTTAGATTTCTTTGATACCAATTCTCTTGTAGCTAGAATAACAACCCTTAGATCACTTCTTGCTATTGCTTCCATTCATAAGTTAATCATTCATCAAATGGATGTGAAGACTGCATTCCTAATTGGAGATCTTGAGGAGGAGATCTATATGGAACAACCTTAAGGTTTTGTTGTAAAGGGACAAGAAGACAAGGTTTGTAAACTTATCAAGTCCCTTTATGGTCTTAAACAGGCTCCTAAACAATGGCATGAGAAATTTGATCAAATTATTCTATCTTTTGGATTTCAAATTAATAATCATGATAAGTGTGTCTTTTCTAAAATCATCGACAATGATTGTGTAATCCTTTGCTTATATGTAGATGATATTTTAATTTTTGGAACATCTCTTGAAATTATTTCAAGTGTTAAATCTTTCCTCTCTTCTAAGTTTGATATGAAAGATTTAGGAGAAGCGGATGTAATCCTAGGGATGAAGCTTATCAAGTCCTATGAAGGGATAGCTCTCTCTCTTTCTCATTCTATAGAAAAAATGATCAAGAAGTTTGGTTATTCCAATCTTAAATCAATATCTACTCCTTTTGATCATAGCTTTCACCTAAAGAAAAATTTAGGCGACCCAATTAATCAATTAAAGTATTCTCAAATTATAGGATCTTTATTGTATGTAGAAAATAGGACAAGACCTGATATTGCCTATGCTGTAGAAAGGCTTAGTAGATATAATCAAAATCCTGATCAATCTCATTGGGTAGCCTTAGAAAGAGTGTTTCGATATTTAAAGGGAATACTTAATCTCTCTTTGATGTTCACTGAATACCCTGAGGTGGTTGAGGGTTACAGTGATGCTAATTGGGTCACTGATTCTCATGATTTAAAATCAGCCACTGAATATCTCTTTCTTCTTGGCGGTGCTGCTATTGCTTAGGGTTCCACTAGGCAAACTATCATTTCTAGAAGCACCATGGAGGCTGAGTTGATAGCTCTGGATACCACCTGTAATGAGGCAGAGTGGATAAAAAATCTAATATTAGAGCTACCTTTGGTACCTAAGCCAGTTCAGCTATATCAATCTATTGTGATAATAAGGCCGCAATTGAACTGATAAATCAAAAAAATACTAATAAAAAGATGAATCGCCATTTTGTCATAAGCCTATAAGACAACATAAGAAAATTGATGTTATCTCTTTGGAATTTGTCAAATCTGAGAAGAATTTGGCAGATCAATTAACCAAGGGATTATCTAGGAGTGGAGTCCTAGATTTATTGAGGGTGATGGGGCTTAAGCCCATTATTTGGTCACCAATAGTGGATACCCAACTTCTGTGATTGGAGATCCTATAAATGAGGTTCAATATGGTAGAAACGAAGCTGATTGAGTGATCATATTAGAGCACAAATTTTGGAAATTTTTTCATCCCATCCCTATGATGAGTGCTTTTATAAAGTGACAAAGTAAATTTGTGTATGGTTGAGTCATTCTCTTAATGGATTCGAGGTAGGTTATCTGTAGAGTATTAGTCACAAATACCCTTGGAGGATTCACCTATATGAGAATTGTCATATTAGGCCGTGACTAAAGGTTGGGCTAACCTTAAGAAATTCTCATAAAAAATCAAGGTACTAAGCACAAGGCCTTTAATATGCGCTGACCGCTTAAACCCAATTGATTCATGCTGTGTGTGTGATTAGTAGAAGTCTGAGTCAAGGACCTAGTTCAAGATCTAATACATTATGGTTCCTTCAGATGTATACAATCAACACTAAGTGAGGTTCAAGTCTACAAGACACCTCACTTATTGTGCAGTATAAGATTCCCTAAAATTAATATTATAATATTTATTTATTTTTTTAAAAAAAACTTTTGTAAGGGATTGTTGACTTTTTACTGTTTTAAAAAAGTTAAAAGTTTTTTTTAAAAAGTAATGGATCCACATGAGCATTAAATGCTCGTGTGGGAAACGCTCGCTTGCGAACGTTTCTGGCAATTCCGTGAATGCTCTAGTGTTCGCTTGAGCGTTCCACAAATGTTCTACAAATGGAAGGAACGGTCACAAGAAAAAATGGTCATATATATATATAGGCTAAAGAAAAAAAAAAGTAGGAAGGGATTCAAATTCAAAAATTTTATTATATTATTTTAGATTGTTGCAAGAGCTTAGAATCTTTGTCTCAACAAGCTACTGGTGAAAGCTACTGATGAAAGGTTTATTTAACTATTTTTATTGTTATATTTTTATTTGGGCATCTAAAGTTTCATTGGGTTTGCACCTCCATCCGATCGTGCTTGCGGTAGGAGGATCGGATCGAGTCGGATCGTTGTACCTTGGGGACAAATCACCAATAACCCGCACGAAGAGGCAAAAACTTGTCTTTAGAGCAGTGTCTAATACGTCTCGACCAATTTGATTCTTTTTAACTTTAGTTTATATTTTAAATTTAAATTTTAAATTAATTTTCTAGTATTTTCTAAAAAAAAAATTTTTGAAAAAATCAAAAATAATTTTCTAACACACATGATGACAGTAAGACGACTAATGAAACATAAAAAAAAGCATTGGGAAGGATACAAAACATAAAAATCATTCGAACACCAGTTAAATGAAAAGGAAAATTTTGTCATTGTTTTATGGAATTTTCCTCCATTATTTCATGGTCAAATTCTTCAAACAAGAGGATGATAGCTGATGACGCCAAGTCACCTCCTTCAAGCGTCAGGGAAGATGGACGTCCTTCTCTTCGGACCCTGCAAGAAAAGTCCTCGAAGACCGGATGCTCCGGTGAGGACCCTCCGACGCTCAAGTTAGTCACTTGGGATCAAATGAGAACTGCTCAGCAGAAGGGAGCTGAAACAGTTAGGGTTTTAGCTAGTAGGAAGAAAACTAGAAAACCAGAGTTCAAGGATCCTCACTCACAGCGCGGGCACGTGCTTTTATACCTGTTCGAATGTCCCATCTTTTCGTTCCGAAAGATTGCTGTCATACCGTCACTGTGCGCACCAGAGGCGCCCTGCGTTACATGTCAATATGGCTTTACAGGTGTCTAGCAGCCACGGTTGCATTTGGTGCGCGTCGTTGCTTGACATGACCGTGCACAGTTGCAAGTGGTAGTAAATCGTACTCCGTAACGGGGCATGGTCATGCACAGTGACACATGCAATGCACCATACGCCGTTATGAGGTATGGCCGCAAGCAGCCATGGGCGCACGGCGGGTCACGTGGGTGCACCAGGGGCCCGAAGTTATCATTTGGTTCGAAGGCCGGTTCATGTACTGAACGTTGCCCCCGCATCCTGAGACCAGAGGGGGTCTCGGAGGTGAGATGACGTTTGTGCACCCCGAGACCGGAGGGGGTCTCGGGGGTGAGATGACGTTTGTGCACCCCGAGACCGGAGGAGTGGTCTCGGGGTTGAGATGCAGTGGCCTCACCCCGAGACCGGAGGGGGTCTCGGGGGTGAGATGATGCTTGTGCACCCCGAGACCAAAGGGGGGTCTCGGGGTTGAGATGCAGTGACCTCACCCCGAGACCGTAGGGGGTCTCGGGGGTGAGATGATGCTTGTGCACCCCGAGACCAGAGGGGGGTCTCGGGGTTGAGATGCAGCTTGTGCACCTCGAGACCGGAGGGGGTCTCAGGGTTGAGATGCAGTGACCTCACCCGAGACCGGAGGGGGTCTCGGAGGTGAGATGATGCTTGTGCACCCCGAGACCGGAGGGGGGGTCTTGGGGTTGAGATGCAGTGACCTCACCCCGAGACCGGAAGGGGTCTCGGGGGTGAGATGATGCTTGTGCACCCCGAGACCGGAGGGGGGTCTCGAGGTTGAGATGCAGCTTGTGCACTCCGAGACCGGAGGGGGTCTCGGGGTTGAGATGCAATGACCTCACCCCGAGACCGGAGGGGGTCTCGGGGGTGAGATGATGCTTGTGCACCCCGAGACCGGAGGGGGGGTCTCGGGGTTGAGATGCAGTGACCTCACCCCGAGATCGGAAGGGGTCTCGGGGGTGAGATGATGCTTGTGTACCCTGAGACCGGAGGGGTGTCTCGGGGTTGAGATGCAGCTTGTGCACCCCGAGACCGGAGGGGGTCTCGGGGTTGAGATGCAGTGACCTCGCCCTGAGACCGAAGAGGGTCTCGGGGGTGAGATGATGCTTGTGCACCCCGAGACCGAAGGGAGGTCTCGGGGTTGAGATGTTCGGGGTCTTACCGGATGTTCGGCAGAGCTAAGGGTTGAATGACCCCGTGGAGACGGAGTCATCCAGGCGAATGCTTGGCGAAACCAACATTGATGCCGGACAAGGAGGAGGTTCCGAGATTAGGGGAGGACCTCTGTCAGCTGCTATTACCATTTATTCTAACGGCACTGGATCAACCACATCAATAGCATCATGCAATTGTGAATCACAGAGACAAAATCTAAATAGGGGTATAATATTAACATAGAGAGACGACAAAAAGTTTTTTTAGGGGGAAGGAACTCAAAGAGGAAAGAAGAGAAGGACCGTAAGAAAAACACTACAGATTCAAAATATACGTAGGGCAGGGTTCAAAAGAGGAAAGAAAACGATAGTTGGTTATTTAAAAGGGAAAAAACATCAAAGCATATGGTTAGAGCCTTGAATGAGACATGGAAATAGATAAAAGAAAACAAAATAACTATTCTCAATGGAACATAACCTAGGTACACCATGATAGCAATGAACATTGTGCTAGAAAACCACAAGTCAGCCCAAGTTTCCTAGTGGGGGAGCATTTAAGCAGCATGCCTAAGGTCTGCAGCCCATAAAAGTATGTTAACTAATATTATATTATTTTTTGGTCAGGGCAAGTCACAACAGTAAGGTTAAATCGTATCTGGTGGCACGTCATCACGAGTCCAATTTTTAAGTTATTCTTTGATCGTTCTCCGCGTATGGTAAAACTAATTCGAGGAGCGGGTTCACCTCCAACGTAAGGAGGACTGCAAACTCGTTGGATTCATAAAAGAAATTTTTATCTGATTGTATACATAGATCCAATTTAAATTACTAATAATCTGGCTCAAACACAATCTTAGAGTTTTGGGATAAGAAAGAAAGGTAAGAGGCATTAAAAGCTACTTAATACGGCGACAGTGGCAGCTTGATGTATGTTTACTACGTTGAGAGATCTTTATTATATATAACAAATTTAAAATGTAATTATTTTTTAAAATATAATTATTTTTTATTTTTAAACCCACATTGATTGAAAAGTTATTATATATATATATATATTAAAATTTATAAATAATATCAATAGAAAGATAATTGAATATAAATTTGATTATTTTTAAATATAGTTAAACTTTTATAAACAATGAAGATTGATTGATCCAAATCGTCCTCGTCCCTTACCTGGATCCGGCTGTTGAATATCACGAAGCTCGGCAGTAGGGCCGTGGATAATGACTGCTGAAAGGTTCGATCTATCGTACGACTAGACGAATGATTTTTAACCATACGAGGTGACGATCGGATTAGACGAGGCATGCCATGTCGTGGGTTGGGTTGGTCCTTCTGGAAATGATGTCAGGCCAAAGTGCAATTCAAAATGATTTCTTCTTCCTTTATTTTATCAGAAGAGTAGAAGTAAAAATGGCTTGCTCATATTTTAATCTCTAGGATTTGTTTATATTTTAATCTCTAGCTTGAAATAAAAAATGGCTTAACCCTGTAGTACGGCCATGCTAAGCTGTCTCATCTCCAGGGGCAGCAACTTTTTCCAGACTTCTTTATGGGCTTGAATCAATAAGGATACCTTAATCATTCAAATTTAAGTTTGATTATATTTGTGTAAAGAATCCCTTGACGCTTTCTTTATGTGCATGTTAGTAAGTGGTTAACTATTGGATCAAATATGTAGATTTGTTAATAGAATAATTTTTTCATTAGTTTAGCTGTGTATGATTCAATGAGATAAAGTTTTTAAAAATAATATCACTGTGAGAACTAGCCTTAGACTAAACCAAATTCGATTGAGTTGACTGATCTAGGTGCTCGATGATCTTGTACCCAATGATCAACCTATAAGTTGATTACTAGCCCTCCCCCCCTCTCCTCCAATTGCCACATATTCCTAATCCCTTTACTATCATTGCTACTAGATGAGTGGTCGAGATTATCGACCATCAGTTAGCAAGGAGTCATAGTCCTTTGTCTCTCTCTCTCTCTCTCCCTCGTTCACTTTCTTCTTCTTAGCACTCTGCTTCAACCACAATAGTCTTCTCTATTTGATCAATTCATAGGGTAAGGTGGCGTTATATTAATTTTGCCACTACTATGAGGGGCGACCATCATGGTCAACCTAACCTTCATGGTTTTTCCTTGACACTTCGTTATGTCCCTTCTCCAATCAGGCCAACTATCAATGGGTTGTGCCCAAAAATGAAGGAATCATCCCTTGTTCCTTATGGTAGGGCTCTAATGAGCCTTGTTATTAGTTCATCCTATGTCTAGGTCTTTCGACCCCTAGGGGCCTCACAAAGGAGGGTTTCTACTACCCTTTACATGTTGACTTGTCATAGGCTTAGTGTTGTAGTCTGATTCCCAATCTTTAGGAACCCCATAGGGTAAAGAGCTGATCAATAAAAGAAATAACAAATAGATACTAAGATTAGTAAGATAATGTCAATCTTCACAAGAGCCAATGAATTTGTAGGCAAAGACTTTGATGGATTTTTTTTTAAAAATAGTTATATTAGAAATAGTTTGAATTTTAGTTGGGTTTTCATATTTGTATCTCAATAATTCGAGCCTATTTTTCTACTACTGAGTCTTGTTTGCAACATAAGTTTTCACATTTTTTGTTATGAAATTCTATTCCAATTATGATTTTATATTAGTTTAATGCCTGAATAAGGGTTTGGATCATGGTCTACACATATTTTTCTAATTCATTATGAAAAGCAATTTTTGAGATATTAGTATATTTATTTTGTGAGAACATTTATCAGTGAAGAATTCTTTAATCTAAATCACTTTAGTTTTTGAAGTTTAATCTTTGAGTTTAATTTTTATTAATCAACTTCCCTTTCAATTTTCATGTTGCATCAAAACCCCTCTACCCTCTTCATCATTCCACCGCAAGAACAATACTCTGACCTGACTCTCGCTCCTTTGGGGCTTCTTTTAGATGTTGGCTAGTCATAGGATCGTCTTGACCTTCACCGTAAGAATAATACTAAGTTAAGCCATGGAGTCTTCTTCTATGAGAAGAATTTGAGAGCAGGTCTCCGTTTTCCTCTTCACTCGCTGGTACAGAAGGTGATGAGGTTTTATAACATGTCCAACAAAGGTAGCCCTGAATAGTTGGCGCAATCTCATCGTGTTCATTTCAATGTGTAGCTGTGTTGGGGTGACTGTGACCCTTCCTATATTCCGAGTCTGTTACAACCTGGTTTCCGAGAGAAGCTCTGAGTGGCCCTACATTGGTCCCCGAAAGTCGTTCAAAATGATTTCAGATAATCCATCTTCAATAAAGGAATGGAAGTTCCGATTTTTCATTGCCGAAGGAAACATCGGTTCGAATTTTCCAAGGGGATGGGCGAGGTATGTGAAGGATCCGAAAACGCGCCCGGAGCTGACCGAGCAGGAGAGGAGGGATTTGGTAACCCTCCACGATGGTCAGGTGTTATCGGCCAGCGCCTTGTTATCAAAGGATGCCCTTTTTGCCGTCGGGCTCAGTTCTATTGACCCTCAAGGTGAGTTTATTTTTCTCCTTTTTGCTATGACGGCCGGTGTGCTTGACCAATTCTATTTCCATTCGATTGAATGTTTATTGTGTTTTCAGCCGAGAGATCGACATTTATGGGCCATATGAGAAAGGAATTGGGCAAGCACCACAGAGGCTCCAGCTCCGGGGACAGGCATAGGTCCGAAAAGAGAATCCATCCTTCCGGTCTCACCCAAAGGAGCCAAGGAAAGATAGTGTTAGCCGCCACTCTTTCACCCATAAGAGGGGGGAAACTGGAGCATCGGCCGCAGTTGGTGAGCCCCCCTTGCCGGAGGGGGACACAGTGGTGGAGGTGGAGAGTGTCGTTGGGGGAAACTCGGAGAGAGCCATCGAAGTTTTCCCCCCTCAAGTAGTGGTCGTGTCGGATGATGCCGAGGAGATATCACCGGTCCATTCGGCAATCCTCCTGCCATAGGCTAATTAGCTTCAGTCACTAGCGGTGGGGAGCCCTCTGGCACTGCGCATGGAAGAGGCCCCTGCTCAGGTGGAGGGGTCAGGAGAGACCGTCGCGGCTGCCGAAGCCCAAGTGGAGACGCCTGTTAAAGGGTCGGTGGAGGCCGAGGTGCCTTCCGCTGAAGGGCTCTCCCTTGTTATTTCAGGGGGTGCCATGGAGGAAGCCGGAGTTTGTGTAGGGTCCACCAGGGACGAAGCGTTGCCTACAGTGGAGGAGGAGGAAGAAGAAGAGGAGGAAGGATCATCGAGCGGGGGGGGGGGGGGGGGATGCTCGGGCTAAGGCTCCTTCAGCCAGGGCCGAAGCATCCGAGGCCCTGCAGGCTAAAGTTCTGATGGAGGAAGCCAAGCGGATGGCGGTTCCTTAGGCCGAAGTCCCTCAGGCCAGTTCTTCGGCTATGAGTTCTCTTGTCCACAGCCCAGAGGTGGATGACATGGTCGCTGCCTTGATGTGGTCTGTACAGCGCGGGGAGGGAGTTCCTCGACGGATGAGCCTACAGTTGAGGATATTATCGAGGCAGCTTTCGGTTGGTTTGGGATGCCAAAGGATGTGTACCTTCTCCCCAAAATTAGTAATGCCACTCTTATAGGATCGCTACAAACTACGCCTCCCAAGTAAGTCATTGTACCAAGGTTGTAATTCTTAGTTGGTTGGTTCGGCCATAGTTTCTTACTTGTATTTTTCTACAGAATGCCTTAATTATGAGGGCACTGAATTGGCGCTTAAATTTGGCCACGGAGGCCTGCGCTCAGGCCAGGAGGGAGGCGGCCAACCTTCAAACAAGGGTGGATTGACCAGCCGGCTCTCTAGGGCCTTGGCGTCCGTTCAGGTGGACCTTGAGAAGATGAACGAGTCCTATCGAGCTACCGTCGAGAGGGCTTCTTGGTTCGAGTCTCAGGTCAAAGAGCTCCAGGGTTTTCGTGAACAGTCGGATAAGGCCTGCTTCGAGTTATCCCAGATCAGGGCTAAGCATGCCGATGGAATCAATGCCTTGCAGTGGCATTTTGACAAGAGGTGGGTTATCTGAAGAGCAGTCATGCCGAGAAAAAAGATAGTTGGATCAAGAAGCTCGACAAGGAGGAACGCAGGTAACAGCGACAGTAGGATCAGCTCGTCGGCCTGAATAAAAGACTCGCCGACAGGGAAGATCAATTGAAATGGCAGCATGGTCAGATTGCCAAGCTCACCGCTGATCTCGATCAATCTCGGCAGGAAATTAAGACAAACAATCCTAGATCGATGACCTTAAGGAGGGTCTTCAATAGAGTAAAGCAGCCAAATTGAAGGCCCTGGAAAAGGTTCATGAGCTGAGCGATAAAATGGCTCGGCGGGAGGAAGATGTATAGCGTCTTCTCATTTACTTGTTTATGAAGAGTATCCTCCCTATCCCCACTCCATGTGGGATGAGTATCGAGGATCCACTAGTTGAAGAGTATCTTTCCTATCACCATCCTAGTCTATTACAGAGATAGAATTTGGTTCATCCTATTCCTTATGGAAAAAAAAAACTTTTACTCTTATTCCATTCAGGGTGAATCCCTTGGGAGTGAAAAAAAAATTTGTCATTTCTAGACTCGATTGCCACTTCTAAGCATAAAGTAGGTGTTTGAATTGCATTTATATGAGTCCACTGGATGCATAGTAAATTTAGGAGCTATTTAGAATTATAGAGTTGAACTTGTACTGCAGGTCAACTTGTTTTGTGATTCATTTTATTTGTTAGGAGTCAAAAAATTTAAATTACTTGGTATAAGTCCAATTCCAATTGCAGTTGTAGATTTAAAAACATGTAAGTTGTTCAGTTAAATTGGCCATAAATCGACTTGCAAAGAGTTAAAATTGATGCGATAGCCCCTTCATGATGGAATGAGGTTCAATTCCGGTTAGATAAAATGGTGTGAGTATAGATTAGAAAAGGTAAGAGGCTAACCCCCACGTACATGAAGATACCTCAGTTTCAGCCAAGGTGGCAAGATATAGCAGCAGCATCATGATCACGTAAACTAAATGGCGCTTCATTAACTGCCAAATATGACCCCTTCAGCAGCGAAGCGCTAAAGCAGACTCCAATCTTATATGATGTTTTGGCTACGCATAAAAAAAAACACAATATTGTCTTTTCTCGCAACAGTGTGTTTGCAAGTAAGTAATAATTTCTAGGGCCACGCCTTATAAGGCAGATCAATGTAACAGCATTTAAAGTTCAGGCCAGAATTCTGAAGCTGAAACAAAGATTTCTCATTTTTGCTGGGAGGCAATCCAGAATAGAGGTCAATTTGTAAATTTAGCTGGAAGTAACCCACAGGCCTATTAAATGGACAAACAGACAACTATGGTGAGTTCCCAGTCATTTATTTATTTATTTAAATGGTAGAAAGAATCATATATATATATATATATATATATATATATATATATATATATATATATATATATATATATTTATTTATTTATTTAAATGGTAGGAAGCATTATGTGTGTGTAGAGTGAAAGAGAGAGCGAATAAGAAGAAGCAGCAGCAGCAGCATTATACATCTAGATGGATTTATGTGTACGTGCGCATAAATCTTTTGAAAGCCCTAAGTTTTTTCTTTTCTCCTTTTTTTTGGGTTTGGGTGCGCATAAAGAATCGAACAATAACGTACAATTTGGATCTTACAATTTATAATCTCTATTACAAATTCCATATGCACGGTTCACATTCTTTTGGACTTTATCTCACAGACAAATATATCAAATAAAAAACATCTGGATAGATAAATAAATCATTTTATTTGATTTGTATTCATAGAATATACAACATTCAATCCAATTGGATCTAGGGCATACACTAACAATCTCCAACTTGCACTAGAGCCATTCACCCATGTATTTAATACCGAATGACTTAACATGATTATCATGCTTCTGCTGCGGTAGGGCTTTAGTGAGCGGATCAGCTACATTATCCTCAGTGGGGACTCGTTCTATTTTTACATCATTTCTACCAATAATCTCTCAAATTACATGGTATCTCTTGAGTACATGTTTGGACCTCTGACTAGACCTTGGCTTCTTAGCTTGTGCAATAGCTCCATTGTTATCACAATACAAGTATACTGGATCAGCAATGCTTGGAACCACACCAAGTTCAGTGATAAACTTTTTGATCCAAACTGCTTCTTTGGCTGCATCTGATGCTACGATGTACTCGGCTTCGGTCGTAAAGTTGACAGTCGTTACCTGCTTGAAACTCTTCCAGCTGACTGCACCGCCATTGAGTGTAAAGACATAGCCTAATTGAGATTCATAATCATCTTTATCAGACTGAAAACTAGAATCCGTATAATCCTGAACTATGAGTTTGGATCCTCCGTAAACCAAGAACATATCCTTAGTCCTTGTAAGTACTTAAGGATATTCTTGATGGCCATCCAATGTTTCTCACCAGGGTTTGCCCGGTATCTACTAGTGATACTCAATGCATAAGAAACATCAGATCTCGTACATAGCATTGTATACATGATGGATCCGATTTCTGAGGCATATAGAATCCTATTCATGTGCTTTCTCTCCATTTGGGTCTTAGGACTCATGTCCTTGGAGAGATGTATCCCATGCGATACCGACAGGAATCCCTTCTTGGATTCCTCCATGCTAAATCATTTTAGCACTTTATCTATGTACGTTGATTGTGACAATCCAAGCAACCTCCTAAATCTCTCTATAGATCTTAATACCCAGTATGTAGGCTGCTTCTCCCAAATCTTTCATGGAGAACTTGCTGGACAATCAATCCTTCACTTTTTGCAGCAAGGATATATTGTTTTCTATCAATAGTATGTCATCTACATATAATATCAGGAAAATAATAACACTCCCACTAACCTTCTTGTACACACATGGATCATTCTTATTTTTGATAAAATCAAACTTTTTAATTGTTTCATCAAAACGGATATTCCAACTTCTAGAGGCTTGCTTAAGTCCATAAATGGACCTTTGCAACTTGCATACCTTTTGAAAATCAATGGACTCAAAACCATCAGCTTGTGTCATATACACATCCTCCACTAAATCACCATTTAGGAAGGTGGTCTTGACATCCATTTGCCATATCTCATAATCGTAATAGGCTGCAATCGTAAGCAAAATCCTTATGGACTTAAGCATGGCTACAGGAGAAAAGGTTTCATCAAAGTCAACACCTTGCCTTTGCTTGTAACCTTTTGCAACTAGCCTCACCTTATAGGTAATCACATTACCATCCATGTCAGTCTTCTTCTTGAAGACCCATTTGCATCCAATGGGTTTTATCCCTTCAGATGGATCAACCAAAGTCCATACTTGGTTGTCATATATGGAGTCCATTTCAGACTTTATGGCTTCAAGCCATCTCTTGGAGTCAATGTCACAAATTGCTTTCTCGTAGTTAGTAGGCTCATCATCTTCTATAAGAAATCCATATTTCTCAGGAATATGATGTGTTCTATTAGACCTACGTAGCTTATGTGTATTTAGAGCTACCTATTGCTCTATTATTTCTGATAGAGGCTCATGTAAATGTTGCCTGAATGTGAGTTTAGCTTCAATGAACCACTTAATCCCTTCTATCCCTTGTCCCCATCCCTATCCTCATTGGCATTGGTAAGGACAGAAGCTTTTCAAAGAGATTCCCATTCCTACCTACCTCATTTTTAATAAAATTTTTATTTTTATTCTTGCAAAGATCCCCATCCAGCCGATGACTCCATCCTCATTGACCCCAATTTTTAATTAAATTATTTATTTTTAAAATATTTTTTAATTTTGATTCTTATTCATTATATTTTAAAAATAAAAATAAAGTATTAAGTTTTATATATTAGATGAAATAGATTTAAATCAATTTACCATAACTACAAATTTTATGAGCTAATTCATAAGAAATGTATTAAATCATAATTTTAAAAAGCATAATAAAATAAGTTTATAATTATGAGCTATTTTATAATAGACAAATATATTCGAACATAAGTCCTAATAAATATAAGGGAGGTGAACATATGTAGTTTTAAATTTTTAGGATGATATATGGAGTTATCTTTCTAATATTAAAATAATATAATAATATTTAAGTAATAAAACATATTACTGAGATTGCATAGGATGAGAATCGAGGACATAGGGTGAATAGTATCCTCCCTATCCCCACTCCATGTGGGATGAGTATCGAGGATCCACTAGTTGAAGAGTATCTTTCCTATCACCATCCTAGTCTATTACAGAGATAGAATTTGGTTCATCCTATTCCTTATGGAAAAAAAACTTTTACTCCTATTCCATTCAGGGTGAATCCCTTGGGAGTGAAAAATTTGTCATTTCTAGACTCGATTGCCACTTCTAAGCATGAAGTAGGTGTTTGAATTGCATTTATATGAGTCCACTGGATGCATAGTAAATTTAGGAGCTGTTTGGAACTATATAGTTGAACTTGTACTGCAGGTCAACTTGTTTTGTGATTCATTTTATTTGTTAGGAGTCAAAAATTTAAATTACTTGGTGTAAGTCCAATTGCAGTTGTAGATTTAAAACCTATAATTTGATGCCATAAATCAACTTGCAAAGAGTTAAAATCGATGCGATAACCCCTTCACGATGGAATGAGGTTCAATTCCGGTTAGAGAAAGTGGTGTGAGTATAGATTAGAAAAGGTAAGAGGCTAACCCCTATGTACTTGAAGATACCTCCAGCCAATGTGGCAAGATATAGCAGCAGCATCATGATCACGTAAACTAAACGGCGCTTCATTAACTGCCAAATATGACCCCTTCAGTAGTGAAGAGCTAAAGCAAACTCCAATCTTATATGATGTTTTGGCTACGCATAAAAAAAAACACAATATTGCCTTTTCTCGTGTTTGTAAGTAAGTAATAATTTCTAGGACCACACCTTTTAAGGTAGATCAATGTAACAGCATTTAAAGTCCATGCTAGAATTCTGAAGCTGAAACAAAGATTTCTCATTTTTTCCAGGAGGCAATCCAGAATAGAGGTCAATTTGTAAATTTAGTTGGAAGTAACCCACAGGCCTATTAAATGTACAAACAGACAACTATGATGAGTTTCCAGTCATTTATTTATTTATTTAAATGATAGGAAGAATATATATATATATATATATATATATATATATATATATATATATATTATATATATATATCATTTATTTATTTATTTAAATTGTAGGAAGCATTATGTGTGTGTGGAGTGAAAGAGAGAGAGAAGAAGAAGCAGCAGCAGCATTATACATCTAGATGGATTTATGTGTACGTGCGCTGAAAGCCTTAAGTTTTTTTATTTTTTTTTATTTTTTTTTTTTGGGGGGGGGGGGGGGTGCGGGGGCGGAGGAGAGAGAGAAAGGAGGAGGCAGGGCAGGGAATAATGGGCATGTTGCGCAGCTTAGCATTGTTAAGTTAGATTCACATGATTTGAGCTTGGATTGATGAGACTTGAGATCAAATCTCCATCAAAGGGTATCAAGTTCCAAATCCCAAGAAGTCCCACATAGATTTCTCAACCCTTGCTGATCTGAATCACAGACTTTCTTTGAGCACTAATCTCATAGATCTACCAGGAGATATTTGAATTAAAAACAAAGTCCTAGAAACTTTGGTAAACAATATAAACTCAATAATTTTTCTTATTTCTTTAGATTTAAATTAGTTGCAACATGCTTTTTAACATTTTTTATGCAATTTTTTAAATTTTCTTCATAATAATTGCTTAAAACAAACAAGACCGTACAAACAGAGTTTCATGAAGGGGAAAAAAGATATACACCCAGAGATGACAAATACTGCAATATGCTCGCTTGATTTCTAAAGTAATTTTTGACCCTTTTTTTATCTTTTTCTAATTTTAATTTAAACATTTTTTCTTCATGCTGTTGGTTGAAAATCCAGCAAAATGGAAAGTCCAGAAACTACCAAAATCAAAATCTAGTCAGTCCAACTGAATCCTTGGTTAAGATTTCTAACCTCATTCAAAATTATACTCTTACAATAATACATCAAAATAACACAACTATAAATTGAAGTTGAAAGAGAAGCTGTCCTCTTATATTGGTTCTATGATTGGAGTCATTCCATAACTTACTGTTGGAAGTTGCCTTAAAGATCTGTCTTACCTTTATAATCCAAAAGCTTAACCAGTAGTTAGAAGGAGTCAGGTTCACGAGAACTGCTCGCACTATGGTCTAATGGCATAGCCAATGGTCCATGTTGCTGTGAAATCCGTTCTTCGAATTGGAAGGTCTTATGGCTCCTAATCCGGACGCCGATTTCGTCGCCTCGGACGGAACCTAAAAAATAGTCCACACGCAGAGGGTGCTGTGAGAGTTGCCCTCTATGGAGGACCCTCCGATGACCAAGTCAGTAGAGATTCACAACAAACAGATGTGAGAAGAAGAGTTCCCTAAGACGGGCTTTTCTTCCGAGACCTCCGAGCTCTGTGGGAGCTTCAATGGAGTTTTTCAGTATGAGGGTCAGTGAATGGATGCGTACCTGAGAGATTGGAGGGCAGTGGTATTTATAGGAGATCACCTGATTCCTTGGGCCCATTGCGAGGGGAGGTCCGAAAATCGTTACGATTCGAAATGGATTCGAATCAAGTTTGTTATGAGGCTAGTAGGATATGTATCTTGTCAGTTAGAGGATCGATGGCTAGGAGAGCTGGTTGATGCCTTTGTTGGGAATTGTATCCTAAAGCCAATCATTTGATGATTGAGCTAATATAAATAGCATATAAATTGATATATTAATAAAAGTTATTTGGCAGTTTATTCATTACAAGAACATCTTCTTAAAACTCCTAATAGTAATGAAGCCCTCAGGATCTTCCTTCATGATAAAGAAGGATTTATCTTTGAAGGTCCTCAAAAGAGTTCGCGACCAAATGATATACTATGACAGGGCCATAGTACTATCAATTATAGGACGTTGTATATCATATTTGTTGGTTGTCCTCTTAACCAAGGAGTGTAGAGACACTAGTATGACATACAGGTGAAAGTGTAGAGTACATTTCACCGAACGTGACTCATTTTCGGATACTCTGCTGTCAAGAGTTAATCCAAGAAGATATGGGTATAAGTATCCTTTAGACCTGAAGATCATAACCGGTGGCTTACAAGCAACTCATTGTACTTAGGTGCCGGACCACCTGGATTGGGTATACGAAAGGTTACTGGGTGCAGTCAAGTACTTGTGGTAGTCAGTTGTGGATCAAGATGGAATTTGACCTATCTCGTTAAAAGGAGAAATGCTTGTGTTTCAATTTAGCAAGACCTTGGCCAAGGCACTTCATGTGAAAGTCACATGATCACTAAAGTTGAAATCACTTTATGGATTTGCTGTTTAGAGTTGACAGCTCTTAAGCCATCCTTAGCATTTGTGGTCAAGAGGATGAATTATACGGTAACTATTTCTTAGGGTTCTTGGAGTTTGCTCGGCAACTCTTTGACCTATCCGGACGTCGGGTTCCATTGCTAGATGGGCACATCGATTAGTATAGAAAGTTGTTTCTATGCTACCGGCTTAGGTTCGAACCTAGAGAGTCACACGCATAGAAGTTTTCTAGGATGATCTATTTGCTGATCAACGATTGAGAATCGTATATGATTTAATTAATCAATTTGATTGATTGAATTATCTCAATTGGGTTAAGTACAAGTGAATAAGATTCAATTAGGTTTAAGTCTATTAGAAGGACTAATCAATTTCAAATATTGATTTGAAATTAGACTTGATTTGGATTTAAATAGATTCAGGACTAGCCAAATTTGATTTGGGCTAGGACCATGATCTATGTAGGTTCAGTCCAATAAATTCAGATCAGCTTAAACCAAAACCTGAACCCAAACCTCTCGCATAAGTATCTCACATGATGAGATAACTAAAATCTGAGAGATTAAATTCACATGTAGAATTTAATGTATAACATTAATCTTCTCCAAACGTGTTCCAACCTAAAGTGTTCCCAGTTGGAATTCTCGTTTTCACCGAACGTCGAAATTAACCAACGCTGCGTCTCTTTGGTTTTTGCCGAACGGCGAAATTCTAAGTGTTAGAATTCAATGGGCTGGCTAAAAAATGAGACTATAAATTAGAGGACATCCCTCACCAGATTACAACAACGAAATGTTATGGATTGAATTTCTAAAAGTTAGAATAGAAAATCCTGGTGAATTCTGGTGTTAGCGAAAGTTTGGTGGATCTTGGAAGAAGATTCAAGTGGGAGGATTCAAGATCAGCAAAGTTATTTTTCCGCGAGCTAGCACTCCCGGAAATCCGATCATTCGGGGCTTCGCATGGATGATACTAGAGGCCGGACGATTGAACGGCTGCAGAGCAATAAGGATTTACCTACTGTTCTTAAGGTAAGTGATTTGATCCCTAGATCTTAAGGCAGACTTCAAGATAAGTAGTATGACTTCTCATCTTGAAGATCAAGATATGATCTTGATGTTTTTATTTATATGCATATTTTAGATCAAACGATCCTATATATAAGGCAAAGATATGATCTTGATGCATGTTAGATAGATTAATATGTAATCTTTAAGTTTCCGCATTGATAATTGTTATCAAAATTTTAAATATGCATGCAAGTTTGTTTCTCCCTTGAAATGGTATCAGAGCCATGGTTTCGTCTTGATCTAATTTATTGCATGTAAATTAATGCTCCTATTAATTTTGTAATCAAAGCTAAAACAATCACCAGGCTATTCGTCATAGATGGATTAAAAATCCAAATTACCCATTCAACGAGGTATTTGTGACATATTGCCTTGATGTTATGGTTCTTTTATTATTGATGCTTAGTCAAAAGATAATTTAAATTGATCTTTGGCATCAAACATAGATTACACTCACTCTCAAAAGATGTTTTATATTTGATACATATTGATGTTGTATAAAAGCATGATATTTGCATGTTTAGTATAAAAACATAGATATGAGATATGATGGCTTGTTGTCTATGTTATGAAATACAAATATTTATGAGAGTCTTATTTGAATGTCAAATATTATTCATAATCTTTTTAGATATGATCTAAATATAGGAATTATGAGTAGTAACATAATGCAATGATGCTTGATTGAAAATATATGACATGAAATATATTTAATCTTTTGGGTTAGCTAAATCGGGTCCATAAAGGGTTAGACCCTAAGGTTTAAATCAACTGGACTATAAGAGTATTTGATCAAATCTAAATTATTAGATTAGGTTAAGAATGCTCTAAATCAAACAATAGTTGTAGTTGATCATGTCCTGTCTTTGATTAAACCAAATGGAAGTAGATTAGGCTCCGTGGTTGAGCATGAATCTCTTAGATGGTCAAATCAAAATTGGTTAACCATATGATGTCAAGGTGAGTTGGCAAGTTGCTCTAGGATCAACGATCGAATGGTTTTTAATTGGGAGCTACTCGTATTGATGCGTCTTTAACGAGTTAATGGCATATCCCTCCCATCGATCTCACTTACCTGGTCAATATGGTGAACCATTTATGATTCAGATCATTTACCTGATTCGGGTTGACCCATGCCTGTAAGAAATCAGTCTGACTGATTTAGGTGCCACTTAACCTGACTTAATCTTGTTTCATTCTACCGATTTCATAGATTCAGTGGAAGAACTTGATTAGTCAATTTATCTTCAGATTATTAAATCCTCTAAAATTATTAGGTCCTTAAAATGAAATAGTTATATGATAACTAGATCATAGCCTCCCATTAAGGTGGGTGATAATGAGTCCGATGTCTTGATAATCATTGGAGGCACTCCATGCCTGGTGCTTGTCAACCATCAAATTATCATTCATTATATGATAAGTCAGCGTAACTATTAAATAGACAGTCAGGTGAGCCGAGCTTCACTCGGGCTTGGTTGTCTATTGATAGGTTACACTGATTATATCATTTAATGGTTGGACCTAACCAGAACTTTCAGTGGAGGCACTCCATGCCTGCTGAAGAGGTACATGGGGCAAAACTGAACACTAAGAATTGTTTGGGAAACAATTGGTTTTGAACCTACTCTTAGATGCATATGGGTTGGCCAAGCTTCACTTGGGCCTGTATGTAGTCTATGTAGATCTTAGTGCCCACTAAAGAATTAAGAATAATTCTTTGAATTGGGGTGTAGAGGCTGCCAATTTGAACAAAATAGTGGAAGAATCTTTAGACTAAAGTCCAAGTCTTTAGACTGAATCAATTTATATACTAATAAACTTTAGTTTTTCCTTATGCAGAAAATGGCCACTAATTTATCATTAAGGTCCCTATTGGATAGTGACAAGTTGAATGGTTCCAATTTCAATAGCTGGTTTAGAAAACTTAAGATCGTCCTTGAGCATGAGAGGATTCTATATATTCTGAATAATCCTGCACCAAAGATACCTGATGCAAACACCCAAAGTTCTGAGAGAGACACTTATCAGAAGTGGCTCAATGATAGAACTAGCGTGCGTTGTATCATGCTAGCAGCAATGAACGATGAATTCGGTCGCCGGTTCGAGAATGCTCAGCCAGAAGAAATCATTCAAGCGTTGAATGAATCTTTCGGCACACCCGACGACGTTGAAAGGCACAAGACTAGTTGTGCTATTTTTAATGCTCGAATGAGGGATGGATCTCCTGTCACTGATCATGTATTGTACATGATCGAGAAGATAGAACTCCTAAGCAAGCTCGGCTTTCCCTACATGAGCAGTTGGGAAAAGATGCGATCCTGAATTCCTTGCCTCCATCCTTCCGACCTTTCCTTACTCATTTTCGAATGACAAAGCCTGTAGTCAACTACCATGGTTTGTTGGGGTTGTTACAGAACTTTGAGAAGGATAACAGCTCTCTAAGGGTTTGGTTAATGTGGTTGAAGGATCTAAGGTAGGGCGTCTAACCCTTTGGAAAAGGAAAGAAGAAAAAGAATAAGAAAAAGGTGCAACATGCTAGGACATCTATAAGGGTCAGATGCAGAAGAAGAAAGTTGATAAAAGTCAAGCTGAATGCTTTCATTGCAAGATGCAAGGGCACTGGAAGAGGAACTGTCCTCTTTACATTGCCACACTTGATCCAAATAGGCCAAAGAAGAAAAAGGGGCAAGATGTTGCTCAACAAGGTATTTATATGATAACACCTTGTAATTTTTCTGTATATGATATCAGACCTGGGTATTGGATACCGGGAGTCCTTTTAACATTTGCAATTCATTGCAGGACTACAGGTCACTAGAAGATTTGAGGACAATGAAAGATTCCTTAATGTCGGTGATGGAAGATTAGTTCCAGTTCTGGCATTAGGAGTTCTTGAAATAGTTTTCAATAGAAATGTCATTATACTAAATGATTATCATTTTTGCCCAACGTTCTTGTTGAACGTAATTTCTGTAGGCCTTCTGGCCAAAAGTCATTATGAAATTTCAATAAAGGATGTTACTTTGAATATCATTATGAATGGAGTCACTGTAATGACTGGGCATTTATCTAATGCATTTATATATTATCACAGCCTGTGAATGTAGTGTACAAATCAAGTAAGCGACCTAGAATAACTGATGTCACAGATATTTATCTTTGGCACCATCGGCTGGGTCATATCAACAAGAACAGATTAAACAGGTTAACACAGGAGGGCATCCTTCGAGTTGATGATTGTGAATCATTAACTACCTGTGAATCATATCTTCTTGGTAAAATGACCAAGTCATCTTTTACTGGAAAAGGTGAAAGAGCCAAAGAGCTATTGGGTCTAGTACATACTGATGTATGTGGACCAATGAGCACTTGTGCCAAAGGTGGATATTACTACTTCATTACTTTTACAGAAGACCTTTCTAGGTTTGGTTATGTCTATCTTATGAGACATAAATCTGAGTCGTTTAAAATGTTCAAACTATATCATAAAGAAGTAGAAAAACAAATAGGAAAATGTATTAAGACCCTTCGATCAGATCGAGGAGGCGAATACCTTTCAAATGACTTTGTGACATATTTAAGGGAGAATGAGATTCTCTCCCAATGGACTCCTCCTGGAACACGCAGCATAACGGTGTATCGGAAAGAAGGAATCGAACCCTATTAGACATGGTTCGGTCCATGATGGGTTTTGCAAGCTTGCCAATATCATTTTGGGGATATGCATTAGAATCAGCTTGTTATATTCTCAATAAGGTTTCAAGTAAGTCTGTTTCTAAAACTCCACATGAGATGTGGTATGGACATAAACCGGTTATTACCTATCTGAGAGTTTGGGGGTGTCCGGCTTATATGAAACGTACAAAATCAGACAAACTTGAATCCAAATCTGACAAATATTTTTTTATCGGCTATCCGAAAGAAACCAAAGGATATTACTTCTACAATACTAAAGAACAAAAGTTGTTCATTAGTAATAGAGTAGTTTTTCTTGAAAATGAGTTCCTTAGTGAAGGAACAAATAGCTCTAATATTGAACTTGAGGAAGTTCATCAAGTAGAAGGAACAACACAAACCAGTGAACCCTTAGAATCTGAGTTGATTAAATCAAACTCAAAACTCATTTTAGATGCACCATTAAGGCGATCTGGTAGAGTCCCACATCAACTGGACAGATACTTAGGTTTCTTGTTCCAGAACGAGGATCCTATTGAGCTTGATGAGAACAACAAGGATCCGATCACCTATATGGATGCTATGCAAAGGACTGACTCTGACAAATGGCTTGAAGCCATGAAATACGAACTTAATTCTATGAAGGACAATAATGTATGGACATTAGTTGACTCACCCGAAGGGATAAAACCCATAGGGTGTAAGTGGATTTTTAAGAGGAAAAGAGGCATAGATGGAAAGGTAGAGACCTACAAAGTACGTCTGATTGCCAAGGGGTATCGTCAACATTATGGTATTGACTATGACGAGATGTTTCTCTGTGGCAATGCTGAAATCCATTTGGATTATGCTACCTATAGAAGCACACTTAGATTATGAGATTTGACAGAAGGATGTTAAAACTGCTTTTCTAAATGGTAATTTAGATGAACAGGTGTATATGATACAGCCTGAAGGTTTTATATCTGAAGACGAGTCTAAAGTGTGTAGGCTACAGAAGTCCATTTATGGACTTAAACAAGCATCTATGAGTTGGAACATACGATTTGATAATGTGATCAAATCTTATGACTTTGTTAAGAATAAAGAAGAACCTTGCATTTATAAATGGGCTAACGGTTCCGTTATTGTATTTTTTGTATTATATGTGGATGATATTCTCTTAATCGGGAATGATATCCCTGCATTACAAGGAATAAAGACATGGTTATCATCACAATTCTCCATGAAAGATCTGGGAGAAGCCTCCTACATCCTAGGAATGAAGATCTATAGAGATAGATCTAAGAGGATGCTTGGTCTTTTCCAATCTACGTACATTGACACCGTGCTAAAGAGGTTTAGCATGAAGAATTCTAAGAAAGGCTATCTTCCGATAGGCCATGAAATTCATCTTTCTAAGAAAGATTGTCCAACAACTCTTAATGAAAGAGAACGTATGAGCCGAATTCCATATGCTTTGGCAATGGGATCGATTATGTACACCATGATATGTACAAGATCAGATGTGGCATACTCACTAGGAGTAGTGAGTAGATACCAATCTGATCTAGGAAAAAAATACTGGCAAGTTGTTAAGACAATCCTTAAGTATTTGAGAAATACTAAGGACCAGTGGTTAGTCTATGGAGAGTCTGATTTGAAACTTATTGGATATATTGATTCCAGTTTCTAATCAGATCATGATGATAGCAAAAGTATATCAGGTTTTTGTTTATCCTGAATGGTGGAGTTGTTTGCTAGAAAAGTTCCAAGCAACATACAGTGATAGATTCGGTGTGCGAGGCAGAGTACATCGCTACATCAGATGCTGCAAAAGAAGCTGTGTGGCTGCGAAAATTTATCTCCGAGCTTGGAGTGGCACCTTCCATAGATGGACCAGTCCTGTTGTACAGTGACAGCACTGGTACCATAGCTCAAGTAAAGGAACCACGAGCACATCAGCGCACCAAGCACATACTGCGCCGGTTTTATCTTATTCGAGAGATTGTAAACCGAGGTGACATAAATTTTCAGAAGATTGGCGGAAAGGAAAACCTAGGTGACCCATTTACTAAAGCACTCAGCATCAAGAGTTTGACAACTATAAGTTGAAGATGGGTATTAGATACTGTAATGAGTGGCTTTAGGCTAAGTGGGAGTTTGTTGGGAATTGTATCCTAAAGCTAATCATTTGATGATTGAGCTAATGTAAATAACATATAAATTGATATATTAATAAAAGTTATTTGGTAGTTTATTTATTACAAGAATATCTTCTTAAAACTCCTAATAGTAATGAAGCCCTCAGGATCTTCCTTCATGATAAAGGAGGATTTATCTTTGAAGGTCCTCAAAAGTGTTCGCGATCAAATGATATACTATGAAAGGGCCATAGTACTATCAATTATAGGATGTTGTATATCATATTTGTTGGTTGTCCTCTTAACCAAGGAGTGTAGAGACACTGGTATGACATACAGGTAAAAGTGTAGATGTACATTTCACCGAACGTGACTTATTTTTGGATACTCTGCTGTCAAGAGTTAATCCGAAAAGATATGGGTATAAGTATCCTTTAGACCTGAAGATCACAACCGGTGACTTGTAAGAAACTCATTGTACTTAGGTGCCGAACCACCTGGATTTCTAATCCAGCTACGAAAGGTTACTGGGTGCAATCAAGTACTTGTGGTAGTCAGTTGTGGATCAAGATGGAATTTGACCTATCCCGTTAAAAGGAGAAATGCTTGTGTTTCATTTTAGCAAGACCTTGGCCAAGGCACTTCATATGAAAGTCACATAATCACTAAAGTTGAAATCACTTTATGGATTTGCTGTTTAGAGTTGACAGGCTCTTAAGCCATCCTTAACATTTGTGATCAAAAGGATGATTTATACGGTAATTATTTCTTAGGGTTCTTGGAGTTTGCTCGGAAACTCTTCGACCTATCCGAACGTCGGGTTCCATTGTTAGATGGGCACATCGATTAGTATAGAAAGTTATTTCTATGCTACCGGCTTAGGTTCGAACCTAGAGAGTCACACGCATAGAAGTTTCCTAGGATGATCTATTTGCTGATCAACGATTGAGAATCATGTATGATTTAATTAATCAATTTGATTGATTGAATTATCTCAATTGTGTTAAGTACAAGTGAATAAGATTCAATTAGGTTTAAGTCTATTAGAATGACTAATCAATTTCAAATATTGATTTAAAATTAGACTTGATTTGAATTTAAATAGATTCAGGACTAGCTAAATTTGATTTGGGCTAGGACCATGATCTATGTAGGTTCAGTCCAATAAATTCAGATCAGCTTAAACCAAAACCTGAACCCAAACATCTCGCATAAGTATTCACATGATGAGATAACTAAAATCTGAGAGATTAAATTCACATGTAGAATTTAATGTATAACATTAATCTTCTCCAAACGGTTCCGTTGGAATTCTAAAGTGTTAGAATTCATATGGAATAAATATGCCTCTTTGAGTCAACCAGGCGATGGAATTCTAAGTGTTAGAATTCATATCTCTTTCATTTTCACCGAACGTCGGAATTAACCAAACGCTGCATCTCTTTGGTTTTCACCGAACGTCGAAATTAACCAAACACTGCGTCTCTTTGGTTTTCGCCGAATGAAGAAATTCTAAGTGTTAGAATTCAATGGGCTGGCTAAAAAATGAGACTATATATTAGAGGAGATCCCTCACCAGATTACAACAACGAAAAGTTATGGATTTAATTTCTAAAGAGTTAGAATAGAAAATTCTGGTGTAATTCTGGTGTCACCGAAAGTTTGGTGGATCTTGGAAGAAGATTCAAGTGAGAGGATTCAAGATCGGCAAAATTGTTTTTCCGCGAACTAGCACTCCTAAGAATCTGATCAATTGGGGCTTCGCGTGGACGATACTAGAGGCCGGACGATTGAACGGCTGCAAAGCAATAAGGATTTACCTACTGTTCTTAAGGTAAGTGATTTGATCCCTAGATCTTAAGGCATGCTTCAAGATAGGTAGTATGACATCTCATCTTGAAGATCACGATATGATCTTGATGTTTTTATTTATATGCATATTTTAGATCAAACGATCCAATATATAAGGCAATATATGATATTGATGCATGTTAGATAAATTAATATGTAATCTTAAAGTTTCCGCATTGATAATTATTATCAAAATTATTAAATATGCATGCCTCGGAGTTTGTTTCTCCCTTCAGCCTTGAGATTCAGCGATTACGTAGGTTCTAGGCCACTCCTGTGGGTCCTAGGCCACTCCTGTGTATGATTCCCCATTTGGAATCTCATTCAGTTATAGTGAATTCGAACTCTCCTACGTTGAATTCCACAAAGATATTCGAGTATCTCGGTTAGCCAAGGCGAGGGACAACTTGGTTTTTCGAGTTACATAATAGCTCAGTCTGTAGAAGCACAGGGATGGCCCGGGTTACCAAGGTATGGTTGGCTCGAGTAGCCGAGGTATGGTCAGCTCGGGTAGCCGAGGTATGGTCAGCTTGGGTTGCTGAGGTATAGTCGGCTCGGGTTGCCGAGGTATGTGAATAGCTCGGGTCATCGGGGTGACTCGACACCGCTGAAGGCGATTGGGCTTCGCTGCTTGGTGGATGTGATAGCTGGCCGATAGGATGTTGGGATTGGACTTGACCCAATTGTCAACGTGTGCGGGCATTAATACAATGATAATTTTACTCCTCATCACATGCCCCCCACTCCCTAGTCCAAAGTGTAAATTCGGATGTAGGGAGTAGAGTTCCAGAATAATCTTATTTGGGGGATTCGAAAAGGCAGGCAATGATAATCTCGTAAATGATGGGCCGCTATTTCGTCATCATTTTTTGCCGCAACATGAGGAGGAAATGCCTCGTTTCCAGCAGGCCACGATTGCGGGTTCCCAGCGTGGTAGGGCTCTTGCATTTTTGGCGCCCGTATAGGAAGTTTTATCGCCTACGGCCTTCCTTCTGGGGTGCTATTTAAAGAGGGCTGGGGCAACGTTCTTTCTATAACGCCTTCTAGCCCATGCTATAGAGATTTTCCATTCTTCCCTGAGCTCTTGCTTGCTTGTTTGTGTAACGCCCCATATTCAGCCAACATGAAGGGTTCGGGTGATGTTGCCTCAGAGGTGACCCTCGATGACCTGGATAGAATCCGCCGCCATTACAGGGTTTCTCAGGATGTAGCCTTATGGGTGCCGAGGGTTGAGCATAGGGTTTTGACTGAGTTAAGCCATGGAGTCTTCTTCTATGAGGAGAGTTTGAGAGCATGTCTCCAGTTTCCTCTTCTCCCGCTGGTACAGGAGGTGATGAAGTTTTATAACATATGTCCAACAATGGTAGCCCCGAATAGCTGGTGCAATCTCATCGGGTTCATTTCAATGTGTAGCCGTGTTGGGGTGACTGCGATCCTTCCTATATTCCGATCTATTACAACCTGGTTTCCGGGAGAAGCTCTGAGTGGCCCTACATTAGTCCCTGGAAGTCATTCAAGATGATTTCAGATAATCCGTCTTCAATAAAGGAATGGAAGTCCCGATTTTTCATTGCCGAAGGAAACATTGGTTTGGATTTTCTGAGGGGATGGGCGAGCTATGTGAAGGATCCGGAAGCATGCCCGGAGCTGACCGAGCAGGAGAGGAGGGATTTGGTAACCCTCCGCGGTGGTCAGGTGTTATTAGCCAGCACTTTGTTATCAGAGGATGCCCTTTTTTTCGCCGGGCTCAGTTCTATTGACCCTCAAGGTGAGTTTATTTTTCACCTTTTTTCTATGACGGCCGGTGTGCTTGGGCAATTCTATTTCCATTCGATTGAATGTTTATTGTGTTTTCAGCCGAGAGGTCGGCATTTATGGGCCATATGAGGAAGGAATTGGGTAAGCGCCACAGAGGCTCCAGCTCCGAGGACAGGCATAGGTCTGAAAAGAGAATCCATCCTTCCGAGTCTCACCCGAAGGAGCCAAGGAAAGATAGTGCTATCCGCCACTCTTCCACCCCTAAGAGGGGGGAAACGGGAGCATCGACCACAGTTGGTGAGCCCCCCCTTCCGGAGGGGGACACAGTGGTGGAGGTGGAGAGTATCGTTGGGGAAAACTTGGAGAGAGCCATCGAAGTTTTCCTCCCTCAAGTAGTGGTCATGTCGGATGATGCCGAGGAGATGTTGCCGGTCCGTTCGGCAATCCTCCTGCCATAGGCTAATCAGCTTCAGTCACTAACGGTGGGGGGCCCTCTGGCACTGCACATGGAAGAGGCCCATACTCAGGTGGAGGGGTCAGGAGAGGCAGTCGCAGCTGCCGAAGCCCAAGTGGAGACGCCTGTTAAAGGGTCGGTGGAGGCCGAGGTGCCTCCCACTGAAGGGCTCTCCCTTGTTATTTCAGGGGGTGCCATGGAGGAAGCCGGAGTTTGTGTAGGGTCCACCAGGGATGAAGCGTTGCCTACAGAGGAGAAGGAGGAAGAAGAAGAAGAAGAAGAAGAGGAAGGATCAACGAGCGGGGGGGGGGGGGGTTGCTTGGGCTAAGGCTCTTTCAGCCGGGGCCGAAGTATCCGAGGCCCTGCAGGCTAAAGTTCTGATGGAGGAAGCCAAGCGGATGGCGGTTCCTCAGGCCGAAGTCCCTCAGGCCGGTTGTTTGGCTATGAGTTCTCTTGTCCACAGTCCAGAGGTGGATGATGTGTTCGCCTCCTTGATGCGGTCTGTACTGCGCGTGGGGGGGAGTTCCTCGACATATGAGCCTGCAGTTGAGGATATTATCGAGGCAGCTTTTGGTTGGTTTGGGGCGCCGAAGGATGTCACCTTCTCCTTGAAATTAGTAATGCCACTCTTATGAGGATCGCTACAAACTATGCCTCCCGAGTAAGTCATTGTACCAAGGTTGTAATTCTTAGTTGGTTGGTTCGGCCGTAGTTTCTTACTTGTATTTTTCTGCAGAATGCTTTAATTATGAGGGCGCTGAATTGGTGCTTAAATTTGGCCACGGGGGCCTGTGCTCAGGCCAGGAGGGAGGTGGCCGACCTTCGGACAAGGGTGGATTCGACCAGCCGGCTCTCTAGGGCCTTGGCATCCGTTTAGGTGGACCTTGAGAAGATGAACAAGTCCTACCGAGCTACCGCCGAGAGGGCTTCTTGGTTTGAGTTTCAGGTCAAAGAGCTCCAGGGTTTTCATGAACAGTAGGATAAGGCCTGCTTGGAGTTATCCCAGATCAGGCTAAGCATGCCGATGAAATCAATGCCTTGCAGCGGCATTTTGACAAGAGTTGGGGTCAGCTGAAGAGCAGTCACGCTGAAGAAAAAGATAGTTGGATCAAGAAGCTCGACGAGGAGGAATGCAGGTACCAATGACAATAGGATCAGCTCGCTAGCCTGAATAAAAGACTCCATCAGGGAAGATCAATTGAAATGGCAGCATGGTTAGATTGCCAAGCTCACCGCTGAACTCGATTAATCTCGGCAGGAAATCGAGGACAAAAAATACCAAATCGAGGACCTTAAGGAGGGTCTTCAACAGAGTAAAGCGGCCAAATTGAAGGCCCTGGAAAAGGTTCATGAGCTGAGCGATAAAATGGCTCGGCAGGAGGAAGAGGTATAGCATCTTCTCATTTACTTGTTTCTAGCGCTTTTTCTTTTGTTTGGGGACTTAAACGACCTGATGTTTGCAGATAGGAAAAATCGAGCTCGAGGCTTTGGAGCAATTTAAGGCTTTGAGGGTGGAGTTGGCCTCGAGTCACCAAATGAATCTCGAACTTGGGAGCCAGCTAGTTGAAGCTAACGACCGAATTACCTTGGCTGTGGACGACAGTTTTTTAAAGAGCGTAAAGAGGCTTGTGCCGATGCATTTCGATTCAGCGAGGAGAAAACTCAGGCGAAGATCTCTTAAGTGTATCTTGAGTTAGATTTATCTTTTCTAGAGGCCGAGCTTTACGATACCTGCACCCCGGGGGCCGAAGAAGCGGAATATGAGGATATCTTAGACGTCGATCTTGACACTATCTTGGGCACTAATGAAGCCCCGGCTCCAGGGGGTGTCCCCAGCCCAGTGCCGAGGAATTTGAAGTCCCTTCGTCGACCGTATTTAAAGAGGGTGGACCCAGTCAACTTCCGCCAAATGTCGCCGATTCGAATCCTGACCCCTAAGGGTTGCTTATGTATCTTTTCTTTTTCAACTTGTAATTTGATTAAAATTTTCAATGAATGAATCTTTTGTCTCCTTTTGTTCGTCTCATTGCTTTGGTCATCGTCTTTCGAATGATCGTTTTTGCCGGAGGTTCTTTTTCTGACAGCAAATGAATCATATGCGATTCATGTTTTAAGGTCGGATCGCTCTCAGGGGTTCCAAACTGGATACTTTGTTTAATCAAGGCTAGAGAGACTTGTCAAGCTGATGTATGAAGCTGTTTGGCTTTGCCGTGGAATGTAACTCCAGCCTTGCCTGAAGTGAGTTGAATAATTTGAAATACGCAAGTGAACTTGATTCGTTGAAGCATAGGATAGTTCGGCTTGAAGTGGCTGAAACCTTCGGAAGCACTTCGGTTGGGGCCGAGGTTAGATAGTTCGGTTTGTCCGAAGAAAAAAGTTGGTACATTTTTTACTGAGGCATTTGAAAGCTATGCAATTTGCCGAAGATGCTTCGTTTTTTCTTAAGGCATTTATTCCGTTGGCTTTTTCCAACACGGGTCTCTTTAACGTATGCGATAAGCACTCGATCGCCATTGAACAGCATCATTTTCGAAAGGGGATTTTTTAGGCCTGCCCATATCTCAAGGACCTACGGTTGGTTTTCTGCATTTAAGGTTCTTGATTCGAGATCAGAAGAAAATCTTTGTCTTCCATCATGGCTTGGGAGGCACGTTCGGCATGCTTTGGAAAGTGCCCTTTTCTTTTGATCTACCATATGGCAGCATGGCCAGGCGTTTCAAATTCCAGGATTCCCTTCTTTAATGGTTGCTCCCGGTTTGTTTGCCTATAAAATGGGGAGAGCGGACCGTGTTCGGCTATCTCCCAGGACCTTTTATTTCTGTGAGTTGTAAGGGCTTTCATGGCGCCTATTTCATTGAGAGCGGAGAGATCGAGCTTCCCTTTTGAAAGCTGATTTGTCCCAGGTAGCTGGGGTGATGGAGAAACTACTAAAGAGCAAGTAGTCCTCAAGGGAGGATCTCGGAGGTCATATGGAGAGCGCACGGGATGCCCACAGAGGTCATATGGGGAGCGCACATATGCGCTTCCTGTGTGACCTTTGTCACTTGCCATGGGGACCATAGGAAATGCAAAGCATACGTATTCCCCATGGCTGACATGAAGCTCGCCTCCTTCCTCAATTTGGATCTCTCAGTTCATCTGCCTAAGGAATCCTTTCCCATGTGAGGAGGGAGGAGAGTGGTGTTGGTCTGCTGGTCCCCTGTCCATGTCGCTTGGCAGCAACTAGCAGCCCAGCATTCCGCTTGGGGGAGGAGGCATCCTCGGCATCAGCATCCACAGATCTTTGGCCTGGTTAGGATCCCTCAATGCGTCCGTCCTAGGGATCCGTGGATGGCCTACTTTGCTCTTTGGCATTAACTAGTGGCCCAACGGAGCTGATTGGTTTCTCTGATTTCTTGGGTCAGATGAAGAAACATCATTATCAACCGAAGCTGCTCAGCCAAGCTTTTATTTTATTTGTCTTTACTTTCTATGCTATGATGCACTTGTAATGCCTCTTAGAAGGTTGTAATTTTTTATTAATAAATAAAGTTCTTACCCTTTCTTCTTCAACTGCTTATTTCTTTTTCCAGTGTGGTTGTGCTGAGAGTTGTCTTACTCATATTATGCTATCGCAGCATAGTTTACTAGTTCAGCAGCGCTTTTGCTACTTCATTTTTGTTGGGCATTTCAGTGATGTTCATCTCTGTTTAAGTCAAAGGGAGGCCTGGGCAGCCTCGTTAATTCGTGAAGTAGACATGATCCTACTTAGGGGGCGGAGTAGGTTTTTCTTTGAAAAGAAATAACTCACATAATCCTACTGGTGAGCGGAGAAAGGTTACTTACCTCTGCCGAAGTATAATAGGGCGCCTTAGCCATACTAGAGTGTCTGAGAGATCACCCAACTAGGCCGAGGCTTTAAATGATATTCAGAAATATATCACTCAGTTTGGCCGAGGCTTCGGAGATTATCCAGAAACATATCTCTCGGTTTGGCCAAAGCTTAGGAGATTATTCAAAAATATATCACTCGGTTTGGCCGAGGCTTCGGAGATTATCCAGAAACATATCACTCGGTTTGGCCGAGGCTTCGGAGATTATTCAGAAATATATCACTTGGTTTGGCCGAGGCTTCGGAGATTATTCAGAAACATATCACTTGGTTTGGCCGAGGCTTTAAGATAATATTTTACTTGGCGCGGCCAAGGTATGGAGATCGCTCGGCCCAGCCAAGGATTTAAAAAGATTATATTTTACTTGGCGTGGCCAAGGTATGGAGATATCATTCGGCTTGGCCGAAGCTTCAAGATTATATTTTACTTGGCGCGGCCAAGGTACGAGATATCATTCGGCTTAGCCGAGGTTTCAAGATTATATTTTATTTAGCGCGGCTAAGGTACCGAGATCGCTCGGCCCAGCCGAGGATTTAAAAAGATTATATTTTACTTGGCGTGGCCAAGGTACGAAGATATCATTCGGCTTGGCCGAGACTTCAAGATTATATTTTACTTGGTGTGGCCAAGGTACAGAGATCGCTCGGCCCAGCCAAGGATTTAAAAAGATTATATTTTACTTGGCGCGACCAAGGTAGGGAGATATCATTCGGCTTGGCCAAGGCTTCAAGATTATATTTTACTTGGCGCGGCCAAGGTACGGAGATCGCTTGGCCCGGCCAAGGATTTAAAAATATTATTTTTTACTTAGCACGACCAAGGTACGGAGATATCATTCGGCTTGGCCGAGGCTTCAAGATTATATTTTACTTGGCGCGGCCAAGGTACGGAGATCGCTCGGCCCGGTCGAGGATTTAAAAAGATTATATTTTACTTGGTGCGGCCAAGGTACGGAGATCGCTCGGCCCGGTCGAGGATTTAAAGATTATATTTTAGTTGATGCGGCCAAGGTACGAAGATCGCTCAACCCAGCCAATGATTTAAAAAGATTATATTTTACTTGGCGTGGCCAAGGTACGGAGATATCATTCGGCTTGGCTGAGGCTTCAAGATTATATTTTACTTGGCATAGCCAAGGTACGGAGATTGCTTGGCCTGGCCGAGGATTTAAAAAGATTATATTTTACTTGGTGCGGCTAAGGTACGGAGATATCATTCGGCTTGGACGAGGCTTCAAGATTATATTTTACTTGGCACGGCCAAGGTATGGAGATCGCTCGGCCCGATCGAGGATTTAAAAAGATTATATTTTACTTGGCGCGGTTAAGGTACGGAGATATCATTCAGCTTGACGAGGCTTCAAGATTATATTTTACTTGGCGCGGCCAAGGTACGGAGATCGCTCGGCCCGGCCGAAGATTTAAAAAGATTATATTTTACTTGGTGTGGCCAAGGTACGGAGATATCATTCGGCTTGGCTGAGGCTTCAAGATTATATTTTACTTGGCATGGCCAAGGTACGAAGATCGCTCGGCTCGACCGAAGATTTAAAAAGATTATATTTTACTTGGCACGGCCAAGGTACAGAGATCACTTGGTCCGATCGAGGATTTAAAAAGATTATATTTTACTTGGCACAGCCAAGGTACGGAGATATCATTCAGCTTAGTCGAGGCTTCAAGATTATATTTTACTTGGCGCGGCTAAGGTACGGAGATCGCTCGACCTAACCGAGGATTCAATGTATAGTAGGACTTGCTTCTCATTGCAGCTTCCAAAGAGTTATAAAGATTTTGCGAGTTTTTGAAAATTAAATTTAATTCAATGAACAGAGTGAGTTTAGTAAGAGCGTACTTTTACTGGTGATATGCGCGGAGATTATCCGAGTTCCATGTCCGAGGAATAGATTTTTCATCCAAATCTTGGAGTTTGTAGGTGCTGGGTTTGATTACTTTCGTCACTTGGTAGGGACCTTCCCAATTCGGGGACAATTTCCTTTGCTCCAGTGGCTTCGAGATGGATTCCTTTCGAAGCACCAGATCATCGGGGAGGAAAAACTTTCCTCGAACTCTAGTGGAGTGATAGCGGGCTACTCTCTACTGGTAGGTGGCCATCCAGATTTGGGCTTTCTTCCTGACTTCTTCTACTAAATCAAGATTGGTTCGGAGCTGCTCATCATTGGATTCCTCTGAATAACCTTCCACGCGAGGGGAGGGGAGTCCAACCTCCACAGGGATGATAGCCTCTGTGCCAAAAGTCATCTTAAATGGGGTTTGCCTTGTGGGTACCCTCTCAGTAGTCCGGTACGCCTACAACACATGGTGGAGTTCCTCGGCCCATCTGCCTCATGCCCGGTTGAGCCGAGCTTTGATCCTCTGTAGGAGGGTTCGGTTGGTTACCTCGGCCACTCCATTAGCTTGAGGATGTCCAACCGATGTCAGGCGATGGAGAATGCCATGATTCTCACAGAACTCTCGGAACTTAGGGTTGTCGAACTGCTTCCTGTTATCGGTGATGATAGTGTGCGGAAGACCGAAGTGGCAGATGATGGACCTCCACACGAAGTCTTTAGCTCGAGCTTCGGTTATCTGGGCGACTGCTTCGGCTTCAACCTACTTGGTGAAGTAATCAATCGCAATGAAGAAAACTTCATTTTCCTCGTTGCAAGGGGGAAAGGGCCAAGGATATCCATCCCCCATTTGGCGAAAGGCCAGGGGGATGATAGGAAGTCAGGTGCGCAGAAGGGAGCCTCTAGATATTTGAGTGTCTCTGGCACAAATCACAGGCTCGGATGAGGTCATCGGCATCATTCTGCATCGTCGGCCAATAATACCCTTGACACAATACTTTGTGGCATAGGGCCCAACCGTCGAAATGATTGCCACAGATGCCTTCATGAACCTTCGAAGAGCATAATCGGCCTTTGTTGGTTGGAGATATTTGAGCACGGCATGGAGAAGAACCATTTATACAGTCGATTATCAATCAGAATATAATGAGATAATTGCATTTTTAGCTTCCTTGCTTCCTTTCTATCAGCGGACATCAACCCTTCTTTGAGATACTTGTGTAGGGGGTCCATCCAGGATGGTTCGATATCGACCTGCATCATCTGGTCAGTATCGGTGGTGCTGGGCTTCTTCAGGACCTCTAGGTGGAATTTTCGTTCGAGATCCATTGACTCCATAGTCACCAGGAAGGATAGAAGGTTGGCGTGCGCATTTTCAGTCTTTGGGATCTGGATAATTTTAAATTCATCAAAACAGAGGATAAATCGCACACCTTTTGGAGATACGAATCATACTCGGCTCTCAAGCCTCGAATTCTTCCTGCACCTGGCCAGCCACCAACTGGGAGTTGGTGTAGGCAATTAGTTTTTTAACCTTAAGCTCATGGGTGATTCGGAGTTCGGTGAGCAGGGCTTCATACTCTACTTCATTGTTTGAAGCCGGAAAGGAGAAACAGATGCCATATTCAAAAGTTGTACCCTCCGGACTGGTAAGGACTAGGCCGGTGCCAGAACCGCTTGTGTTAGAGGATCCATCGGCGTGAATCAACCATGGAGCACTGGGCTTCGGTTTCTCGGGAGTGTCCAAAGCAGAGCTATCTTCGGGTATGGTGCAGTCAAGGAGGAAATCTGCCAGAATCTGAGCTTTGATGGCTGGACGAGGCTGATACTGAATGTCGTGCTTGCTCAGCTCGATAGCCCATTTGGTCATTCTCCCCGATGCTTCTGGGCAATGAATAATTGCCTTGATGGGTTGGTCGGTCAGGATGGTGACAGAATGCGCTTGGAAGTATGGCCGCAACTTTCGGACCGATGTCACCAGGGCTAGGACCATCTTCTCGACTCGAGTGTACCTCGTTTCAGCATCTTTGAGTAGTTTGCTGACATAATAAATAGGTTTTTGGACTTTGTTCTTCTCTCTAACTAGCACCGAACCAACAACATTTTCAGAGACTGCTAAGTATAGGTTCAGCATTTCCCCTGGCTTCAGGCTACTGAGGAGAGGTGGTGAGCTGAGGTATTTCTTGAGATCTTCAAAGGACTTATGACAGTCCGGGGTCCATTGGAAGTTCTTGGTTGATCGAAGCACTTTGAAGAAGGGGAGGCACTTTTTGGCTAACTGAGCAATAAAGCAGCTGAGGGCCGCTATTCTTCCAGTGAGGCGTTGCACGTCCTTGACTGACCCTGGCAGAGCCATTTGTGGTAGGGCTTGGATCTTCTGGGGATTTGCCTCGATGCCTCACTGAGAGACCATGAAAGCCAAGGAATTTCTTGGAGTTAACTCCGAAAGCACATTTGGTAGGATTGAGCCTCATTTGATACTTTCGAAGCGTGGCGAAGCTCTTTGCGAGGTCCTCAATGTGCCGGGATGCCTCCTTGCTCTTTACCAGCATATGGTTAACATACACCTCCATGTTCTGACCGATTTGCTCTTTGAAGACTTTATTTACCAGCCTTTGGTAGGTGGCACCTGCATTTTTTAAACCAAAGGGCATAACTCGGTAACAATAAATACCTCAGTCGGTGATGAAGGCAGTTTTCTCCTCATCTTCGGGTGCCATTCGAATCTGGTTGTAGCCCGAGTAGGCATCCATGAAAGTCAGCATTTGATGGCCTGAAATTGAATCCACGAGCTGATCAATCCACGAAAGAGGGAAGCTATCTTTTGGGCAGGCCTTGTTGAGGTCTGTGAAGTCGATACAGATCCTCTACTTACCATTCAACTTTTTCACCATGACCATATTCTCCATCCAATCGGGATAATTAACCTTCCCAATGAATTTGGCTTTGATGAGTTTGTCCACTTCTTCTTCGATGGCTTTTTGGCGCTCGGGGTGAAAGCTCCTTTTCTTCTGCTTAATTGGCCGAAATGTCTCGTCCATGCTGAGGCGGTGGACCAGGATGTTTGGGCTAATTCTGGGCATATCTGATGCGGACCAGGCGAAGACATCAGCATTCCTCCAAAGAAATTCAATCAACTCTTGCCGAATCTTTTCTTCTAGTTGTGACCCAACCTTTATGGTTTGGTCAGGCTATGCTTCGTCAAGTGGTACTTCCTTCAGTTCTTTGGTTGGCTCTTCTCGTTGCTCGGTGAAATCTTTTTGAGCATCTAGCTCATCCACCTTGGGCTTTCTGGACTGAAGGTCGGCAATAAAACAATGTCGAGCTATGATTTGACTTCCTCGAACAACCCCCACTCCTCATTCGGTAGGAAACTTCATGGCGAGATGGGGAATGGAAATGATGGCTTTAAGAGATATCTGCCCTGACCTGCCGAGGATGGAATTGTAAGGAGACTGAAGCTTGGTCACAAGAAAATCCATGAGCACGGTAGCCACATGGGGCCAGGTACCGGCTCAGACTGACAAAATGATAACTCCTTTGGGGGTTATGGAGTCACTTGTGAAGCCCACTAGGGTGGACTCCACGGGTCGAAGGCTTTCTGCCTAGAATTTTAATCTCACAAAGGCATCAAAGTACAGAACATTAACAGAGCTTCCATTATCAATCAAGATGCGTGTACATCGTAATTATTCATATTCAAAAATACAACTAGAGCATCATTATGGGGGTATTGTACCTCCCAAAGGTCTTCATCAGAGAAAGTGAGCTCATCAACTTGAGCTTTCTTTGGTGAGTTTTCCTTCTCGCTTGGCCAAGAAGATGGGGAGTCGGCCGCCGCTATCACATTGACATTGCCGATAACTGGGAGATTCAGCGGAGGAAGCTAGCGAGGCTCGAGCTGGCGCTCTCCTTCATTATTCGGCTCAGGGGGTTCCCTGAATGGTCCAGTCTGCCCCGCCAGATCAACCGCTCAATCTCGTTCTTGAGCTACCAATAGTCCTCGGTATCATGCCCATAATCCTGATAAAAGAGGCAGTACTTGGTCAGATCCCTCCAAGTTGCATTGCCTCGGAGAGGAGGAGGCCGAAGAATTTGCCGCTCGATCTCCATCAGGATTTGCGCTCTTGGCGCGGTGAGGGGGGTGTAGCGGTCGAACCTTCGAGCTGGACTCTGGATTCAGTCTCGAGGCGGCGGCGAAGGAGCTCTATGGTGGCGAGGCGGGCTTGCATGGCGACGGGCCCATTGCTTGTCCGAGCCCTTTGCCTCCTTCTTCTTCAACTGCTCGACTCGATTGGTCTCCTTGATTCTTCAACCCTGGCATACTTATCTGCCAAGGACATCATGTTTGAAAGGCTCTTCGGATAATCAACTTCTAGAGCCAAGTAGAAGTCTCCTCCTTCGACACTTCTCCCGCCAAGGCAGACATAGCTACCTAGTGGTTGAGATTGTCGACTTCCACGAGGGCTGTTGAAATGACCAAGATAATTTTTTAGGGATTCCCCCTCTCTCTGCTTGACCTCGGAGAGGGAATCAGATCTCCATCACTGGCGATGGCTGCTGACGAACTGGCTGATAAGCAAATAGCTTAGTTCGTCGAAAGAATCAATGGAACCTGGCTTCAAGTTGTTGAACCAGGTTTGGGCATATCCTCTTAGAGTGGAGGAAAGGCTCGACACAGGATCGCATCCGATGCTCCATGGAACATCATGATGGATCGAAAGCTGCTCAAGTGGTCGTCGAGATCGGTGGATCTATGGTACGGCTCGATGGTAGGGAGTTTGACATGAGGAAGAATTACTTCCCTCATGATTCTCTCAGAGAAGGGGATGTCCTGCTCCACTTTTGGTTGGGAAGGAGGGGCTTGTCTGGCAGCGTCTAACTCCTGATGCCATTCTCGATGCATCTCTTGCATCTGCTGTCTGATCCCTTCATCCAGAGTGGTAGGAGGGATCAGACGATGGGAAGACGGTAGAGGTGTCGAGTCCTGGAAAGACACTGGGAAGGGAGAACTGACCCACCTAGATAATTCTTCCCTCCAGCTCGCTGCAGCGCTGGCTTTGCTTTTGCAGGCTGGTGATGATAATTTGCTGCTTCCGACGGATTGGAAGAAGAGATCGCTGGCGGAGCAGGGGCAGCGGTCTCTTCATGAAGCTGATGAGCAGGGATGGTAGGGCCAGAAATTGCCTGGAGCCCCTGGACCAACTGGGTCAATGATTGAACCTGCTGGACCAGAGTGGAAAATTGGTCCAGCGTCACCACCATTACTGGCGGCGAAGGAGTTCAGCTGGCGGTGGTGGCGGAGGTGCCACACCGCTAATTGGATCAGGCCTTTGAGAGGCGGTCTGATCCTGAGCCTCGGACGTGGCTCTTTTTCGATTGACCACTAGAGGATGCTTCTTTTAATTTTTTGAGTTTTGTCTCCTGAATTACAAGTTTTTGGGACTTGAGGCCCTTCCTCTAGCGCCAATCTGTTGTCGCGGAAATTCATTCTCCAACTCGGATGCGCTTCTGGCTCCTAATCCGGATGCCGATCTTGTTGCCTCGGGCAGAACCTGCAAGACAGTCCACATGCAGAGGGTGCTGTGGGGGTTGCCCTCTGTGGAGGACCCTCGATGCCCAAGTTAGTGAAGATTCACAGCAAGCAGATGTGAGGAGAAGACTCTCACAGAAGAGTTCCCTCAGATGGGCTTTTCTTTTGGGAGCTCCGAGCTCTGTGGGAGCTTCAATGGAGTTTTTCAGTATGAGAGTCAGTGAATGGATGCGTACCTAAGAGATTGAAGGGCAGTGGTATTTATAGGGGATCACCTGATTCCTTGGTGCATTGCGAGGGGAGGTTCAAAAATCGTTATGATTTAAAATGGATTTGAATCAAGTTTGTTATGAGGCTAGTAGGATCTGTATCTTATCAATTAGAGGATCGATGGCTGAGAGAGCTTGTTGATGCCTTGAGATTCAGCGATTACGTAGGTTCTAGGCCACTCCTGTGGGTCCTAGTCCGCTCCTGGGTATGATTCCCCATTTAGAATCTCATTCAGTTATAGTGAATTCGAACTCTCCCGTGCCAGATTTCGCAGAGGTATTCGAGTGTCTTGGTCTGGCCGAGGCAAGGGACAACTTGGTTTTCCGAGGTACAGAATAGCTCGGTTTGTAGAAGCACGGGGACGGCATGTGTTATCGAGGTATGGTCGGCTTGAGTTGCCGAAGTATGGTCGGCTCGGGTAGCCGAGGTATAGTCGGCTCGGGTTGCCGAGGTATGGTTGGCTTGGGCTGCTGAGGTATGCGGATAGCTTGGGTCGTCGGGGTAACCCGATGCCGCTGAGAGCGATTGGGCTTTGCTGCTTGGTGGATGTGACAGCTGGCCGATAGAACGTTGGGATTGGACTTGACCCAATTATCAACGTGTGCGGGCATTAATACAATGATAATTTTATCCCTCATCACATGCCCCCCACTCCCTAGTCCGAAGTGTAAATTCGGATGTAGGGAGTAGAGTTTCAGAATAATCTTATTTGGGGGATTCGAAAAGGCGGGCAATGATAATCTCGTAAATGATGGGCGACCGTTTCATCATCATTTTTTGCCGCAACACAAGGAGGAAACGCCTCGTTTCCAGCAGGCCGTAGTTGCGGGTGCCCCGCATGGTAGGGCTCTTGCATTTTTGGCCAAGTCAGTGGAGACTCACAGCAAGCAGATGTGAAGAGAAGACTCTCACAGAATAGTTCCCTCATATGGGCTTTTCTTTCGGGAAGTCCGAGCTCTGTGGGAGCTTTAATGGAGTTTTTTAGTATGAGAGTCAGTGAATGGATGTGTACCTGAGAGATTGGAGGGTAGTGGTATTTATAGGGGATCACCTGATTCCTTGGGTGTATTGCGAGGGGAGGTCCGAAAATCGTTATGATTCGAAACGGATTCGAATCAAGTTTGTTATGAGGCCAGTAGGATCCGTATCTTGTCAGTTAGAGATCGACGACTGGGAGAGCTAGTTGATGCCTTGAGATTCAGCGATTACGTAGGTTCTAGGCCACTCCTGTGGGTCCTAGGCCACTCCTGGTATGATTCCCCATTTGGAATCTCATTCAGTTATAGTGAATTCAAACTCTCCCATGCCAGATTCCGTAGAGGTATTCGAGTGTCTCGATCTAGCCGAGGCGAGGGACAACTTGGTTTTCTGAGGTACAGAATAGCTCGGTCTGTAGAAGCATAGGGATGGCCCGGGTTGCCAAGGTATGGTCGGCTCGGGTTGTCGAGGTATTGTCGGCTCGGATAGCTGAGGTATAGTCGGCTCGGATAGCCAAGGTATAGTCGGCTCGAGTTGCCGAGGTATGGTCGGCTCGGACTGCCGAGGTATGCGGATAGCTCGGGTCATCAGGGTGACCCGACGTCGCTAAGGACAATTGGGCTTCGCTGCTTGGTGGATGTGACAGCTGGCCGACAAGAAGTTGGAATGGACTTGACCCAATTATCGACGTGTGCGAGCATTAATACAATGATAATTTTTTCTCTCATCACTTGCCCCCCACTCCCTAGTCCGAAGTGTAAATTCGGATGTAGGGAGTAGAGTTCTGGAATAATCTTATTGGGGGGATTCGAAAAGGCGGGCAATGATAATCTCGTAAATGATGGGCCGCCATTTTGTTATCATTTTTCACTGCAACACGAGGAGGAAACGCCTTGTTTCCAGCAGGCCGCGATTGCGGGTGCCCTGCGTGGTAGGGCTCTTGCATTTTTGGCGCCCGTATCAGAAGTTTTATCGCCTAGGGCCTTCTTTCCGGGGCGCTATTTAAAGAGGGCTAGGGCGACGTTCTTTCTATAATGCCTTCTTGCCCCTGCTATAGAGATTTTTCATTCTTTCCTGAGCTCTTGCTTGCTTGTTTGTGTTCCGCCCCATATTCAACCAATATGAACGGTCCGGGTGATGTTGCCTCAGAGTTGACCCTCGACGACCTGGATAGAATCCGTCGCCATTATAGGGTTCCTCAGGATGTAGCCTTATGGGTGCCGAGGGTTGAGCATAGGGTTTCGACTGAGTTAAACCATGGAGTCTTCATCTATGAGGAGAGTTTGAGAGTAGGTCTTCGGTTTCCTCTTCACCCGCTGGTACAAGAGGAGATGAGGTTTTATAACATGTCCAACAATGGTAGCCCCGAATAGTTGGCGCAATCTCATCGTGTTCATTTCAATGTGTAGACGTGTTGGGGTGACTGCGACCATTCCTATATTCTAAGTCTGTTACAACCTGGTTTCTGGGAGAAGCTCTGAGTGACTCTACATTAATCCCCAGAAGTCATTCAAGACGATTTCAGATAATTCGTCTTCAATAATGGAATGGAAGTCCCGATTTTTTATTGCCGAAGGAAACATCGGTTCGGATTTTCCAAGAGGATGGGCGAGCTATGTGAAGGATCCGGAAGCACGCCCGGAGCTGACTGAGCAGTAGAGGAGGAATTTGGTAACCCTTCGCAGTGGTCAGGTGTTATCGGCCAGCGTGTTGTTATCAAAGGATACCCTTTTTGCCGCCGGGCTCAGTTCTATTGACCCTTAAGGTGAGTTTATTTTTCTCCTTTTTGCTATGACGGCATGTGTGCTTGGGCAATTTTATTTCCATTCGATTGAATGTTTATTGTGTTTTTAGCCGAGAGATCGGCATTTATGGGCCATATGAGGAAGGAATTGGGCAAGCGCCACAGAGGCTCCGGCTCTGGGGACAGGCATAGGTCCAAAAGAGAATCCGTCCTTTCGAGTCTCACCCAAAGGAGCCAAGGAAAGATAGTGTTAGCCGCCACTCTTCCATCCGTAAGAGGGGGGAAACAGGAGCATCGGCTGCAGTTGGTGAGCCCCCCTTGCCGGAGGGGGACACAGTGGTGGAGGTGGAGAGTGCCGTTGGGGGGAACTCGGAGAGAGCCATCGAAGTTTCCCCCCTCAAGTAGTGGTCGTGTCGGATGATGCCGAGGAGATGTCGCCGGTCCGTTTGGCAATCCTCCTACCATAGGCTAATTAGCTTCAGTCACTAGCAATGGGGAGCCCTCTGGCACTGCGCATGGAAGAGGCCCCTGCTCAGGTGGAGGGGTCAGGAGAGGCAGTTGCAACTGCCGAAGCCCAAGTGGAGATGTCTGTTAAAGGGTCGATGGAGGCCGAGGTGCCTCCCGCTGAAGGGCTCTCCCTTGTTATTTCAGGGCGTGCCATGGAGGAAGCCGGAGTTTGTGTAGGGTCCACCGGGGACGAAGCGTTGCCTACAGAGGAGGAGGAGGAAGAAGAAGAAGAGGAAGGATCACCGAGCGAGGGGAGGGGGGATGCTCGGGCTAAGGCTCCTTGAGTCGGGGCTGAAGCATCCGAGGCCCTGCAGGCTAAAGTTCTGATGGAGGAAGCCAAGCGGATGGCGGTTCCTTAGGCCGAAGTCCCTCAGGCCAGTTCTTCGGCTATAAGTTCTCTTGTCCACAACCCAGAGGTGGATGACATGGTCGCCGCCTTGATGCGGTCTGTACTGCGCGTGGTGGGGGGAGTTCCTCGACGGATGAACCTGTAGTTGAGGATATTATCGAGGTAGCTTTCGGTCGGTTTGGGGCGCCGAATGATGTCTACCTTCTCCTCAAAATTAGTAATGCCACTCTTATGAGGATCGCTACAAACTACCCTCCCGAGTAAGTCATTGTACCAAGGTTGTAATTCTTAGTTGGTTGGTTCGACCATAGTTTCTTACTTGTATTTTTTTGCAGAATGCCTTAATTATGAGGGCGCTGAATTGGTGCTTAAATTTGGCCACGGGGGCCTGCGCTCAGGCTAGGAGGGAGGCGGCCAACCTTCGGACAAGGGTGGATTCGACCAGCCGGCTCTCTAGGGCCTTGGCATCCGTTTAGGTGGACCTTGAGAAGATGAACAAGTCCTACGGAGCTACCGCCGAGAGGGCTTCTTGGTTTGAGTTTCAGGTCAAAGAGCTCCAGGTTTTCATGAACAGTAGGATAAGGCCTGCTTGGAGTTATCCCATATCAGGGCTAAGCATGCCGATGAAATCAATGCCTTGCAGCGGCATTTTGACAAGAGGTGGGATCAGCTGAAGAGCAGTCATGCCGAGGAAAAAGATAGTTGGATCAAGAAGCTCGACGAGGAGGAACGCAGGTACCGGCGACAGTAGGATCAGTTCGTCAGCCTGAATAAAAGACTCGTCGACAGGGAAGATCAATTGAAATGGCAGCATGGTCAGATTGCCAAGCTCACCGCTATCTCGATCAATCTCGACAGGAAATCGAGGACGAACAATCCCGGATCGACGACCTTAAAGAGGGTCTTCAATAGAGTAAAGCGGCCAAATTGAAGGCCGTGGAAAAGGTTCATGAGCTGAGCGATAAAATGGCTTGGCGGGAGGAAGAGGTATAGCATCTTCTCATGTACTTATTTATGAAGAGTATCCTCCCTATCCCCACTCCATGTAGGATGAGTATTAGGATCCACTAGTTGAAGAGTATCTTTCCTATCACCACCCTAGTCTATTACATAGATAGAATTTGGTTCATCCTATTCCTTATGGAAAAAAAACTTTTACTCCTATTCCATTCAGGGTGAATCCCTTGGGAGTGGAAAAAAAAAATGTCATTTCTAGACTCGAATGCCACTTCTAAGCATAAAGTAGGTGTTTGAATTGCATTTATATGAGCCCACTAGATGCATAGTAAAGTTAGGAGCTGTTTTCAACTATATAGTTGAACTTGTATTACAGGTCAACTTGTTTTGTGATTCATTTTATTTGTTAGGAGTCCAAAAATTTAAATTACTTGGTGTAAGTCCAATTGCAGTTGTAGATTTAAAAACCTGTAATTTGATGCCATAAATCAACTTGCAAAGAGTTAAAATCGATGCAATAACCCCTTCACGATGGAATGAGGTTCAATTCCGGTTAGAAAAAGTGGTGTGAGTATAGATTAGAAAAGGTAAGAGGCTAACCCCCACATACATGAAGATACCTCCAGCCAATGTGGCAAGATATAGCAGCAGCATCATGATCACGTAAACTAAACGGCGCTTCATTAACTGCCAAATATGACCCCTTCAGCAGCGAAGCGCTAAAGCATTGGTGTGAGGTGATTTATCCAAGATAACCAATGATATCAGTGAAAGTGATACGATCATCACGTTTAATTGCACCTCTATAATCCTATATAACAGTCATCCTAAATTACCCCTATATCTACAATCACCTCTTAATCCAATAATTTTAGGCCTGTCTTTAAGAAGAAGTATCCAATATCACCCTAAGTAAGGATCTCATGTTAAGATTTGGAGATCAGAATGCCTCTCATCTATAAGAAAAAGAGATATCCAATAAAAAAATGCCCTTCATCATGCAATATATATGATTTAGTGAAAATATGATAATATTATTATAATATATTATACTATTTATAAAAATAATACTATAATATATAATATGCAATAATAATATGTTATAGTATATTATATAATATAATAATATCATATTATATTTTAATATTAAAATAATTTTATTAATTATAATATATTAAAATACCTCTCATCATATGTTACATATTATTGTACTATATTCAATTTTTTGTAAAATAGTAAAAATTATTATTAATTTATAATTTTGTATTGTAATAAATAATATTATAGTTTAACATATAAATTATAATAAATAATATAAACTAATAATAAAATATTATGCTAGTTGTAAAATATATTAGAGGTAGTTTTGGCATTATATGATGAGTGATCTTAAAATTTTATGACATATCAAAATTAAATATGAAGATCTTTAGTCATTAAGACAACATATCAAATATCTTAAACTATCAAGAATCAATTTACCTTGGAATAAAGATTATTAATGATTTAAAAATCATCGTAGTGACCTCATTTGACTTATCAAACACCCCTAGATAATTTTATTTATTTAAGGGTTTCATCCAACATTTTTATGTTTTTAGACTTTATATTATTTACACCATCATCCACCTAGCTGTGAAAGCATATAAACAAATAAATTAAATTCATCATCTCTATTGTTTGAAGTTTCCAACCATAGAATGAAATTATTGTTAGGCAATTTTATCAAATAATAATATTTTAATTAAAGATTTGACTACACTGGCATCATCCAATTGTTGATTATCTCTCTACTTTGTTTTGGAATGTTAAACATTATTTCCAAAAGACACAGTGAGGCATAATATCTGTTGCAGGGAAGGAAAAAAAAAAAAGCAAGAAAAGATAAATTGCCCAAACAAGAGATTCCTCCGAGATATTGGCCATATTAGCTAAAAGAACAGTTTCTTCTCTATTCTTTTTTAAAAAATCAACTCCTTTCCAAAAATGTGAAACAACAAAAACATATATATTGTTTTTATTTTTTTTTTTTTTTTTTTGATAAGAAAGCGAAGGAAAGTGAAGAGCTAAGCACATATTATTTTAGCCCTCCGTTGCATATTAATATTAATCATTATAATCAAAATTATCTATTATTTTAATTCTGATCAGGAAACAATATCAAATTAATAGGCCCTTTCTTAGTTTAACATCTGCCATAACAAAATATAGCTAATAAAACCTTTTCAAACTCCTTTTTATTTTGTTTTTCCTCCTTTAAATTTTGGCAGCAAAAAATCCTTCCAAAATGATGAGAACAATTGGCGGCACTTTGCTAACCACTGCCCCTTAAACAATAAAATAAATTTCTCTTAAAGCAAGTAGAAGAAGAAAAAAAATAACAATATAAAGGAATAGAGCATAGATCTCAAATTTAAGAAATTAGATCCACAGTAGGAAAAAGAAATCCAAGTTACAGGGGAGGCTGAAGCAAATGGAAATGAACGGAAAGTCAGGGGAGGCCGCTCGAGAGAACGGGGGCACCGCAAAGAACGGAAAGAAGGGATGAGGATTTTAAAGATAATTTAAAAAATTAATTTTTTTAAAAAAAATTGAGAGCGTATAGAGTAATTTTTGTAGTATAAATAGAAGCTCCCGTGAACCAGTGGGAGCCGTGGATCCGGCGAATAAATTTTCTTTACTTGCAAAACAGTGAAATGAATCAGCATAATTACAGAAAAGCGGACTACAAGCCCCAACCTCACAGAGGGGAAAGGATACATGAAATTGATAGATATCAGAGGCTTTACAGAGACTACTTCTTATTTAAGATGTAGCTGCTCCTAAAGTAAAATTCAGCTACTTTTATGGTGACATATATTCTGAAATTTTAATTTAAAGTTAGGATTTCCGCAAGCATTATTCGTCTCTATTTTTATAATACTCTATTTATAACTACAAATCAAAACAATTTGAAATCTTCAGCAACTCCTCTTTAATTTTCAAAACGAAGAAAACTTTCTATTCAAATCTAAAAATCATCAAAAAAAATTTTAAATCGTAATAACGTCTCGTGATCCTGCAATTTAAAACATTTCTTTAAACTTCTCCTGTTATGGCTGATCGAAAGAAATAACTTACAATGGTCAAATATAACCACTTTAGTTGTAAGCTAGTTACCAAAAATATTCATTTTTACTTGATTAAAAGTTGTCCACGGAATTCGATTTGTTTAAATATAAAGATTATTACCAGCTGCCAGATACGAAAATCAGGAAGCCTTGTGAAGGTCTAAAATTAGCTCAGACAAGAGGATTTCAAGAAAGACAGCTTCCAAACTCCTCTCTACATTCTAAGCATTCTTACTGACAGATTAACTTTCCACTTTCTAAGCATTCCGAGTGACAGATTAATCTTGTTATTCGATGATGTCTTAAAATAACCTTCCGGTTCACCATATACTAAAGAATAAAGAACCCAAGAGGGCAATCTCATCAAGAATATTTTCTTTTCTTGTCTTTTTTGGTGGGGGGCGCATTTGTAGAGATTCAACGCCTGCAAAGCATAGTCGATCAAGTTCTGTTTCACCACGAGATCAAGAAAATGGAATCAAATAATCTAATCAGAGGGGTTTCTTGACATGCCCTAACTAACAACTGACAGCAAAAAGTCCGCCGCCAAATCAGAAAAATCAACAAATTTACTGTAAAAAATGGTTAAAACGACATTAGATCGATGCATCAAGAACAAAATAGATCAATCTCTACCAAGAAAAACAGAAGAAACGATACAGAGACCAAGCACTTTATCGAAGAGAGGCATCTCAACTTGAACCCAAGAAAGAAATAACCAAAGAAACACGAGAAATCTGAGAAAAAGGGAGTGGGAGAAACCAGACCTCGGCCCTGGCTATGCCCTCGGCCAACAGCACGACCATGTCGAGGCCCTTCATGCCCTTGCTGAGCTTCATCAATGGATTTAAGCAAGGTGGATTTGAGTAAGATGAAATTGAGCAAGATGGATTTGCCGCTGCCATTGCTCAAATCCTATAACCAGAAAACCTCCACACACTCTCCTATCTCTCTCTATCTATCTCTATCTATCTATCTATCTATCTCTCTCTCTCTCTCACTCGTCCTCCACCGAGGAAGACGACGGAGAACAGGAAACAAGGGAACAGAATGGCTACCCAGAGCTCCGCTGGAGTCTTTATAGTGACGAGGAGAGCGCGCGAGGGTTGCTGCAAGGCCGTTGCAGAGCGGGATCGAGCCGCTCATGACCACGATATAAATCGGTTACAATCTCACGCACCAGCCGGGATTCCCCACTTACGAACCCGCAACCAAGAGCGACCATTCTTGATAAACGACCATTAGTTTGGACTGGGTGCAAGATAAACGAGTGATCTTTATTACGATCAACGTTTTTCACACTAGCTTAACATCAAACCTGCCGAAAAACCACTCAAGGAGGGGACGTGGGGCCAACGTTCGGTGAGAGGGTGCAAGTTTGGGTGTGTTTCGGATCGTAGGTCGGTATATGTAATATTTTTAAATATAGAAGAACGGGATTATAGATTCTGAAAGGAAATCCCGTCACAAATAAAGATTCTGAAAGGAATCTACCAGGGTGGACCCCTAACGTCTGTGACCATCAAAATCGTATCTGGTGGCACGTCATCACGAGTCCAATTTTTAAGTCATTCTTTGATCGTTCTCCGCGTGTGGTAAAACTAATTCGAGAAGCGGGTTCCATGAGGGAGTATAAACTAGTTTGCGAGAATATCTTGCGTTCATTTTTCCAATGGTATCACCGGATGATATGGTTCCCCGAATTTCCTGGAGCGGAAAAAAGAACGCCGCCATGCGACCGAAAGGTCCACCTCCTAACGTAAGGAGGACTGCAAACTCGTTGGATTCATAAAAGAAATTTTGATTCCGATTTAAACTAATTTTATATTTTGATTTTAATTTTAAATCTACACTCAATTCGACGTTGAACTCGTTGGATTCATAAAAGAAATTTAAAATTTAACTAGATCTATTTAAGAATAATATAAAATACTAAAGAATATAATCAAATTGAATTGAATCATGTTTGACTTTAAGTCATACATTTAACAATTATTTTATATATAAAGTATAAAATAAATATTCAAATATAGATCCATTAGAAATTTTAAATAATATTAAAAAAATCAAATTTAAATTTAATTTTTATTAAAAACTTTTAATTCCATTCAAGTAAATAGTAATCCTTCACCTTCTAAATTAGAATATTTAAAATAATTGCTAATATATTTATAAATATTATAAATAAGAATCCATCAAAATAAATAATAAAATATAAATATTTGGATATAAACAGTAAAAAAAGGGACGAAAAATCTGGTTGTTAATTGGGATGAACTTGAGAATTAGTTTGAATTAGAGTTTATTCAATAAATTTATGAATATGATTAAAATTAAGAAACAAGATTTACATTTATGGATCAAGATAAATCAGATTTGGATAATATAAAAAATATAAGATTCAAATCTTACTTTAAATTTAGATCAAGTCCAGATATAAAACCTATTTAACGGTCGATAGGTCTCTATATACGGATTAAGTCGGATATAGTTGACTTAGGATCGGGTTTCGTTATGTTACAGTTGACTTGGCTCATTTACAACTTTAGACATAAGCCTATAGTTTTTACAATTGGATTAGGATAGAATAAAATGATAGTTGGTGTTCACTGTTGGTATATTGATTATTGGTACATCTCTAGTTTATATTGATAAATAATGCATATTGTATGGAATTTATATGCGAGCATCTTGTATTAAGAATTAACCATAATTTTAGGTAGTTTTCTTTTGTACGGATTTCCTTTAAATTTTAAATTTTAAACATTGTTAGAGAATTAACCATAATTCTAGAATAGTTTCTTATCTTTATCCAGCTTTCTTTTAAATTTTAAATTCTAACCATTATTAGAGAATTAACCATAATTCTAGGATAGTTTCTTATTTTTGTATACCCAATTTATGTATATATGTATTCACTTCTAATCAATGAAAGAGTGAAGCATTGTTTCTTAATATTTCTCTCTCTATTTTAACATGTTATTAGAGCCTAATCTTCTTGGGCATACTTTTTTTTTCCTCAATGGTTTTCCTCAATGGCTTTCGATGCAACCTTCTCCTTCTATCATCATCCAAAACTCTAAGGATCCTCAAATCCAATCTCTTCTTGAAAGTTATGACCTTCATCATTTTACTGATGACATTCATACTCCACCACCCCCCCCCCTCCACTAACGATTCTATACCATCCAAACTCCAAGAATCCTCAAATTCAATCTCATTTTGAAGGTTATGACCTTCATCATTTTATTGATGACATTCATACTCCACCACCACCCACCATCACCGTAAATGATGTTGCATCTCAAAACCCCATAATCCTTCGCCTCTCTTAGTCTTTGTGCCTCGCTTGGGAGACGGCGGATCGAGAGCGAAAAAAGTTTTCCTCTTTCTCCTCATCGTCTTCTTATATTTTAAGTCCATGACTCTTTGAACTATCCAGAGAGAGATATAGCCCATGTCTCCTCATCGCCTTCTTATATTATAAGTCCACGACTCTTCTTGAACTCTAGAGAGATATAGTCGTGTTTCCTCATCGCCTTCTTATATTTTAAGTCCATAACTCTTCTTGAACTCCAAAGAGATATAGTCGTCTCTCTGCATCGCCTTCTTATATTTAAGTCCATGACTCTTCTTGAACTCTAGAGAGATATGGAGAGAGCGAGCGTGCTAAAAGCCTACCTCTCTTCTTGAACTACATTAACTCCTCCCTGAACTACATTAACTCCCCCCTTCTTTTGCCCCTATTGCCTAACCGGTACCCTCCCACGTCATCTCATGCGTGAAGTTCTCCAACCGCCTCCTAGCCTTCGCCTTTTAGCCTTCGCGCCATCATCTCCGGCCACTCCGAGGGCGTCTCCTTCTACTTCCACTACGTATGCTTCGCCTCTAATGACTGCACCGTCCGTATATGGGACATCCACTCTCCATCGGCAAGTGCGTCAAGGTCCTCCACAGTCACTCCTTTGGTCTTCTGCGTTAACTTCAACCCCCAATCCAACCTCATTATCTCCAGCTCCTTCGATCAGACCAAACCGCTTTCACGAATTACGGGTCAAGATTGGCATCTCTTTCGAAGCTCCATCTTGAGGGGGCATATTAGAGAATTAACCATAATTATAGGATAGTTTCCTATCTTTGTATAGCTTTCCTTTAAATTTTAAATTTTAGCGAGAATTAACCATAATTCTAAGATAGTTTTATATCTTTGTTTAGCTTTCCTTTAAATTTTAAATTCTAGCGATTATTAGAGAATTAACCATAATTCTAAGATAGTTTTCTATTTTTATATACCCAATTTGTATATATATATATATATTCACTCTTAATCAATAAAAAGTGAAGCTATTGTTTCTATAAAGAAGAATATTGAGAAACAAAATCTTGAACGTCAATTATAGAAATCTCAAGTTAAGTACGGTTACATAGCAATTAGTATATAAACCTATGCAATATTGCACCTATAATCTTTAAAAAATATCTAAATTAATTCCTATCTTTAAATTTTTTTACAAAATTTTCCCCTCACAATTATATTATATTAATTCATATTATATAGTATACTTATAGTATAATTATTATATAATATAATATAATATTAATGGTTAGATTATATATAGAAAAGGTGCACACTTTATTTGTCATTTGTAGATATACAATATTACATATATATACATTTTCTTTATTGGCTATTAGGATTTTCTCCATCCCTATCATGTATAGTATGTATGTATGTATGTATATATATTATAAGTGCTTTTGTTATTCTTTATAATATATTTTTCTTAGATATAGTAACGAAATATAGATTTATTTTTTAATTTTATATTACTAAATTTAAATTTAAAAATTATTACCTTAATTATAAATTTTAAAAACTGTTATATTTTCATCACTATAAAAAAGAAAATAAGGTAAATAAATATAAGATAAAAAGTTTTTTAAAATTTTTAAAAATAAAAGTTTGTCTTCAGTGCTTCAATTCTCGTGGAAGGGCAGAGGCTTTTAACGAATCCACCACGAAGTTGAAAAAGGATGCTTCACGGCAAGGCAGACAAAGCGTTAGGTAATTTAAATCCATAACAATAGTAAAGGTTGTTATGGATGATAATACACACTAAAAGGAAGAGGTGCTTAGGTTGCATTTGATGCATTGTCATTTATCAATCAATCTTAAATAGTAATATGAATTGCATCAGTATACATAGGAGTAATATTGATTACTATGTTTGATATGATAAATAAATTATTAATCATATAACATTAAAATTTTAAAATATTCTTTAATTAAATTTATTAAAATTTATATATTATTATATATTTAATTTAAAAAATTATATTTATAAATGATATACCTAAATTTAATAATCCTTAAATTAAAAGAATAATATTTTGTATATAACAAAATGAAAGAGACTAATCTAATGTTTTCATCCAAAGCCGCCGGTAGATGTTATAGGCCATCGGAAGAAGTTTAGAAATTTTGCAATAGTCGGTAAAAGGATGCTATATGCTATGCCATTGATCGAAAGAAGTTCTGCAGCACAATTTTGTTAATTTTTTTTTTTAGATTACAACATCTCCGATAATGTAAATGGTTACCTCTTTCCGATGAAGTGATGTAATTCAAATTACTACTACAAGATAGATTATCATTAAAAACATATATCAAACATAGTTATTTGATGGATCCAATTTAAATTACCAATAATTTGGGCCAAACACAAATTAGAGTTTTTGGATAAGAAAGAAGGGTAAGAGGCATTAAAAGCTACTTAATGTGGCAATAGTGGCAGCTTGATGTATGTTTACTATGTTGAGAGGTCTTTATATATATAATCAAATTTAAAATGTAATTATTTTTTAAAATATAATTATTTTTTATTTTTAAACTCACATTGATTCAAAAGTTATTATTTTTTATATATTTTTTATTTTTAAAATGTATAAATAATATCAATAGAAAGATAATTGAATATAAATTTGATTATCTTCAAATATAGTTAAACTTTTATAAACAATGAAGATTGATTGATCATCCTCGTCCCTTACCTGGATCCGGCCGTTGAATATCATGAAGCTCGGCAGTAGGGCCGTGGATAAGGACTGCTGAAAGGTTCAATCTACATACGATTAGACGAATGACTTTTTTTTTTGGTACAGTCGGATGATCACACTAATCTAGGGTAACTCAAACCCAATCTATCAGCATACAAAAGTTAGGAAAGGATAAGAGGACAGCGATCCCGGGCTGCCACTGCCAGAAGCCTGAATGGTCGGCCACCCTAGCGGCAATCCAATCAGTCGCTGAGTTGGCTTCCCGGAAGGTGTGACAGATCTGGATACTGTGAACCCCTTGGAGGAGAGAGCGAATATCTGATATCAAAGGGTTGGATGGCAGGTGATTGCTATGATCTTGATGGAGCCACCGAATCACAGTAAGAGCATCTCCCTCAAGGATAATACGATGGGCACCAAGGCTACGAATAGCACAGGACACCCCAGCCCAAGCCGCATAAAGCTCCGCTAGCGGCACTGAAGAATCAGGAAACTAAATCCACCAGCAGACAGCAGAGCTCCATCAGATCTACGAATGACATAACTGATCCGGCAGCTCTACCACGAACACTCCCATCAAAATTAATTTTGATAAACCCTGGAGGAGGGGTTCCCAAGTAATAAAGACCGTACGCCGGTGCGCTGCCGGGGCAGCATGGGAACCCCAGGGGCCAGGGCTATCACCATAACCAACCAAACGCTGGGAAGTGTATTCAGAAGATAAAGACAAAGCAACCCTCACCACCCTATGCGACGGGTAGACTCATCAGTAAAAACAATCCGGTTCCGGGATAACCAGATTTGATAAGCAATGTAAGCCCTCGTCGACCCCTGTTTACTGCAGCCTCTCCTGACATCCTGCCTGATCAAATCAAGAAAGGATAAACGATAAGAAGAGGAGGTAACATCCCATGGCCGATCGCCAACAAGCTCCCAAATATAGGTCGCTCTGAGACAAGTGAAGATGGCGTGATCCACTGACTCCTCATCACTGCCACATAACGGACACAAGGGCTGAATCCTGAGACCACGTCTAGAAAGCATGGAACATGTAGGAAGACAATTCCGTGCAATCTTCCATAGGAACAGACGAACCCTGGGATGAATGGGAAAACGCCAAATCCAATCCATATCAACCAACGGCTGGGCTGGAGCTCTGTAAATCTGAGAAGGTCCCTGATAGGAGCACGGGGCAGACAGGACCGCCTCCAAACCCGGAAATCGGGGGACTGACCTGGAGAAAGAGGATAGAGACTATGCGACGCAGAAGCTCCTCCCCAAAGAAGCGTGCCAGCAAAGGGATAGACCATAAGGAATGATCATGTACCGTAAGGTCACTAACACGCATACCCGTAGGAATAGTAGTGCAAACAAAGTAGGCAACTGAGACAAAGGGAGGTCAGCAATCCATGAGTCATAAACAACATCCACTGATGTCCCATTACCAATAATCCAGGATATGCTGTGATGAATCACCGGAGCATGGCTGCAAACCTCTTTCCAGAAGAAAGAGTGTTCCCGGGCTGGTTGCAGATTAGTGGAAGAAGTCCAGTCCCCATACTTGGCACGCATAAATGAACTCCACAAGCAGTGCGGATCAAGCAAAAAATGAGTGGCATGCCTAGCGATCAACGCCTCCCTCCGAGCAGTAAGGGACTGAATCCCAAGCCCTCCCTTCGAGATCGGCAAGTAGACAGAATCCCAGGCTAAAAGATGAACACATGGCAATCCTGAGATGACCCCCAGAGAAAGTCCCTGAAGTATCGCTCGATCTTCCTCAAACAAGTCAAAGGGACAGCAGTATTGGATAACAAATAGAGAGGAAGAGAAGTGAGAACCGATCGAATAAGAGTAATCCTCGCCATCATAGATAGCCCAGTGACCTGCCACCCCTCTAGCCGATTACGGATCCTCATCACAAGATTACTAAAGTCCGAGATCCTAGGCCTTCGACCAGTAATAGGAATCCCTAAATAAGAGAGCCACTCCGACTGCATAGAAATGCCCATAATCTGCATAATGGACTCCTTGTAAGAAGGAGTCACCCTCGGACTAAAGAAAATCACTGACTTGGTGATATTAACCTTCTGGCCAGAAGCAAGACAGTAATTCTGGAGAATAGACGCAAACCTGGACGCGTTGGCCACAGAAGCCCGGCCCAGGAAGATGCAGTCATCAGCAAAAGCAAGTGGGAAATCGAGGGCCCAAGGGGGCCAGCCCGGTAAGGGTCAATAGCAGAGTCCCACTGAGCCTGGCGAAGAGCCCGAGAAAGAGCATCAGCCATGAGGACAAACAGAAATGGGGATAGAGGGCATCCTTGTCTCAGCCCAACCTCAAAATGGAAATAAGCAGTATAGTCTCCATTGATCAAGATGGAGAAAGACGGGCGCTGAATACAGGCCATGATCCAATCAATAAATAGCTCTTGGAACCCAAACTCCTGAAGAGAGCGATACAGAAAATCCCAACTAACTATGTCATAAGCTCTTTCCATATCAGCTTTATGGCCATGAGGCCCTGACTCCCTGAAGCTCGACGAAGGTCATGCATGAACTCCTGAGCAATAAAGCATTATCAGTGATACTACGCCCTCTGAGAAAAGCCCCCTGCTCCGAAGAAATGAGGCGAGGGATGACCCAGCGAAGCCTAGTAACCAGGAGGCGAGCGCACACCTTATATAAGGTGGTACACAAACTGATAGACGAAAATGTTGAGGGCTGGAAGCATCTAGTCTCTTAGGAATCAAGGTAATGAAGGTTCAATTCCACTCAGAGGGAATAGATTTGAAATGAAAACAAGCTGGATCGCCTGCACTAAATCCTCCCCAGGATATCCCAATAGTGACGAAAGAAAAACGAGGAAAACCATCCGGTCCAGGGGCCTTATCAGCACCTAGCTCCCACAAAGCCAGCCGAATATCCTCCGATGTAATAGGCCGAATAAGAGTTTCATTCTCAGCTTCAGAAACTCTATTGGGAAACAGAACAGGGTGAACAGGGACCCAACCCCAGCCAGCTCAGTCCACCTGGAATGAAAGAAATTAAGGAACTGATCCCTAATCACCTGAGGATCCTCCTGTAACTGGCCCTCATCATCAGCTATATGCCTAATACGGTTACTCGCACGACGTTTCTGAGTGGCCTGATGAAAAAAATCTGGTGTTACAATCCCTCTCCTGAATCCACTGGATACGGGACCGTTGTCGCCAAAAAGTCTCCTGCTGCAGCAGAAGGGAATGGTGGAGAGCCAAACTGGACCGAAGAGACGAAAGATCAGCAGCAGAAAGAGAACCCTCCCGGTCCTCTTTAGTTGAAGAGAAGAAATGAGAGCATCAAGCTGCTCCACTTGTCTAGTAATATCCCCAACCTCCAATCTATGCCATCTGGAAAGACGACGTCTAGCAAGATGTAGACGTCTAGAGAGGCATAAATGGCATTACCCCTGACTGGTAACGCCAGACCTGAGAAATGATGGAGCGGGCAGAAGAATAAGAGGTCCAAAACTTCTCGAATCTAAACTGCCTATGCCGCTGAGTAGGGATATCAGTAGAAATAAGAATAGGACAGTGGTCAGAGGAAATTCTAGGCAAATGAGTAACTGAGACAGACAGATAAATCTGAAGCCAAGAAGAAGAGGCCAAAGCCCTATCCAATCTTTCCCAGACTCTGCAGAACCCTGCCGATTGTTGCACCAAGTGAACTGCGGACCCTGGAAACCTAGATCCAATAGACCAGCTAAAGCAATAAATCCCTGAACTCCGCTTGGCCCGCAGCTCCATATGATGCCCTGCCACCTCTCTTTTGAGCAGCTCCCAGAATACAGTTGAAATCTCCAGCAATGAGGGAGGAAACCCCTGGTCAAGAAGAGACTAAATCTCAAACCAAAGCACCCGACGCTCCCGAAATCAGTGCTGGCATAAACTCCCGAAAGGAGCCAAGGGCACACTGCCCTCAGAAATGACCAGCGCAACCTGCTGACCACAGCTATGGAAAGCATCCACCCTGATATTCGCATTTCTCCAAAGAGCCACAATACCCCGAAAGACCGGTGGACTCAATAGCATATGAAACCCAAGCTCGATCAATCTGTCTGCGAAAACGGGCCAAACTAGCCCCAGAGAGCCGAGTCTCCAACAAAATACATATATCAAAATAGTGAAGCTGCATAAGCCTACCAAATGAGGAGCGAAACGATGTTTCAAAGCTCCTCTCACATTCCATATAAGAATCTTCATGGTAAGACTGGATTGGGGAGAGGCCCAGCCATCACTCCCGACATCTCCTAGAACTCTCCAGATCTCCCCTGTTTCTACCGTCAGTAACATGGACTGATTTCGTCAGGTCCACTGTATTGCCAGGTAATGCCTTAGAGCAGTCTAGGGCCCCCGTAACACCACAATCATCTGATTGGATTGAATCCATCACTACAACAGAATCAGTCGACTTAATGGCCTTTTTAAGCTGAATAACAGCTGATTCATGAGAACATGTATCCAGTTGGTTCAGAAGAAAAGAATCCGAACCATTCTCCAAGGCGCTCCTACCGACCCCGGGCCTTCTTGGCCCCATGGCCAGACAGGGCCGCTGCCCTTCGACCAGCTCCCAAGGAGGCCTCGAACTTAAAGGCTGCCTTATCATCACCTCTGCCGCTAGCTGAGACTTTTCCTTTCCCTTTGGAGGAGCGGGAGGGCATTCTTACTGAAAAGGTCTCCACAGGATGGGCCCGCTTTGTAGAACCCGATACGGGGATAGACGGGCCCCAGTGGCAGCACCAAGGCCCAATTTAGGAAAAGTTGAGGACTCACAACATTCAGACATCAAAGTTTCAGTCACAGCCAACTTTCCATCCTTAGCGGCCTTCTGAAACTGAGCTACAGTGCCAACCGGCATGCTTAGTAACCTCCTTGGATCATCCTGGGGCCCTTAAAATGGAACAATAGGCACTGGAACCAGGGCGTTACAAGCAGACTGAGGATGAAGAGCTGGTGACTGTGGCTGCAAACTGAGCTCCCGATCCGGCAGAGCAGAAGAACCTGTTTCCATCGCAACGATCGGACCTACCCCCCGATATGGAATCAGCACCAAGGAATACGAGGAAGGGAGGCACTTACGACGAGCTGTCTTCTTAGGGATAGACCACCCGTCTTTAGAAACAGGGGGGGAGCAGGGCCCATCGATCAGTCACAGGCCCTCCAACGGGGGACGACGACGCCGGACGCTGCTCCTGAGGGGGACAACGATGCCGACAGCAGCCATCCAGGGTCCAAACTTTGGACCAACCGATGGGGAGCCCGATTCCTCCGATGGCATGCATGGGCCCGCCAGGTGAAGAGAGGCACACTGACCACAGATACCTTCAATGTTCTCGAAGGATAACTGCTGCCAGAAGGGGTTTCCGATCCCACGGACTCATGCTCCAGGCCGAAGGGGACACCCAGATGAGGTGACGATCGAATTAGTCGAGGCATGCCATGTCATGGGTTGGGTTGGCCCCTTCTGGAAATGATGTCAGGCCAAAGTGCAATTCAAAATGATTTCTTCTTCCTTTATTTCATCAGAAGAGTAGAAGTTTCCAAAACTACAAGCGCTTGCTCATATTTTAATCTCTAGGATTTGTCCATATTTTAATCTATAGCTTGAAATAAAAAATGGCTTAACCCTATAGTACGGCCATGCTTAGCTGTCTCATCTCCAAAGGCAGCAACTTTTTCCAGACTTCTTTTGTCATATGTAGGGCTAAAAATGGATCGGATAAACTCCGATCGTATTCGTATTCGAATCATATAGATTCGGATATTGATTTTATAGTTTAATCGGATTCAAATACAAATTTGGATATTTAATTCAAAAATTAATCGGATACAAATACAAATACACACATATATATTTTTAAATACGGATACAGATATCCGTATTATTATATATATCCGGTTAATATTTCAAAACGAAGCCCGGGTGCCGGACGATAGCTATTTTTTAAGTAAAAAAATAAAATCAAAACTGCCGGGCGACGACAGAAGGGAAGAGGCTCCCTTACCGCTCCCGTTTCTTCATTCATTTGTTTTTTTTTTTGGCACAGCCCGCTCCCTTCCCACTCCTAGATTTCCTTCCAGTTCTTGAGTTCTTCAGATTTTAGTTCTTTCTTTGTCTTCCACGTCCAGACTTCCTGGCACGGTGACAGCGAGGAAGAGCAATCCATCGCGGAGGCAGCGAAGGAGACAGTGCCACGGTGGTCGAGGAGGAGCGATCCATCGCGGAGAGCAACCGATCTGTTCGGTCCATTCAGATTTATCAAAGTCAATGACTTCGGGTTCGGTCCATTCGGAATCTTCAGATCTGATCTGACGATCTGTTCGTCCCTGGACTTTGGCAGTTCGGCTCGGTCATCATCAAGTAAGCTTCCTTTCCTTCCACCTCTTCTCTTTGCTCTGTTCTGAGGTTGCCTAGGGGAAGCCTAGAAGGGCGAGGGATGGGTCCATGGTGGCCATGGCCGGTGGCGAGGTCGGATCTCCCCTATGTAACTATGTAATCCCAACGCTAATGGGATTGGGAAACCAACTCTCGATCGGCCATAGCCACATGTGTTTCCAAAACCCATGGAACAGCATTGAAAGTAAATTTATTGAATTACTCCTATTATTTAATGCTGTCATTATCCTCCTCCGTTTCATCTCCACGGCAAATTAATGTTTCCACATCCAGCCAGCGAGCCTCCTTCGCTCACTTTCAACCATGGCTTCCATGGTGTCTCTATCGAGAACCATCACGATGGCGATAACGAAATCAACATCACGATGGACGGCGATGACATCGCGTGAGACTATGGCTACCAGAAGCCAGATCATCACAAGCTCTTTTCCCTTGTAGGAGCCTACCACCATTCCCATACTGGCTTCCATCATTCCCTTGGATCGAAGAACTCTATTCTTCCCTTTGTTTCTTTCACCAAGACTTCAGAAGAACATTCTAGATTAGGCCAAAAACGAGAAGAAGAGCGTGATTTCTTTTGTTCAGTAGCAATCTCTTCGTATCATTCAAGCTAAAGAACCATCCATGGGCTCGTAGGAAGTCGTCGCTGTCTCATGGGGCTAATGATGCATGCTGCTCCTGATTCGAGGAAAGAAGGGATTTTAATTTCATAAAAAGATGATTTTTAAAAATAATGGTAAGAAATAACAAGAATACAGAGGGTTATCCCTGGATTTGATTAAAGTGATTTTTCTCTGGATCGTTGGATAGGTATTAACAAGGATACAGACAGATACTCAGTTATGATTATTTTCCATTATTTCCCTTCTTTTTTAATGCTGCAGCTGCCAAGGCACCTAGTTTTTAATATGACCGCTATTTGACAACTTTTTAAGGGTTGACATATCATTATGTTTGGTATTTACATCTCAATTCTCACATTAGACAATAGACAATGATAAATGTATCATGTACCTTGGCTTAAATGTGACTCTTGCATTGCTATATTTTCGACATCATAGCCTTTGTGTTTTATTTTTATTTTTATTTTTATTTTTGGTGTTACAATGTATTTTATCATAACATTTGCCTTTTCATTGTTGATTCTTTTAGAGGTTAATTTTCTCGGTGTGATCATGGATTTTCTTATTATATATTTATTTTTTGTATTTTGAATGCAGTTATTATATATCATGTCTTCTAGTGGAACTATTGAAGATGCAAATAGCAAATCAGTTGAGCCTACAAATCAAACAGAGAGGAAAAGACAAAAGAAAAAGCTAACATCTAAAATTTGGGATGATTTTACAAAGTATGAATTAGAAAAGGAAGTTGATGGAAAAATTTTTAAAACAGAAGAAGCAAGATGTAATCACTGCAAAAGAATATTTAATGGAGCTAGTAGGTTGGGGACAACACATTTGAAAAATCATCTTGATAAGTGCCATTCATTTTTGAAGAATACTAATGTCAAAGGCCAACTAATGTTACAAACATCATTGCAAAAAGAGGATGGCACTTGTTCTTTGAGTACCTATACATATGATGGAGATGTTAGTCGTAAGAAGCTTATACGGATGTTTGTTATGCATGAATACCCATTTGCTATGGTTGAGCATGAAGGATTTATTGATTTTGTTAAGTCTTTAAGACCATCTTTTGAATTAAAGAGTCGCATAACCCTTAGAAAAGGGATTATGGAAACATATTTAGAGGAAAAGAAAAAAGTTTATGATATGTTTGGTCTACTTTCATGTCGGATAAGTGCAACTATGGATTTGTGGACTTCTAGACAAAACAAGTCTTATTTATGTGTGACAGCACATTTCATTGATGATGATTGGAATTTGAAAAAGAAAATAATTAATTTTATGCATATGGGAGGAAGACATACTGGAGTCAATTTGTGTAATACATTTATCAAAAATATGATTGATTGGAACATTGATCGTAAGTTATTTGTATTAACATTGGATAATGATCGTGCCAATGATGTGTGTGTCAGAGAAATCGTGGATAGGCTTCAAGGAACACTTGTATGTAATGGCCAGTTCTTTCATGTGAGATGTGCTGCACATATTATTAATTTAGTTGTGCAGGATGGACTAAAAAAAATTAATATGGCAATTGAAAATATCAGAGAAATGGTGAAGATTGTTCGAAGCTCTCCACTACAGTTAGAGGAGTTTGAAAAGAGGGCTAAAGAATGTAATTTGGATACACGTAGAGGTTTGTCAATTGATGTCCCAACACGGTGGAACTCTACGTACATGATGCTAAGGGATGCTTGTTATTATAAAGAGGCTTTTAAAAGATTGCAGTGTCTTGATCCATACAAATATGATATGTGCCCAACAAATGATAATTGGATAGAGGTAAAAACATTTTGTCAAGCTTTGAAAAACTTCTATAACATCACCGAGCTCCTTTCAGGCACATTATATCCAACTGCAAATCTCTTTTTTCAAGAATTTTGTGAAATTCAATTGCAAATTATTGAATGGTGCACAATCCTAAGGATCAACTTTTTCTCTTTATGGCATTATCAATGAAGGAGAAGTTTGACAAATATTGGCAACAATCTAATCTCATGCTAGCAGTGGGTTCATTCTTAGATCCTCGTTACAAAATGAAGATGGTAGAATTTTATTACTCACAGATTTACTCTTTAAATGGAGAAAAAGAGGTCAGTGATGTTCAAAATGTTATTCGAAACCTTTATAGTGAGTATGAAAAAAAATTTCCTTCATTTTCTATTCCAATTACTCATGATATTGGTTCATCGAGAGATAGCGGATATATTTCTGATGAGTTTGATGAGATGGAAGGAAGAAAAAAAAAGTTTGCACAATTTATGAAGAAGAATGCACAACAACAACAAATTAGAACAGATTTGGATATATATATGGAGGAATCTATTTGGCCATGGGTTGAAGGTGATGCTTTTGATATTTTAGGCTGGTGGAAATCTAATGGTCCAAAGTATCCTATCTTATCTCGGATTGCAAGAGATATTTTGGCAATTCAGTATCTACTGTAGCTTCAGAATCAGCATTTAGTACAGGTGGACGAGTGATAGATGCATTTCGAAGTTCATTAGATCCTGATATTGTTGAAGCTGTGATTTGTCTTCAAGATTGGCTGAGATCTGAGAAAAAAGGTAACTTATTGCATTTTATACAATATTTTTATTAGATTTAACTTATTTATAATATTTTACTATTTTTTAAAATTTCGTTTCAGGTCATATTCCTTCCATTGTTCATGATCTCAATTCTCCTGCTATGTTGGATAAGGTAAATGCAAATGATGTATAGTTTTTAAAAAATAAGTTATTATTTTTATTTATATATATTGAACTTTTGTACTAATAATATTCTTATTTTTATTTCAGGATGATTAGAGCATTGAAGATTGTCATATGATGTTATTCAATGATTTGTGAACTTTTTACTTAATAGTTTATGAAATACTTCTTATGACATTTGAGTTTATGAGATGCATTTAAGATTTATCCAACAGTATTAATACATGTTATGATGCTAGCTATATAATATGAATTATGATGCATTCCATGCAGGCAATGCTTGTAATCGGACCCGAGCTAGCCTCATGATGCATTCCCATGAAGTGCTATATAAGCCATGTGATTTGTTTGATGATAAACTAAATTTGGGATTGTGTTTCATGACACACCATTTCTAAATGCAACATTGTGCTGAAGCATATGTTTCAGGAGAGGCCGGATGCGGGATGGTTTAAATGTAAGGATGCTGATTTTAGATCATGGCCACTGAGACTCGGCCAAGTCGTCCAATATCAGATGATAATGGTCTTGCATCAAACTATGTCCCTATATCTGATAAGTTACTAGCGTCCTTTATATATTTTGTCGATCCTTGACTGTGATATATTTTCAAGAATCATACGTCTTTGATCAGGTCTGTGATATATTTTCAAAAATCATACTTCGTGGATGCTTGGCAAATTACTTATTTTAAGCCTAGCCCCTTGATATGATCATTTATATATTATAAAACTTGACCTTTGTCCTATGTTTTTGTTCCTTTGTGTTCTTCAGGTTGGTAATTGTTTGGGCACTTTGATCAAAACTTCAAGGCTTCTTTCCTGCCATTCTTTGGTGAACTTGCTATGTACATAACACCAATGTTGGTAAGTCCTAAGAAACATGCTACTTGTATTTCTTAGTAGTACTCAAGAAAATATGCTTGACATTTTGCTTTTCCTGTTGTATTTATGCATTTTTTTGTATTAGTGAACTGCAAATTCTTATATATGTCTACATTTCCGTGAAAATTCTTGTCTCAATGCTTAATGATTTCCATCTCAAATATTTTAGGTCCTGTTACACTGTTGCTTAGTTGGATTTGTTGTGGATTTCAACTTTTTTCAAGTTTCTTAAGAGAACATTTATGTAGCCATATTCTTATTGCCTATGTTTTGTTCTTGTGGTAGACAGTAGGGAGTTTAGTGGCTTCTTTAGTATTCCTCTATTTATTAACTCTTTCACAACTATTCATCATATAATACCATCATGAGATCATAGAAATTTCTATCTTCATATCCGTATCTGTATCCGTATATAACAAATATGGATATGCTTGATATCCGATTCGTATCCGTATATAATAAATATGGATATGCTGGATATCCGATTCGTATCCGTATATAATAAATATGGATATGCTGGATATCCGATTCGTATCCGTATCCTGATATATATATCCGTATAATAAATATGGATATACTTGATATCCGATTCGTATCCGTATCCGTTTAGAATAAATATGGATATGAATTTTAATATCCATTTAGTATTCGTATCCGTATTCGTATCCGTTAAAAATATGGATAAAATATGGATATACTACTATCCGATCCATTTTCAGCCCTAGTCGTACGTATATCAGTGACGCACGAAGTGGGCCTCCCAGTCTGTGTCATGCAACCTTTGTGCTCTACCGATGTTGCCATTGTGGACCGCCAACGTGGCTTGCAGGATACTGGGACCCAACTCCATGGTGACAAAGGTTTGTACTTGATTAAGACACAAAAAATCAAAGCATGATCGAGCTTAATTAGAATACCGGCTAATTATGAGAAGAAAATAGGGCCTAGCTTGGCTAAGAATTTCCACTCAGGTAGACTGAAATTTCAATGATAGGGGTCATAGATCAATGCTGTAAACCATTAGATATAAATATTATCTAAAATATTTATATATAAAAAATATATGATTTAAAAATTTTTAACTAATAATTCATTGAGTGCTCACAAAATTAGAGTTAAAATAATATAAATAGTTTATTTTTTTTAACATTTTAATGCAAGAGTTAGAGCTCTTTTAAGTATTTTAAAGATGGTAGGTTATATCCAATGGCTTGAATCAATAAGGATACCTTAATCATTCAAATTTAAGTTTGATTATATTCATGTAAAGAATCCCTTGACGCTTTCTTTATGTGCATGTTAGTAAGTGGTTAACTATTGGATCAAATATGTAGATTTTGTTAATAGAATATTTTTTCATTAGTTTAGCTGTGTATGATTCAATAAGATAAAGTTTTTAAAAATAATACCATTGTGAGAACTAGCCTTAGACTAAACCCAATTCGATTGAGTTGACTGATCTAGGTGCTTGATGATCTTGTACCCAATGATCAACCTATAAGTTGATTACTAACCCCCCTCTCCTCCAATTGCCACCTATTCCTAATCCCTTTACTATCATTGCTACTAGATGAGTGGTCGAGATTGTCGACCATCAGTTAGCAAGGAGTCATAGTCCTTTGTCCCTCTCTCTCTCTCTCTCCTCGTTCACTTTCTTCTTCTTAGCACTCTGCTTTGATCATAATAGTCTTCTCTATTTGATCAATCCATAGGGTAAGGTGGCGGTATATTAATTTTGCCACCACTATGAGGGGCGACCATCTTGGTCAACCTAACCTTCATGGTTTTCCCTTGACACTTCGCTGTGTCCCTTCTCCAATTAGGCCAACTATCAATAGGTTGTGCCCAAAATGAGGGAATCATCCCTTGTTCCTTATGGTAGGGCTCTAATGGGCCTTGTTGTTAGTTCATCCTATGTCTAGGTCTTTCGACCCCTAGGGGCCTCACAAAGGAGGGTTTTCACCCCTTTACATGTTGACTTGTCATAGGCTTAGTGTTGTAGCCTGATTCCCAATCTTTAGCAACCCCAAAGGGTAAAGAGCTGATCAATAAAAGAAATAACAAATAGATACTAAGATTAGTAAGATAATGTCAAACTTCACAAGAGCCAATGAATTTTTAGGCAAAGACTTGATGGATTTTTTTTTTAAAAAAAGTTCTGTTAGAAATAGTTTGAATTTTAGTTGGGTTTTCATATTTGTATCTCAATAATTCTAGCCTATTTTTCTACTATTGAGTCTTGTTTGCAACATAAGTTTTCACATTTTTTTTTTGTTATGAAGTTCTATTCCAATTATGATTTTATATTAGTTTAATGCTTGAATAAGGGTTTGGATCATGGTCTACATATATTTTTCTAATTCATTACGAAAAGCAATTTTTTAGATATTAGTACATTTATTTTGTGAGAACATTTATCAGTGAAGAATTCTTTAATCTAAATCACTTTAGTTTTTGATGTTTAATCTTTGAGTTTAATTTCTATTAAACAACTTCCCTTTCAATTTTCATGTTGCATCAAAGCCCCTCCACCCTCTTCATCATTCCACCGCAACCACAATACTCTGACCTGGCTCTTGCTCCTTTGGGCTTCTTTTAGATGTTGGCTAGTCAAAGGATCATCTTGACCCTCAACTTGTGCTTTGGATCTCAAATCCAAATCCTAGATCCAAACTCTAAACCTTGGACTTTAGACCCGAACCTTGATTTTTAATTGATAAAAATCATTATTTTATTTTGGGATTGGTGTTATCAATGTAGGCAAGAGATAATCTAAAGCAAACTTGACTTAGCGGAGCATCACTTACTCTTGTATAAAGTAAGAATGCTTTTGCACAATTCTTATTGATAACATCTACATGAAAAATTAGAAATAGATGCACTATAATTTTATTTGATATTGTATGATATATATATATATATATATATATATATATACAACATATGTTGGGAATTATGTATTGTAGATATGAATCAAATTCATGAAAACATAGCAGAAGATATAATACAAAATGTTAGATGCCTAGGATCCTTAGGAACAGATTATTAAATTACAAATAAAATCTAAAATATTAGATTTATTCATACCTAGTCCTTTATCGATGTAGAAAAGGATGAAGTCGGTGAATCCTCTGCCACTAGCCGTCCATGTGTCCGGCCTCTAACGGTGATCCATGCGGAGAAAAGTGGATGAAGACCTTCAAGGTATGAAGATGACGCTTAGGGAGAGAGGGGTGCTAGCTCCTCTTGAATCCCCTTATAGAAATATTCAAAACAGAAGATATTTTCAAAGATCTAAAAGATTTAATCTTTTTTCTCATGCTCTGTCTTCTTAGGAGGAAGGAACCTTTATAGGGGAGAAAGAAAAGTTTCAAGGGAGAAGAAGAGACCTCTTTTCATGGTAACGTTAATCCAAGAAAACAAAAGATACATCTTTTCATGGTAATGTTAATATAAGGAAACAGAAGAAACTCCCATTCTCATGGTAACATTAATCCAAGTGTCACAATCTCAGCCTTTGAAATTAGGAGTTAGTTATCTCATAACTATATGCCCCAATCTGTACGTGTTCATCATTGAACCATAGAGATCCATCATGCCTCATCCCATGGGCATGATTCCATCTTCACATGGCTGAGATTTTTCATCCATACCCGAATAATCAAAGCCATCCATCACATGGATCAAGTCATATTTGGGTATCCAATTATTTGTTCATCATATGCACAAATAATTTCTCCTTAACATTCCTTCTACTATAATGGATCATATCCATTATTATTTTATCTTCTTTAAATTAGGACTTACCTAATTATTTAATTGATCATCTTATCTGAATTAAATCTAATTTAATTCTCATTTTAATTCATCCAAATTCTCCTTAATACGTGTGACCCATTAGGCCCTTTAATATATTGGTAATAATTATGTCCTAATCACAGACCCTAGGAATGATTGGACAACTCTTTGTCCGAGTCAACAACATGATTATAGATCATGAGAGGCCTATAGTAAGCATCATGACCATCCATGTTGGCCCAGATGGCAACCCAAGAGGGGAGGGGGGTGAATTGGGTTCTTTAAAAAAATTTGACTCTTTAAAACTATGTGCTGTGAAACAAATGAGATTGAGTGCAAGATAAATGCAAAGCACAAATGAAGAGATAGAGAAAGATAGAAAGTCAAGGCACAACAAATACAAAGATTTTATAGTGGTTCGGTGTATCTAACACCTACGTCTACTCCTAAGTATCACTTGGGTCCACACTATAATCCACTTGATTACAGTCGAGTTGATTTACAAGCTCACAACTCAAAACTTATTGTTTCCCTGGGATCACAACGAACCCAACTGATTTTTCGGGCTCACCAGCACATAATCCAACCACAAGCTATCCTTAGCTTGTTCTGAGGTATACTACCTCCACTAATTCAATCCCCCGATTGAACTAGCAAATAATAATGAAAAATAAAGTTTTGAATACACAACAACTCCTCAAATGAGCGAATAAATAATAGAATAAACAAGGATAAGAAAAGCATGTTTGAAGCTCTTTGAATATATGTTTTCTTCTTTTCTTCTTTTCCTCTTCTCCTTTGAAAGATTGAATCAAGGCCTCAGCTCAGATTCTTCACTGAAATTTGCAGTTGAGAAGTTGAGGATTTGGGGCTTTTGCTTTCTTTCTTCTAATGATGGAAATCTCCTTGATTTGAACTTGAGAAGCTTATGGATTTCTCTTTGAACTTTCTGGGGTTGTTGGATTTGAGCTTTGAATCTCTCCTCTTTGATTTCTTCCTCAAGATTTTTTGAATTTTTCAATCTATTTCTCTCTTTTTATCTCGTTTTTCTTCTCTCTTTTTTTTTTCAAACAAACGGTTTCCCCCTTTATATATATCTTAATCCAAGTTTAGGTCAGAAATATAGCCGTTGTGAGATGCTTGGATCTTTCTACGCACAAAGAAAAATAGCCGTTAAAGGTTAGGTAAAAAGAAATCTTACCGTTGGAGTCCGTTCTGACAATAAAAATCCGTTCCTGATAGGTTGGAGTCGGCTCCAACTTTTCAGGAGTCGGCTCCAACTTTTCAGGTGTCGGCTCCAAATCGGGTATCCAAAAATAGCAAATAAAAAGTTGTTGAGGAGTCGGCTCCGAGAAATTTAAGTGTCGGTCGTCGCTTTCGGGAGTCGGCTCCGTAATCCAAAAGTGTCGGCTCCAGAAATATTCATAAAAATACGCTATCTTTCTTAGGTTAGAGTTGGCTCCAGAAACTCAGGTATCGGCTCCCGAACTCTCAGGTGTCGGCTCCCAATTCTAGGTGTCGGCTCCGAAAACTGAGACAGAATAACTTCTCTGTATCTCAGGTTAGAGTCGGCTTCGAAACTCTGGGTGTTGACTTCGGACCGTGTCAAAAATCCAGAAATCTTCTGATACGCCTTGGGGTCGGCTCCTGACTATTTGGGTGTCGACTCCAAGCTCTGAACTTTGAAAAATTCTTTTAACATTTTGATTCAAAACTTATTTTTTTATTTTTGATTGATTAAACATTTTTAATCCCTGAAATACTTATTAAATCTATCAGAAACATAGTGAATATACTCATGTCTTTTATTAATCATGAAAATCAATAATTGGATCAACAATCTCTCCCTTTTTGATGATTATAAAAATATTGAGTATATGCATGATTTAAACAATGAGATTTTAAATTAAATTTCTCAAATATTTAGTTCTCATAGGTAAGCTCCCCCTGAACGAAGTAGCTCCCCCTATGATACTCAATTTAACATCTATTCCTTTTAACAGTAAACTTTTAATGTTTGATACCAATTAAACAATCATATCAAATTGTATCAAATTAACAGTAAACTTTCAATGCACATATGTCAATTACTTCTCCCTATATGCAATACCAATTGATTAAACTTATTTGTTCCAATGCATATACAAATACTAAATACTTCTTCCCCTTTATAACTTTCAATGCATATACGACTATCAAATACTCAATTACTTCTCCCCTTTTTTGTAATCAACAAAAAGGTTAAGAAATTTCAAATTAAATGATAAAATTAAGAGAAGCTCAAAAATCAAACGATATTCATTAAGTATCAAAAAGGTTCATTACACACTTCTCAAAGTTAAGCATTACATCATATTACAAAAAGAAACTTCATTACATCAAAATTTCAAACTAAACTAAACTTCATTACATCATATTTTAATAACATTAAAGGAACTTCATTACAAGATAATCAAAAATTAGCTCTAAGAAGTCTTTGCAATTCTACTACTATTTTTTCTATTCCTTCAATTTGAGTTTGAACAAATTCCTTTAGTCTTCTATCAACAATTGCACATGCAGTCATAATTTTGTCCTGAAGCTCTGCATTGCATTTGGAATATGTCTCCAAATCTCCTCCAATATCTTTAAGTTCTTCAAAGATATTCTTGAGATCATTCTTCAAAGATTCAGCGAAGGCTCCAAGTGTAGATTCTATTTTACCAACTCTCATTCAAAGAACAATACATTTCTCTTAAATTCATCAAACTATTGTCAATTTCTATTTTCATTTCTTCTTGTGAGTAGCAAATAGACTTTTAAGTTGTTCTAACGAATATCAGAAAAACCAATGGATGACACAGGCAGTGGTACATGTGCAGGAGAAGGAGTAGGTGCCGATGGTGGTGATGATCTGCTAGGCTCTGGTGATGGATGCTTCACTGATGGACCTGCCTCAGATGGTGCAGTGGCCCTAATGTCAGCTGCTCTCTTATCCAGATGACCTTTTCTTTCCCATCTACTATCCACTTTCACAAACCCTATTCTGTGCACAGTAGCCAAGCTGTAATAGTCAGTGTGCCTTAGGTTTTTTGATGGCTCATTCTCAGAAATAACAACCTTGACTTCTAAATGTCATGGTTAGGATCATCCCATAGGGCAATGAAGATCTCCTCTTGCCCCGGCCTCAGCCATATACCATATCATCATTCCTGCTAGATTGATTGGCTGACCCATCAAAATACTATCCATAATCACTATGCCTCGCTCCGAGACATACTCAAAATGTCCGGTCTTGGGAAATAGGATCCTACCACAAATTATGTAACAGCCTAAGCTCAAGAGGTAACTGATTTGCTTTAACTTCCTCAAACTCAGTTACTTCCCTTCCTAACATCCTTGATAAAGCATCTGATCTCTCACTGTGAATGCTTGCAGTAAGCCCAATGACAGGAATCCCTAATAGATTTTCTAAAATTTGAAATGTGAGATGAATTCTTTTCCCTCTTACTAAACTGACTATTCCACCATCTCCCCTTGATAAATTGGAGTAAAATTCTTTAACTAGGGCCGGATATGTAGGAACGTCCAAAGAACATACCTTATCCCAACCGAGCTCTTTGATTTGTCTACCAATGGCAAAACCCTCGGCTTCAAAGAAATCAAAATCTACCTTCCTTCCCATGATTATGACTCGTCCAGCTAGGATATCTACTTGTGGAGAGGCGGGGCTAGGATTATCAGAGTGAGTTGAAGAAGTATCGTCGCTCGGAGTAGGTTCACGGACAGGACGCCGAGCCGTACGCTTTCTCATAGCCATGGGAGCATCAAAGACCGATCCTCTATTCTTAGGTGCCATAGGAATCTTAGGGAATGGTTGATTGGAGGAGTATTTGGTTTTGGGAGGTTTGGAGAGGTTTTGGAGAGGGTTTGGAGAAGATAAGGAATGAGAAGGTGTCGACTCTACCCTAATATAATCAATTTGGGGCCACCAGGTGTCGACTCCCGTAAAGTCGGGTATCGACTCCAAGTGCTAACACTGTTAGCGCCTGAGCTGGAGTCAGCTCCGCTTAAGCGGGTGTCGGCTCCAAGGTCAGAGATCGAGAGCAACACAGACAAGGTGTCGACTCCACAAATTAAGGTGTTGACTCCACTAACAGTTTCAGAGAAAAATAAATGAGTTTCAAACAACCAAAACTTGTCAAAATAAAATCAATAAATTTTTGAAAAAATATTGGAATGTGGAGAGTCAAATTGCTCATATGTCTAGATAAATTATCCTTAAAATCATGAGAAAATCTCAAAAATTGATTAAACTCTAGATAATCATTCCTTAGGGTTTTCAAAATTATTCCAAAGGATCACAAATCCCTAATTCTCCTCTAAGATAAAAAATCTCTCTTCACTCAAAGGTTTTATAAATATGTCAGCTAATTGTTCTTCAGTACTTACATAATCAAGGCAAATTTATTGTTAGCTACATGTTCTCTTATAAAATGATATCTGATTTCAATGTGCTTAGTTCTTGAATGTTGTATTGGATTCTTAGTTAAATTGATTGCACTTGTATTATCACATCTAATAGGAGTTTTATCAAGTGTAATGCCATAATCTTCAAGTTGTCGCTTAATCCAAAGGATTTGAGCACAGCAACTTTCAGCTGCAACATATTCTGCTTCAGCAGTAGATAATGCAACCGAATTTTACTTTTTTCTAAACCAAGAGATTAAGTTACTTCCTAAAAATTGATATGCACCACTTGTACTTTTTCTATCTAATTTAATCCAGCATAATCAGAATCAGAATAAGCAATCAAATTTAGTGTTGAATCTCTAGAATACCATAATCTTACATTTTTGGTTCTACTTAGATATCTTAGTATTCTTTTTATAGTAATTAAGTGAGATTCTTTAGGTTCTGATTGAAATCTAGCACATAAGCAAACAACAAACATGATATCAGGTCTACTTCCAGTTAAGTAAAGTAGAGATCCGATCATACCTCTATAATGTTTTTGATCAACTTTCTTACCGTCTTCATCTTTATCCAATTTGCATGAAGGACTCATAGGGTTTCCAAGGGGTTTCATTGATTCCATTCCAAACTTCTTGAGAATTTTCTTTGTGTACTTTATTTGGTTGATGAAAATCCCTTTTTTGCTTTGCTTAATTTGAAGTCCTAGGAAGAAGTTGAGTTCTCCCATCATGCTCATCTCGAATTCATCATGCATTAGCTTAGCAAATTATTGACACAAAAGATTGTTAGTAGCACCGAATACAATATCATCTACATATATTTGTACTAGTAATAAGTCTTTGTCTTTCTTTTTCAAAAATAGGGTTTTATCTATATTTCCTCTAGAAAAACCATTTTCAATTAGAAATTTGCTTAACCTATCATACCAAGCTCTAGGTGCTTGTTTTAAACCATATAGTGCTTTGTGTAATTTAAAAACATGATTTGAAAATTCATGATCTTTAAAACCAGATGGTTGTTCTACAAAAACTTTCTCATTTATAAAACCATTTAAAAATGTACTTTAACATCCATTTGAAATAGATTGATGTTCATATGACATGCAAATGCAAGTAGTAATCTAATTACCTCTAATCTAGCTACAAGTGCAAAAGTTTCATCAAAATCAATTCATTCTTCTTAATTATATCCTTTTGCAACTAATCTAGCTTTATTTCTGATTACTATGCCATTTTCATCCAATTTATTCCTAAATACCCATTTAGATCCTATAACTGAATGACCTTTAGGTCTATCAACTAAGGACCATACATTATTCCTAGTAAATTGATTTAATTCTTCTTGCATAGCTAGCATCCAATTACTATCTTTTTCAGCTTCTTCAATAGTTTTAGGTTCAATTTAAGATACAAATGCAAGATGATTATTGATATTCCTCATAGATGATCTAGTTCTTACTCCTTGAGATGGATCACCTATAATCAATTCTTTGGATGACCATAGGCATATCTCCAATCTCTAGGAAGATCTACCTTATTATGATTAGTATCAATAACATCAACCCTAGGTAAATCATCATCTTTAGCTTCTTGTTCATGATCTGAAGATACATCTATATTTAATTTTTTAATCTCTTTCTAGTATATTTGTATTTCCTCATTATCAATCTTTTCTGAACTTGATGCTAAAGACTCATCAAAAACTACATGAATAGATTCTTCTACAATTAAGGATTTTTTGTTAAATATTCTATAGGCTTTACTAGTTGTTGAATATCCTAAGAATATGCCTTCATCAGATTTTGCATCAAATTTTTCAAGATTATCTTTTCCATTATTATGAATAAAACATTTACAGCCAAATGCAGAAAATAACTAATGTTTGGTTTCCTATTATTCCATAATTCATAGGGAGTTTTCTTAAGAATTGGCCTAATTAGGGCTCTATTAAGTATGTAACATGCCGTGTTTATAGCTTTCACCCAAAAATATTTGGTAGGTTGCTTTCACATAGCATGGTATGGGCCATGTCTTCTAAAGTTCTATTCTTTCTTTCTACAACTACATTTTGCTATGGTGTTCTAGGTGCAGAAAAATTATGGTGAATGCCATGTTCAATGTAGAAATTTTTAAATAAATGATTTTTAAATTCTGTGCCATGATTACTTCTAAGAGATACTATGGTGTTGTTTTTCTCATTTGTGACTTTCTTGAAGAATTTCAGAAATATTGAGAAAGTCTCATCCTTGTGAGCCAAAAAACCCAAGTGAATCTAGAATAATCATCTACTATCACAAGGCCATATTTCTTTCCTCCTAGACTAGTTGTTCTAGTAGGTCCAAAAAGGTCCATGTGAAGTAGCTTTAGTGGCCTAGAAGTGGAAACAATATTTTTAGATTTGAAAGAGTTTCTAGTTTATTTTTCGTATTGACATGTATCACAAATTTGGTTATTTTCAAAATCTAACTTAGGAAGTCCTTTAACTAAGTCCATTCTAATCAATTTTGAAATCAAGTATGTGCTTGCATGACCTAATCTACGATGCCATATACATCCAATCTTATTTACATTAGCATTATTAGCAACTAAGCAATGATTACTAGTAGACAAATTATCCAAATCAATTAAGTATACATTGCCATTTCTATATTCAGTAAATATAATGCTATTGTTAATAGGATTAGAAATGGTGCAGATAGAAGTTTCAAATGAAACTTTGAAACCTTTATCGCACAATTGGCTAATACTAATTAAATTATGTTTTAAACCATCTACATAAAGAACATTTTCAATAAAAGTGGAGGGAGTTATCTGAATTTTACCAAATCCCATAATTTGGCCTTTACCATTGTCTCCAAATGTAATAACTCCTCCTCTTTTATCTTCAAGGGTGATGAATTGCTCATTGTCACCCATCATGTGCCTTGAGCAGCCGCTATCAGGATACCACTTTCGTTTTAATCTTTTGGCCGCAAGACACTCCTGCAAAGTGATCAAACTTTCTGTTTAGGTACTCATGCTTTTTTGGGTCCTTCATGGTTAGTAGCAACAAAGATTGCTCCTTTCGGAACCCATATTTTCTTTCCTTTAATATTTAAATCCTTGTTAATTTTTCTAAAATTGCATTCATAGGCTTTATGTCTTTCTTGTTACAACAATAACATGAAACATCATTATTATTCTGTTCTTTTCTAAAGAAATTTTTAATATACTTTTGTTTCTTGTTAGGCCTATAACCTAATCCAGCTTTATCAAATACAGCTCTTTGATTACTCAACAACAAATTAAGTTTTTCAGAGCTATATGTAAATTTATCAACTATATTTTTATATTTATCAACTTCTTTCTTTAAACTAACATTTTCATTAGAAATTGATTCTTTATCTTTTAACAAATTCTTACTTTTAGATTTTAATTCTTCAACTTCATGAGTTAGTTTATCCTTTTCTTTGACAAGATTTAAATTATCATTTTTCAAAAATTTGCTTTTCTTTTTCAGAATTTTAAAATCACTAACTAATTCATTAAATGCATCAAATAATTCATCAAAGGTAAAGTCATGAGTTTCGGTACATACCTCATCGTCTTCTTTTGCCATAAAGTAAATGTTTGCAACTTCCTTTTCTTCTTCCTCGGAAGAGGATTCTTCGTTGTCGCTCCATGTTGCAACGTATGCCTTTTTCTTTTCTTGTATCCATTTTTCAATTGAGGATAATCATATCTAAAGTGCCCCGGTTTCTTGCATTCATAACATATGAGGGGGTCTTTCTCTTATCCTTGTCCTTTTTTTTTCTTTTTCACCTTCCACCTTTGTTCCAAATTTTTTCTTATGGAAGGGTCTCCTTCTTTGCATAAATCTTTTGAATTTCTTAGCAAGAAGTGCAGTCTCATCATCATCTTCCTCATTACTGCTGCTCTTCTCAATTTCTGCAGCTTTGGGGGAAATTTTTTCTTCTTCTTGATGTCTTCCTCTATATGTTGTTTCATGGTCAACTCATGAGTCATTAGTGATCCGAGTAGCTCCTCCAAAGGTAAGGTGTTGAGGTCCTTGGCTTCTTGGATTGCAGTCACCTTTGCTTCCCATGTCTTGGAAGAGACCTAAGAATTTTACGCACCAATTCAGAGTTAGTATAGGTCTTGCCAAGACTCTTTAAACCATTAACAATATTAGTAAATCTTGTATACATGCAGGTTATAGATTCAGTTTGTTCCATGCTAAAAAATTCATACTTATGAACAAGAATATTAATCTTAGATTCTTTGACTTGATTAGTACCCTCATGGGTAACTTCTAGTCTATCCCAAATTTCTTTTGCGGAAATATATGTAGAAATTCTATTAAACTCATTAGCATCTAAAGCACAATATAAAACATTCATGGCTTTTGCATTAAGCTGAGCCATTTTCCTATCGTTTTCATTCCAATCCCTTTCGGGTTTAGGAACTATTGAACCATCTACTATGTGTGGGTGTGCTAGGTCCATTAGTGATTACACTCCAAAGCTCATAATCTAAAGCTTGAATAAAAATTCTCATTCTAGCTTTCAATAAGAATAATTAGAACCATTAAATAAAGGAGGTCTATTGGTAGAATGACCTTCAGCAAATGAAGATCCAGCTTGAGCTGCCATTTGGATCTTTAACTCTTGATCGTTGGATCAAACAAGAAATGAGCACTAGCTCTGATACCAATTGTTGGCCCAGATGGCAACCCAAGAGGGAGGGGGTGAACTGGTTTCTTTAAAAAAATTTGTCTCTTTAAAACTATGTGCTGTGAAACAAATGAGATTTAGTGCAAGATAAATGCAAAGTACAAATGAAGAGATAGAGAAAGAAAGTCAAGGCACGGCAAACACATTTTATAGTGGTTCGGTGTATCTAACACCTACGTCCACTCCCAAGTATCACTTGGGTCCATACTATAATCCACTTGATTACAGTCGAGTTGTTTTACAAGCTTACAACTCAAAACTTGTTGTTTCCCTCGGGATCACAACGAACCTAGCTGGTTTTTCGAGCTCACCAGTACACAACCCAACCACAAGCTATCCTTAGCTTGTACCGAGGTATACTACCTCCATAATTCAATCCCCCGATTGAACTAGCAAACAATAATGAAAAATAAAGTTTTGAATACACAGCAGCTCCTCCAATGAGCAAATAAACAATAGAATAAATAAGGATAAGAAAAGCATGTTTGAAGCTCTTTGAATATATGCTTTTCTTCTTTTCTTCTTTTCCTCTTCTCCTTTGAAAGATTGAATCAAGGCCTCAGCTCAGATTCTTTACTGAAATTTATAGTTGAGAAGTTGAGGATTTGGGGCTTTTGCTTTGTTTCTTCTAATGATGAAAATCTCCTTGATTTGAACTTGAGAAGCTTGTGGATTTCTCTTTGAACTTTCTGTGGCTATTGGATTGAGCTTTGAATCTCTGTCTTTGAGATTTTTTGGATTTTTCAATCTATTTTCTCTCTTTTTCACTCATTTTTCTTCTCTTTTTTTTCAAATGAATGATTTCCCCCTTTATATATATCTTAATCCAAGTTTAGGTGGGAAATATAACCGTTGTGAGATGCTTGGATCTTTCTACACACAAAGAAAAATAGTCGTTAGAGGTTAGGTAAAAAGAAATCTTACCGTTGGAGTCCGTTCTGACAAATAAAAATCTGTTCTGATAGGTTGGAGTCGGCTCAACTTTTCAGGTGTCGGCTCCAAATCGGGTATCCAAAAATAGCAAATAAAAAGTTATTGAGGAGTTCGCTCAGAGAAAGTTAAGTGTCGGCTCGTCGATTTCGGGAGTCGGCTCCGCAATCCAAAAGTGTCGGCTCCAGAAATGTTCATAAAAATATGCTCTCTGTTCTCAGGTTAGGGTCGGCTCCAGAAACTCAGGTGTCGACTCCCAAACTCTTAGGTGTCGGCTCCCGAATTCTAGGTGTCGGCTCCGAAAACTGAGACAGAATACACTTCTCTGTATCTCAGGTTGGAGTCGGCTTCGAAACTCTGGGTGTCGACTCGGACCGTGCCAAAAATTTAGAAATCTTCTAATACGCCTTGGGTCGGCTCCTGACTATTTGGGTGTCGACTCCAAGCTCTAAACTTTAAAAAATTCTTTAACATTTGATTCAAAACTTATTTCTTTATTCCTTTTGATTGATTAAACATTTTTAATCCCTGAAACACTTATTAAATCTATCAAAAGCATAGTGAATATACTCATGTCTTTTATTAATCATCAAAATCAATAATTGGGTCAACAATTCAACTGCTAAAGGTTTTGTTAACGTGACCATCAACAACATCTGTCCATGAACGGTTACCGTATGATCAAATCCTTTCGTCACATATCCCAGATCAATCATTGGTATGGAATGTGTCAACCCTGTAATTGATCTTTGTTTACTTGATCTCAGAAAAAATTGACTCATATGAATTAGAACTTCGAAACCATTTCGAATTCCAACTCAACCTTGCAAAGATTTAACAAACAATTTAATCCATCAAATTGCAGTGGGATATAACCCTTTCTATCAAGGAAGACGAATCCTATCTCGATCAAACACCATCTTATGTGCTTCATGTCATACCCAACCAACACCATATTTGCCACCTGTGGCTAGAGCGACGTTTGGATGTCGTCAAAGCATGACATTCCACATATGAGATGCAATGAAGATCTCAAGTCAAAGGATCACTCACACCACCGTCATTAGAGATCAACCATCGATACTATATAGAATATCCATATGGGATCTCTGTACGGGTCATCCAATGCATCGTTACAATAACGAGCATCCACACACCTATCCAAGTATCTTCATACTTCAGCTTGTGAAATCAGCTGCTCACCCTAAGGGTGAGGATATGCAATGTGTGCCAGTCTCACGGTGTTCGATGGTGTCCAGTCCCATCTACACATCGACTAGAAAAGTTTAAAGAATCGAACCATAACGTGCAATTTGGATCTCATAATTTAATCTCTATTATAAATTCCATATGCACGTTCACATTCTTTTGGACTTTATCTCACAGACAAATATATCAAATAAAAGACATCTGGATAGATAAATAAACCATTTTATTTGATTTGTATTCATAGAATGTATACAACATTCAATCTAATTGGATATAAGGCATTCACTAACAATCTTTCACTTGCACTAGAGCCATTCACCCATGTATTTAATACCGAATCACTTAACATGATTATCATGCTTCTACTGTGGAAGGGCTTTAGTGAGCGGATCAGCTACATTATCCTCAGTGGGGACTCGTTCTATTTTTACATCATTTCTACCAATAATCTCTCTAATTACATGGTATCTCCTGAGTACATGTTTGGACCTCTGATGAGACCTTGGCTCCTTAGCTTTCGCAATAGCTCCATTGTTGTCACAATACAAGTGTACTGGATCAGCAATACTTGGAACCACACCAAGTTTAGTGATGAACTTTTGATCCAAACTGCTTCTTTGGCTGCATCTGATGCTGCGATGTATTTGGCATCAGTCATATAGTCGATAGTCGTCACCTGCTTGAAACTCTTCGAGCTGACTGCACCGCCATTGAGTGTAAAGACATAGCCTGATTGAGATTTATAATCATCTTTATCAAACTGAAAACTAGAATCCGTATAACCCTGAACTATGAGTTCGGGTCCTCCATAAACCAAGAACATATCCTTAGTCCTTCATAAGTACTTAAGGATATTCTTGATGGCCATCCAATGTTTCTCACCAGGGTTTGCCTGGTATCTACTAGTGATACTCAATGCATAAGAAACATCAGGTCTCGTACAAAGCATTGCATACATGATGGATCCGATTGCTGAGGCACATGAAATTCTATTCATGTACTCTCTCTCCATTTGGGTCTTAGGACTCATCCTTGGAGAGATGTATCCCATGCGATACCGGCAGGAATCTCTTCTTGGATTCCTCCATGCTAAACTATTTTAGCACTTTATTTGTGTACGTTGATTGGGACAATCCAAGCAACCTCCTAAATCTATCTCTATAGATTTAATACCGGTATGTAGGCTGCTTCTCCCAAATCTTTCATGGAGAACTTGCTGGACAACCAATCTTTCACTTCTTGCAGCAAGATACATTGTTCCTATCAATAATATGTCATCTACATATAATATCAGGAAAATAATAACACTCCCACTAACCTCTTGTACACACATGGATCATTCTCATTTTTGATAAAATCAAACTTTTTGATTGTTTCATCAAAACGGATGTTCCAACTTCTAGAGGCTTGCTTAAGTCCATAAATGAACCTTTGCAACTTGCATACCTTTTGAGAATCAATAGACTCAAAACCCTCAGGTTGTGTCATATACACATCCTCCACTAAATTACCATTAGGAAGGCGGGCTTGACATCCATTTGCCATATCTCATAATCGTAATAGCTGCAATCGCAAGCAAAATCCTTATGGACTTAAGCATGGCTACAGGAGAAAAGGTTTCATCAAAGTCAACACCTTGCCTTTGCTTGTAACCTTTTGCAAACTAGCCTCGCCTTATAGGTAATCACATTACCATCCATGTCAGTCTTCTTCTTGAAGACCCATTTGCATCCAATGGGTTTTATCCCTTCAGATGGATCAACCAAAGTCATACTTGGTTGTCGTACATGGAGTCCATTTCAGACTTCATGACTTCAAGCCATCTCTTGGAGTCAATGTCACAAATTTCTTCCTCGTAGTTAGTAGGCTCATCATCTTCTATAAGAAATCCATATCTCTTAGGAATATGATGTGTTCTACTAGACCTATAGCTATATGTACTTGGAGCTATGTTGCTCCATCATTTCTGATAGAGGCTCGTAAATGTTGCCTGAATATGATTTAGCTTCAATGAACCACTTAATCCCTCCTATCCCTTGTCCCCATCCCTATCCTCATTGGCATTGGTAAGGACAAAGCTTTTAAAGAGATTCCCATTCCTATCTACCTCATTTTTAATAAAGTTTTTATTTTATTCTTGCAAAGATCCCCATCCAGCCGATGACTCCATCCTCATTGACCCCATTTTTAATTAAATTATTTATTTTTAAAATATTTTTTAATTTTGATTCTTATTCATTATATTTAAAAAAAGTATTGAGTTTTATATATTAGATGAAATAGATTTAAATAAATTTATCATAACTACAAATTTATGAGCTAATTCATAAGAAATGTATTAAATCATAATTTAAAAAGCATAATAAAATAAGTTATAATTGTGAGCTATTTTATAATAGAAAAAATATTCGAACATAAGTCCTAATAATATAAAGGAGGTGAACATATGTAGTTTTAAATTTTTTAGGATGATATATGGAGTTATCTTTCTAATATTAAAATAATAATAATATTTAAGTAATAAAATATTACTGAGATTGCATAGGATGAGGATCGAGGACATGTAGGGTGAAGAGTATCCTCCCTATCCCCACTCCATATGGGATGAGAATCGAGGATCCACTAGTTGAAGAGTATCTTTCCTATCACCACCCCAGTCTATTACAGAAATAGAATTTGCTTCATCCTATTCCTTATGGGAAAAAAAAGAATTTTTACTCCTATTCCATTCCGGGTGAATCCCTTGTGAGTGAAAAAAAAAAAAATTTGTCATTTCTAGACTCGATTGCCACTTCTAAGCATAAAGTAGGTGTTTGAATTGCATTTATATGAGTTCACGGGATGCATAGTAAATTTAGGAGCTGTTTGGAACTATATAGTTGAACTTGTACTACAGGTCAACTTGTTTTATGATTCATTTTATTTGTTAGGAGTCCAAAAATTTAAATTACTTGGTGTAAGTCCAATTGCAGTTGTAGATTTAAAAACTTGTAAGTTGATTCAATTAAATTGGCCATAAATCAACTTGCAAAGAGTTAAAATCGATGCGATAACCCCTTCACGATGGAATGAGGTTCAATTCCGATTAGAGAAAGTGGTGTGAGTATAGATTAGAAAAGGTAAGAGGCTAACCCCCACGTACATGAGATACCTCAGTTTCAGCCAAGGTGGCAAGATATAGCAGCAGCATCATGTAACTAAACGGTGCTTCATTAACTGCCAAATATGTCTCCTTCAGCAGCGAAGCGCTAAAGCAACTCCATCTTATATGATGTTTTGGCTACGCATAAAAAAAAAAAACACAATATTGCCTTTTCTCGCAACAGTGTGTTTGCAAGTAAGCAATAATTTCTAGGACCACGCCTTTTAAGGCAGATCAATGTAACAGCATTTAAAGTTCAGCCAGAATTCTGAAGCTGAAACAAAGATTTCTCATTTTTGCCAGGAGGCAATCGAGAATAGAGGTCAATTTGTAAATTTAGTTGGAGTAACCACAGGCCCTATTAAATGTACAACAAACACTATGGTGAGTTCTCGATCATTTATTATTTATTTAAATGGTAGGAAGAATCATATATATATATATATATATATATATATATCATTTATTTATTTATTTATTTATTTAAATGGTAGGAAGCATTGTGTGTGTAGAGTGAAAGAGAGAGAGAGAGTGAAGAAGAAGAAGCATTATACATCTAGATGGATTTATGTGTACGTGAGCTTAAATCTTTTGAAAGCCTTATTTTTATATATATATATATAGATATATATTTTTTTTTTTTGGTGGGGGGGGGGGGGGGGGGGGGTTGCGCGGGGGCGGAGGAGAAAGAGAAAGGAGGAGGCAGGGCAGGGAATAATGGGCATGTTGCGCAGCTTAGCATTGTTAAGTTAGATTCACATGATTTGAGCTTGGATTGATGAGACTTGAGATCAATCTCCATCAAAGGGTATCAAGTTCCAAATATCAAGAAGTCCTACATAGATTTCTCAACCCTTGCTGATCTGAATCACAGACTTTCTTTGAGCACTAATCTCATAGATCTACCTGGTGATATTTGAATTAAAAACAAAGTCCTAGAAACTTTGGTAAACAATATAAACTCAATAATTTTTCTTATTTCTTTAGATTTAAATTAGTTGCAACATGCTTTTTAACATTTTTAATGCAGTTTTTAAAATTTTCTTCATAATAATTGCATAAAACAAACAAGACCATACAAACGGAGCCTGCGGGGAGCTTCTTCGGAGCTGATTCTGCAACTCAGCTGAAGAACCGAGGCGGCTTTGCCAGGGTGGCCGTCCGCGTTGATCTTCTTCGCCCACTGCGTCCAGGGACCCGAATCCAGGGGACTCAGGGGCCGTTTTGGCAGCAATTCATCTACGAATCGGTGGAAGGAATCTGCCCCAAGTGTGGTTCTCTGCATTTGGTTGGATCCTGCTCGCTGGCGTCCTCGTCTGATGCGGAGGTGGATGACAATGGCCCTGTTTTCGGGCCGTGGATGGCGGCCGTTCGTCAACGGAGGTCTGTGCTGAAGGCCTCCCCGGCAGCTGATTCTTCTGTGTCGAAGCCTTCTCGCCCTGTTTCTTCTCCATGCCCTGTCCCTCAACCCGGTTCTTCATCGATGGAGGTGTCTGAGGGATGGCAGATTCCGGCGAAGTTGGCTCGGAGGCGCCTTCCTGCGTCGCTGCTGGGTGCCTCGGCTAATCAATTTCAGCTGGGGGAGACAAACAGTGATGGTTTAGTGGCCGTGCCGGTTTCCTTGGTGCGTGCCGGTTTCAAGGCATCTTATGCTGGGAAGAAGAGTCTCAATCAGGAAGCAGTCCCTGATCTTTCTCTCAATGTAGCTCCCAATCCATTTGCCTCTCTGGGATCTGATCCAATGTAGGGGGCCAAGTGGAAATCAGGGATGGGTGTTCGGGTCCCCTTAAGCGGGCCAGACCGGTTGATAGTCTGCCCCCAAGATCAGTCACTAGAGTGGAAAAGAAAAAAGGAAAAGGCAAGAGCTCTAATATCAAATGTAAAGTGGACCTTATCCCTTCTTCACCTAGTAAATCTGAGCCCTCCGGACGTCGGGCCGCTGCTCTGGGCAGTGAGGTCACCACTGTAGCTGTTATGGGGCAGGATTAGACTCCTTATCAACTGTAGATTCCCACAGGTCTGTAGAAACTGTACCTAGCTCAGGTACTCTGCAGACTCATGGCTCACATTATCCTGAGGGTGGCACCCCGTCTGTAGGGCGCCTTTCAGATTATGTTATGGATGAGGACCAGGGGGGCCCCCTCTACCTCCAGTTAGTTTTATGAAGATCTTATTATGGAATGTTCGAGGTGCTAGTAAGCCCTCATTTCGGTCCTCCTTTGGTAGATTGCTTCAACTACATCATTTTGATATATGTGTTCTTCTTGAAACCAGGCTGTCGGGGATACCTTGTTACGATTTCGGAGACAGATTGCCCGGTCTTGGTCCTCTTATGCAGTGGAGGCTGTGGGTATGTCTGGTGGTATTTTGGCCATTTGGCGTGATTCAGCTGTTACGATTGAAGCTTTTCATCATTGTAACCAGCAGATTGGCCTAGTTGTCACGGAAGGGACCTCTAATCCCTGGCTCCTTTCGGCGGTCTATGCCAGTACGGACTACCGGGAGAGACGGGTCCTATGGTCCGAGCTGCTTTCCCTCCTTGATCGAGGTCTTCCTTCTATTATTGCTGGTGATTTTAACTGTATCACTGAGGCTAGTGAAAAGCGGGGAGGCAGAAGAGTTACTCAGCTGATATCAATGAATTTAGGTCCTTTATTGGTTCTTCTGGGCTGATGGATTTGGGGTACTCGGGGCCCCAATTTACTTGGTGTAATAATCGGCAGGGGACTGCTCGTGTGTGGGAGAGATTGGACAGAGCTCTTGCCTCGGCTCAGTGGACTCAGATGTACCCGGCAGTTTCTGTTACTCATCTCCCTAGGATCGCCTCTGATCACTGCCCCATTTTGATATCTACTGAGGCTGAGCTCCATCAGAGAAAGCAATTCAAATTCGAGCGGTTTTGGACATTCCATTCGGCAGCTCGCACAATCATTTCTCAGATTTGGCACCTACCTGTGAGGTAATGCTGTTTATAGGCTATCTCGTCGTCTTTTGTTGACCAGTCGTAGATTGTCTAGATGGAATAAACAGGAGGTTGGGGATCTGGTTAGACAAGTGGAGCAGGTCGAAGCCACTATCAGTGCTCTTCAGGCTAAGGAGGACCACGACGGACTTCTTTTGGACTCTGATCTCTCCCTTCTGCGAGAGAATCTTGCTCATCACCATTCCCTTCTTCGGCAGCAGGAGGTGTTTTGGAGGCAGAGATCCAGGATTCAGTGGATCTGTGAAGGGGACCGCAATACCAGATTTTTTCACCAGGTCACACTCCGTCGGAGGGCTGCTAACAAGATTCGGAGGTTGGTCGATGAAGAGGGACATTTCCTGGATGATATACAATCTATTCGGTCCCAGCTTCTCCATTTCTTCCGCACTAGGTGGACTGAGACCACTGCTGTGGGTGCTCCGGTTATTCAGGTTGATAATTCCAGGAAAGTTTCCTCTGAGGAGAATGCTATGCTGGTCAAGCCAATTTCTGTGGAGGAGATTCGTCGAGCACTCTGGGATCTTGGTCCGGATAAGGCTCCGGGGCCTGATGGTTTCCCTCCATTCTTTTTCCGTCACTATTGGGACATAGTGGGGCAGGAGGTTGTTATGGCGGTCCAGCTTGTTTTCCAATCTAAACTCATTCCTAAGGATTGGAACAGGACTCTTATCACTTTAGTGCCTAAGTGCACTAATGCTTCTATTCCTCAGCACTTCAGGCCAATCAGTTTATGCACTACTTTATATAAGGTCTGTGCCCGCCTTCTTGCTAGCCGTCTCTGCGAGGTGATTCCCCGTATTATTTCTGCAGAACAGGGGGCTTTTATCAGAGGGCGTTCTATCTCGGATAATATCCTTATTACTCAGGAGTTTATGCATGATCTGCAGAGAGCCCCAGCTAGACGGTGTCTTATGGCTGTCAAACTTGACATGGAGAGAGCTTACGATAGACTGAGTTGGGCTTTTCTTCAAAGCTCTCTTCAGGAGTTTGGATTTGACGGGGTGTTTATTGAGTGGATTATGGCTTGTATTCAGAGGCCTTCCTTTGCTTTGGTTATTAACGGGGGTTTGACTGAGTTTTTCCAGTCGTCAGTTGGGTTACGTCAGGGCTGCCCTCTATCCCCCTTGTTGTTCATTTTGGCCGCGGACGATCTTTCCCGAGCTTTTTATCAGGCTCAACGTGATCGGGCGATTGTCCCTTTTATGGATGGGGTTGGCGGTCCTTCTGTCTCTCATCTCATGTTTGCTGATGACTGCATTATCCTGGGTCAGGCCTCTATTGAAAATGCGGTTTCTGTTGATTCTATTCTGCAGCGGTATTGTCAGGCCTCGGGTCAGAAGGTCAATTATCTTAAATCTTTCATCTGCTTTAGCCCGAAGACTTCCAGGTCTATTAAAGCAGCCATTATCACTTTGCTGGTATCTCTACTCAGACAGACCGGTTTATGTATCTGGGGATTCCCATGACCGGTAGACGCCCTCGTTGTTCTGACTTTGCTGATTTAGAGAGGAGGGTTCGTCAGCGTATTGAGGGATGGCAGGTTACCGGCCTATCTATGATGGCCAGAGTCACCATTATTCGATCGGTTCTTTCCTCTCTGCCTCTCTATTTGCTTTCGAATGCGGCCATCCCTATTACTTGCCTACGGAGGATTGAGAGAATCTTCAGAGACTTCCTTTGGGCCTCCATGCAAGATGGGCACGGCACTCATCTATTATCTTGGGATATGATATGTATGCCTATTCAGGAAGGTGGTCTCGGGATCCAATCTCTGAGGATCAGACGGCAAGCCCTCCTGGCCAGACATGCTTCTCGATTCCTTCTGGAGCCGCAATGTCTGTGGAGTTCTCTTATGCGGGCGAGGTATGGTGAATGGAAGCCTGGGGAGTGTATTGGGCCGCCCAGGGGGTGCTCCTTCTTTTGGAAGGAGGTATGTCAATATGGTGAGTCTATCCTTAAGAAAATTACATGGATGATTGGAGATGGTCATTCCGTTGATGTGATTCAGGACTCCTGGATATCTGAGCTCCCTCTTTCTCGGTGGCCTTCTTTTATCAACATTGATGTCCCCTCCAAGCTGAAGGTTAGGGATTTGATTTCTCTAGATCCCCCTTCTTGGGATACCGATAGAGTGATCAGGTTCTTTGGTGATGAGCTCTCTCGGCGGATTTTATCTATTCCTCTCACCTCTGGACCTTCGACGGATGCTAGAGTTTGGCAGAGATCTTGTCTTTCCAAAGCCCCTCTTAGGGATCTTATGAAGGTTTTCAGGCCCCAGCCCCTGGTCACGAAGGATGCTGCTTGGATCTGGTCGCTTCCTACTCTTCCCCGGGTCCAGGTATTCATCTGGAAGCTTCTTTGGGACTGTCTTCCGACGAGTGTCATGCTCTCCCGTAGGGGTTTGCCTATCCAGCCGACTTGCTCTCTGTGTGGATTGGAGGATGAGACTACGGATCATGCGATCTTCATATGTCCACGTGCCAGGTTGATTTGGCAGATGATGGGCTACTCCTATAATGTGGGTGGTTCGGGATCCCTATGCTCCCTCTTCTTTCTTGATCTCCGGAGGGCTTCCCAGCATAAACAAGGTCTCTGGGCGATCACGGCTTATCAGATTTGGATATCGAGGAACCACCTCATCTTCTCCGATGAAGTTACCTCTCCACATCGGCTTGTTAGTAGGATCAGATCTTGTCTGCGGATTATGCCCAAGCTTTTCATGCTGTTGGTCTTGACTCCTCTGGCCTCTGGGGTTCCCCTGCTGCTTCGGCAGCGAACCGGCATACGGTTTTCTTTTCCTGGGAGCCCCCCCACCAGGGTTTATCAAAATCAACTTCGATGGGAGTGTCCGTGGCAGAGCTGCTGGGTCTGCATTTATCATCCGTGGTCCTCAGGGTGATATGCTGGCTGCGGGTGTTTTGGCACCCTTGATTCCTCTGTCCCTATGATTGAACTTTATGCAGCTTGGGCAGGTATTTCTTATGCCTCTCAGCACTTCCATGCTCATCGTCTCGTTATCGAGGGTGATTCGATGACGGTTATCCGATGGCTGAGAAAGGAGAATATTTTCAACGGCCCCAGTATTCCTATTCTCAGGGACACATGGTCTATTTTACAGAGAGTTGGTTCTGTCCGGATTCGACATATCTACCGTGAAGCCAACTCGGCGGCCGATTGGATAGCAGCTTTTGTGGCTCATCATGCTGCTGGTTGGATTTGGCGGCTGGGTGACCCCTGCCCCTCTGTCTTACAGCAAATTTTGTATTCTGACCTATCTGGGATAATTTGTACTAGACTAGTATGATTATCCGCTTATATAAAAAAAAAAAAAAAGAGTTTCATGAAGGGGAAAAAAGATATACACCAGATCACAAATACTGCAATATGCTCGCATGATTTCTAAAGTAATTTTTGACCCTTTTTTATCTTTTTCTAATTTTAATTTAAACATTTTTTCTTCATGCTGTTGGTTGAAAATCCAGCAAAATGGAAAGTCCAGAAACTACCAAAATCAAAATCTAGTCAGTCCAACTGAATCCTTGGTTAAGATTTCTAACCTCATTCAAAATTATACTCTTACAATAATACATCAAAATAACACAAATATAAATTGAAGTTGAAAGAGAAGCTGTCCTGTTATATTGGTTCTATGATTGGAGTCATTCCATAACTCACTGTTGGAAGTTGCCTTAAAGATCTGTCTTATCTTTATAATCCAAAAGCCTAACCAGTAGTTAGAAGGAGTCAGGTTCATGAGAACTGCTCGCGCTCTGGTCTAATAGCATAGCCAATGGTCACCCATACTCAAGTGTTATCTTGACAATTTAAAACTCGGTGCCATGAGAGCAAAGCAAATCATACATTGTAATGTTATCCATGATAAAGTACTGGAAGTCGGAATACCAGTGAATCAGCCTTGAAATACAATAATTTAACAGTCTTCTGACTAGGATATGGAACAATTACCTGCATAGGATGTACATAGAGGGAAACATCCTTTCAACCTTGAAGAACCTTTTGACGATCCAACGGTCCACTAAAGTAACTAACTGGATTGAACAACAGATAGCTCTTGCCTTCCTGTCCATTCCTCACCAGGCAGCAGAGTGATGGGCTTCTCAATGGCTGCCGCCCCCACACATAGCATACTATTGTACTCATCATTCCCAAAATCCGCCAGGGCTTTGGCCCTTTTGTCCCAAGGATTCCATACCACTTCATGGAGGAAAAAGGACATGACACCAAGGATTTCATTAATGATGCTATTGATTCTGATTTCAATTTTTTATTTCCCTACAATTCTTGATGCAGGCAGTAAATATGAAAGGAATCATCCAAGTCCAAAGAAGATAGAAGCTTACGGAAAACAAGGAAATGGATATTAATATCAAACTCACCTGCATCTGGCAGACCATCTTTTCGCAAAACAAATGTCCTTCTCATTTTATGATCCAGAATTGCGATCTTCGGTGGCGTGCTCAAATATATTCTGTCCACCTTTTTTGAACACGTACAACATTAATGTTGAAGGGCCAACTATAACAGTCTATATGACCATGCTGACTTACTTACTTCAGACTCAAATGTAATTCCGTCTCCTTGTTCTGTCAAGCACTCCTTCGCCTTCAAGTTATCAAGATAATGCAGTGTCTCCAATCCTTCTACTCGGACTTCACTGAAACATTCACTCAAAGTTCATGTCCAGAAAAGTGGGCAAGGGAAAAAAAAATGACGGATCACTAGACTATATGTTGCCAAAATTTGAAATAACATCAGATCTACGCTTAGACAGGAATATTTGACTGCTGCGGATTCTTGAAGGCAAACAAAAAAAATTAGATGAAGCTTGGTGGTCAAAATTTTGGTTAATATTTTTGATAAACAAGCAGAACAGAAATAATAAACATATCTAAATTGCACAGGAGACAAAAACATAAGTTCAAAGATTTTTTTGAAGAACAAACAAATTCTGATTGATCTAAGAATGATTAACAAACAGCTGGCAAGACATTTATCTTATTTATACATCTCATTGGGATGAGGATTGATAAAGGCAAAAAAGGTATCGCATGTTCACGAATATACTTAACAAAAATGTATAGTAGAATTTAATGGCACCTGGTCTTCAAAAACATATGATTTTTCTGTGCAGATACAGATACTGTATTTATATCCAAAATTGAAAGTGCAACCTTGTCCACACTCATATTTGGTTGGTGAATTTTGGTGTATTCAACTATGCGCATGCATGCATGTCCAAAAATTTAGGTGATATTTGGTTAATCACTATAATAATTTTTCTCGAAGATAAGATAATCAATGATAGGATATAATCTCATTTGGTATGAGATATTTTAATAACCAAAGATCATCAGTTTTTGCACATTATTATATTTAGTGTACCATGAGATTGAAAGATAGCAATAATATCCTTAAAAACTTATTACATAATATATTATAAAATTTACCATATATACAATAGCAATGTATGTATCCTTAAATGAAATTTAGGATACATATAGAATTACCATATATACAATGTATATTTAGTATACCATATATACATAGCAATAATATCCTTAAAAACTTATTTACATAATATATTATAAATTATATTATATAATGCTATTATTATATTATATAATATATCATATCATAATAGCATACTATAATATAATATTAATATCATAATATATATATAATGTATAATATATTATATTTATTAATATGAAAATATAAATAATAATATAATATAGTTACATATTGTATAATAATATAGCAATAATTATTATATATTTTAATATATAATATAATATATATATAGTAATATAATATATGATATATATTAATATATAATAATATATAATATAATACTAATGATAATATTATCAATTATTAATTAATATTATTAATATTATATATAATATTATATATCATGATAATATAGGAAGAAGATCGACAAATGTAGGAACTTAGAATGTCTTCCAAAGCTCATTTATCAGTCAGTTATCCATAGGACTTAGAAAAGCCCAAACAATTTCACATATAGCTGCCCACAAGGTATGCTCGAAGTATTTAATCAAGCAATTAATGTCATTGCTCCTTTTCATCTTTCCTCTATTTATCTTGAACCTGAAAGCAAGCCTGATCCACAGGCAGGAAGCTTAAATGGAAGAAGACTAGCATGGATAGATTCAGTGTCAGGCCATGCCTCTTCAGGACAATTGTCTTTTATTGAGATCGAAGGATCAAAAGAGATCACCAGTGCTGCACACAAGGAATAGTGTGCACTTGCAAGGCAACTCTGAGCTACATAAACATAAGAAAGAATATAATAGTAATGCTGCCAAACCTGATTCTAAAAATGACTCTCATTCAGATGCATTTTCTCAAAGGATTCCCTCCTTAATTGACAACAAAAGGGTGAAAAACCAACTAGCAGGCAGTATCAAAAGTGGCATCTTTCTTTGATTTCACTCTTAAATTGCATTAGGAAAACTGTCAAGGTGCCCATGTTATTGCATGTTAATATTCCATGTGTTTCGAATTTTGACCTTGGTGTTGACCATACAACATCCTAAACGTTTTAGTGGTCATGGTTGGTTTTAAAGGTCAGGACTTTTTCCTACTCTAATGGGTCGTTGGCATTAGCTGTAGGAGCTAAAGGTTGGAATTTTGATAAAATATTGTTTGATTTTCTTTAAGAAGCATCAGTATTGTAAACCCATCTAGCTTGTTACATAACTCTCTATTCTTAATCATATCAAGTCCAAAAACCTGACAACTTTCATTCCATTTCATCTATTTTCTCAATTCAAGAAATTTTCATACTGCTTAGAATTGTGAGTGCTCATTTGACAACTTAAACTCCTCATGAATACAGATCTATGAAGATAATGCGCGAACATAAGAGAAACTCTGCAGTATTTGACTGACGAACCCGATGTCAGACACAGCAAAGTGATTTGGAATGCAAACGTAAATGAGAACGGTTTTCCATTGGTATTGACGTTTCTTATACAAGATGTCAGCATCAGTTCCCCTCCAGGTGCCAGACCAACTCTTAGACGAAATTCAAAACTGCAATAATTACAGTAATGGTTCAGCCAAGCATAGAAGGATGTAAAACAATACTAATAGCTTGCATATAATTTAATAGAAAAAAAAAATCCGAAGTCAATATGCATATAGCAGCAACCTGTGAGGCCAGATCTTGAGGTCTCCATCAGATGGCCTGAGGATTAAATGGACAAAACTTTCACAGACTTCGTTTGCTGGAAAAGGTGGTGGGTTAGTGTCAATACTCCAAGTCCTCTTCCTGATAAAGTCATGTAGTTCAGTTCTCTTCTATAGATCTCAAAACTGCACGTTCAGAGCATTTTTGGGTGATGGTGATGCAAAATACAGATGAAGTGTGATTGATCAAAAGCACATGATAGTAAATTAATGGTCATACTTGAGGAAGTATATTGGGGATGCCCCCACGTATTGCTTAGAAGGCTGGAAAATAGCCTAAAAAGAATAAAAAGGAGGAGTTAGACATGGAACTACATGATTCAGATCAAGATAAAGGTCAGATTTAGTAGACGAAACCATTAAAATAAGATGAACAGCTCCCGTCCATCCATTTACATCTACCTAAGCACATGCTGCGCAAGAAACTCTTGCGTCAATTAATTCAGCCTCAAGAAGGGATAATATCAAAGCAGCAGCATGAAGGGGACAGATGTTACATCTCTCTGACTTAATGACCATAGCAAATGAGCGTCATGATAACAAGGTTTTGAATGTCAATGAAAATGTACTTTCACATAGTTGATTTTTTCCCGTTTTAAAAGTTAAAAGTTAAAAAAAAGTACGGACCCATGCGAGAATAATGCTCACGTGGGACGCGCTAGGGAAACGCTCACCAGCTAGCATTTGCGGCAATTCTGCGAGGGTTCCGCAACCAAAGTTCTGTAAAGAAGGCAAAACGATCATATATACATATACATACATATATATATATATATATAT
>UESW01004425.1:567580-588801 GCA_900491605.1 Calamus simplicifolius | reverse complement strand
TCGACAATGCCCCCACTGAGCGGACGGTCGGAATGGTGTCCTGGGGATCAGCCTCTGCACCTAAACGGCCGAGAGGGGAGAAGGCGCCGAACAATGTAATCCCTGGGGGGGACCTACTATAGTGGAGAATGTAAACAATGAAGGCGTCATCGTCTCCATGACTATCGCCAAGCACCCTGTAAAAAGGATATTAGTTGATAGTGGCAGCTCAGCTAACATCCTTACTTATGACGCTTTTGTTCGAATGGGATTATCTATGGACTCTCTCCAACCTGTGGTGGCCCCGTTAGTCGAGTTTACCAGGGACTCCGTAAGGGTCGAAGGTGAAATACCTCTGCCTGTGACAGCTGGGACACCACCATGCCAAAGCACTGTGATCATGAAGTTCCTGGTCGTAAGGGTCCCCTTGGCGTACAATGCCATTCTTGGGCACCCAGGTCTGAACCTTTTGGACGCAGTCATTTCCACTTGGTGTTTACTAGTGCAGTTCCCCACTAGTGAGGGAGTTGGTGAGATGCGCGGTGAGACCAGCTCGGTCCTGCCCTGTTATCACGTGGCATCAAGTCCCCTAGAAGTTGAGCCAGCTCTAGATGCATCTGATCCCAGAGACTCCAGCCAAGGAGGAGAGCCAGCTGAGCACCTGCTAACCTTCCCCCTTGGGGAGGACCCGGCGAAGACCGTCCGCATCGGAGGACTCCTTCCCTTGGAGGACCGGGAGCGTCTCTTGGGTTTTTTAAGGGCTAACTCGGACATTTTTGCCTGGTCGGCATCTGACATGCCCGGCATCCCTTCGGAGGTGATCACCCACAAGCTCAACATTGATCCACGGCACCGCCGATCTGCCAAAAGAAGAGAAGCTTCGCCCCTGACCGACAAAGGGCCATTGACGAGGAAGTTAACAAGCTGCTCAGTGCCGGCCACATCCGGGAAGCGCACTACCCTGACTGGCTAGCCAACGTGGTCATGGTGCGTAAGGCAAATGGGAGCTGGAGGATCTGCATAGACTTCACCGACCTCAACAAGGCTGTCCGAAAGATAGTTTCTCTCTGCCCAGAATTGATTAGCTGGTGGATTCCACCTCTGGGCACGAACTCCTCAGCTTCCTAGATGCCTTCTTAGGATATAACCAGATAAGGATGGACCCAAGCGACGAAGAGCACACCTCCTTTGTGACAGAGAAAGGCATTTATTGCTACAAGGTGATACCTTTCGGTCTCAAGAACGCGGGGGCAACCTACCAAAGACTGATGAACAGAGTGTTCCAGGATCAGCTAGGCCAGAACATGGAAGTCTACGTAGACGACATGCTGACAAAGAGCACCCGCGCCTCTGATCACGTCTCTGACCTAGAGGAGACCTTCAACAACCTCCGATGTTTCCAGTCAAGCGGAACCCCAAGAAATGTGCTTTTGGGGTCATGGTGGGCAAGTTTCTAGGCTTCATGGTGACCCAGCGAGGGATCGAGGCAAACCCAGAGAAGATCAGTGCCATACTCGACATGAGGCCGCCATCCAGCAAAAAGAAGTACAACGATTGACGGGGAGGATAGCGGCCCTAAGTCGTTTCCTCTCCAAATCGGCTGAGAGATGCCTGCCTTTCTTCAGGCCCTGCGGAAAATGAATAGCTTTGAATGGATGGACGACTGCCAGAAAGCCTTCGACGGGTTGAAGGCATCATGTCTTCTCCGCCACTTCTATCCAAGCCAAGAGATGGAGAAAGTCTCTTCCTCTACTTAGCCGCTTCGTCAGAAGCCGTTAGCTCGGTCCTGGTGCGCCTCGATGCCGACGGAACTCAAAGACCCGTCTATTATTGAGTAAGGTCCTTCATGATGTAGAGGTCAGATATTCCAAGACAGAAAAAGTTATTTTTGCCCTGATAGTCTCCGCCCGATGCCTCCGTTCGTATTTTCAAGCCCATCCTATTGTGGTGCTCACGGATCAGCCCCTTCGAGCCATCCTAGCTCGCCTGGACACTTCAGGCCGACTGGCCAAGTGGGCCCTCAAGCTGGGGGAGTTTGACCTTTCTTTCAAGCTCGATCGGCCCTGAAGTCTTAGGTCTTAGCCGATTTCCTGGTCGAGTGTACTTGGGCGGAGGAAGATCCCAAAGAGGCTCCCATGGAGCAGTGCAAACCTGAGCCAAAGGATGATGGAGAATCCTGGTTTCTTCATGTGGACGGCGCATCAAATTCACAAGGAAGCGGCGCCGGCCTCATTCTTGCCGGGCCGGGTGGAGAAAGGACGGAATGTGCCCTGGCATCGCGGCCCACGGGACACCACTCGGCCCCGGCACAGCGGTGCCCCCGAGTAGGTTAAGACCCTAAAGGCTCCGTAATCGGCTGAGTCACCACTTGGGCGGCACACAAACCCCAAGATGGCTCAAAAGGAGCTCACTGGCATCGCGGCCCACGGGACACCACTCAGCCCCGGCACGGTGGTGCCCCCAAGTAGGTTAAGACCATAAAGGCTTCGTAACCGGCTAAGTCACCACTTGGGCGGCACATAAACCCCCAAGATGGTTCAAAAGGAGCTCACTGGCATCGCGGCCCACGGGACACCACTCGGCCCCGGCACGGCGGTGCCCTCGAGTAGGTTAAGACCTAAAGGCTCCGTAAACCAGCTGAGTCGCCACTTGGATGGCACACAACCCCAAGATGGTTCAAAAGGAGCTCATTGGCATCGCGGCCCACGGGACACCCTCGGCCCCGGCACGTGGTGCCCCTGAGTAGGTTAAGACCCTAAAGGCTCCGTAATCGGCTGAGTCGCCACTTGGGCGGCAACAAACCTCCAAGATGGTTCAAAAGGAGCTCACTGGCATTACGGCCCACGGGACACCACTCGGCCCGGCACGGCGGTGCCCTCGAGTAGGTTAAGACCCTAAAGGCTCCATAATCGGCTGAGTCACCACTTGGGCAGCACACAAACCCCCAAGTTGGTTCAAAAGGAGCTCACTGGTATCGCGGCCCATGGGACACCACTCGGCCGCGGCACGGCGGTGCCCCCGAGTAGGTTAAGACCCTAAAGGCTCCGTAACCGGCTAAGTCGCTACTTGGCAGCACACAAACCCCCAAGATGGTTCAAAAGAAGCTCACTGGCATCGCGGCCCATGGGACACCACTCGGCCCCGGCACGGCGGTGCCCCCGAGTAGGTTAAGACCTAAAGGCTTCGTAACCGGATGAGTCGCCACTTGGGCGGCACACAAACCCCCAAGATGGTTCAAAAGGAGCTCACTGGCATCGCAACCCACGGGACACCACTCGGCCCCGGCACGGCGGTGCCCCCGAGTAGGTTAAAACCCTAAAGGCTCCGTAACCGGCTGAGTCACCACTTGGGAGGCACACAAACCCCCAAGATGGTTCAAAAGGAGCTCACTGGCATCACGGCCCACGGGACACCACTCTGCCTCGGCACGGCGGTGCCCCGAGTAGGTTAAGACCCTAAAGGCTCCGTAACCGGCTGAGTCACCACTTGGGCGGTCACACAAACCCCAAGATGGCTCAAAAGGAGCTCACCGGCATCTCGGCCCATGGAACACCACTCGCGGCGGTTCACAAACCCCCCGAGTGGTTAAGACCCTAAAGGCTCTGTACCCGGCAAGTCACCTCTCGCAGCGGTTCCCACACCCCCGAGGCGGTTCAAAGGAACCTAACGACTCTCAGCTCTCAGGTCACCTTCGGGGTTCAAAAGGCTTCCGACAGCCACAACTTACCTCAGCGGTTTCAACTCTGTGTCATCGACTGACGGCCAATCGGCCTCGACGGCTCTATTTCTGCTTTGGAAATTTTTCCCGGCCTCAGCGGCTTTATCTTGGCAGCCTCAAGCCGGCAGATAGCCATGAAAAGACTTCCAGACTCCGCGTTGGGAGAGGATTACTAGCTGCCCTCAGCTAGCCAAAGAAGGCATGCAGATGTCCATACAAGGCAGCACAAGAGGAAAGGGGTTTTCCCACCTAGAAGGAATCATGGTTGAAGTTAACATGAAAGAGCAGATGCCAAGGTAAAGTTCTACACTCCTTTCGCTTAGCTGATGGGGGCACGCAAGCTCAAGAAGTGTGGGGGGCATTTGATGGGGCCAGTTGACCCCATGAAAAATAAAGACAATAATTTTTGGACGGCCCACCTTGATAGCGGCGTCGGTCTCAACGTTGGCTGCATCCCACCTCGATATTGGCGTCGGCCATGGCCCACTTCGACCTCAACGTCCACGATGGCCCACCTCGGCCTCGGCAATCGGCCTCGCCCCGCTCGGCCACTTCGGTCTCCAGCCGGCCCCGGCACCTTCCCAAGCAGCCCGGCGTCTTCCTAGCCGGCCCCCTACGTCTCCAAGCTGGCGGCCCCGCACTTCCCAGCCGGCCCCGGCACCTCCCAGCCGGCCCCGGCACTTTCCTAGCCGGCCCCCTACATCTCCAAGCTGGCCGCCCCAGCACTTCCCAGCCGGCCCCCTACGTCTCCAAGCTGGCCGGCCTCGGCACCTTCCCAAGCAGCCCGGCATCTTCCTAGCCGGCCCCTACGTCTCCAAGCTGGCCGGCCCCGCACTTCCCAGCCGGCCCCAGCACCTCCCAGCCGCCCCAGCACTTTCCTAGCCGGCCCCCTACGTCTCCAAGCTGGCCGGCCCCGGCACCTTCCCAAGCAGCCCGGCATCTTCCTAGCCGGCCCCTACGTCTCCAAGCTAGGTGGCCCCGGCACCTCCCAGCCGGCCCCGGCACTTTCCTAGCCGGCCCCCTACGTCTCCAAACTAGGCGGCCCCGGCACGTCCCAGCCGCCCCGGCCATTCCTGGCCGGCCCCTCTCGGCCCCGTCATCTCCGAGTTCTCCAAGCCCGCCGAGTCGGCCCCGACCCTTCCTGATCGGCCCTTCTCGGCCCCGGCATCTCCAAGCCCGCCGAGTCAGCCCCGGCCATTCCTAGCCGGTCCCTCTCGGCCCCGGCATCTCCGAGTTCTCCAAGCCCGCCGAGTCGGCCCCGACCCTTCCTGGTCGGCCCTTCTCGGCCCCGGCGTCTCCAAGCCTGCCGAGTCGGCCCCGACCCTTCCTGGTCGACCCTTCTCGCCCGGCATCTCCAAGCCCGCCGAGTCGGCCCCGGCCATTCGTGGCCGGCCCCATTCGTGGCCGGCCCCTCTCGGGCATCTCCGAGTTCTCCAAGCCCGCCGAGTCGGCCCCGCCATTCCTGGCCTATCCCGCCCCAGCACTTTCTAGCCGGAGAGGTCGGCCCCGGCTGCCCCTGGCCAGCCTGGTTCAGCCTCGACTTCCCCAGGAGGGTTGAGGCGTCCTAGTTCTCCCCAGGTCCACCTATACTGGCCACGTTGTTAATGGGACTAGACCCAACAACCCAACAACCCTACGGATTGATGGAACAGGACCCACCAACCGTCGTTTTCTCCCTCTTCAATGGAACAGGACCCACCAACCAGCCCAGATCCATACAACTTCCAAGGACCCGCAGACATTCCTTCTCCACGGAATCCCACGTGACCATGTCAACCCCTATAAAAAGGTGAATCCACCCAGTAAATAGGTATGCGCGATAATCCCCAAAATCGCTGCCTTAGCATTCAGGAAGGAATCCCTCCTCCCTGAGACCTCCCTTTTTCATACTAAAAAGGGCTCACTCGAGCCCCTCTTCAGCTGTGACCTCAGTTGCTAACTTGGACGTCGGAGGGTCCCACCGGAAATCCTATGCGGCCTTTCTTCCTAAGCGGAAATTCTATGCGGCAACGGCCATCCTAGGCGGCCTCTTCCTCGACGGCCTTCTCAACAGCAATCCTAGGCGGCAATGACCTGGGGGCATTTAATAGACTGGAGCATTCAATAGTAAGGAAATCCTAGGCGGCCTTTCTTCTTAAGAGGCAATCCTAGGCGGCAACGGCCTTCCTCAACGGCAATCCTAGGTGGCAATGACTTGGGGAGCATTCAATAGTAACACGGAAAGAAATCCTAGGCGGCCTTTCATCCTAGGCGGCAATCCTAGGCGGCCCCTTCCTCAACAATCCTAGGTGGCAATGGCCTGGGAAGCATTTAATGAACTGAAGCATCTAATGGTGCAGACATTGAAGGAAATCTTAGGCGCCTTTCATCATAGGCAGCAATCCTAGGCGGCCTATTCCTCAACGGCCTTTTCCTCAATGGCCTTCCTCAGCGGCCATCCTAAGTGGCAATCCTAGGTGGCAATCCTAGGCGGCCTCTTCCTCGATGGCCTTCTCAACAGCAATCCTAGGCTGCCTCTTCCATGACGGCCTTCTCAACGACATTTATATGCCGAGGCATTTATAGGTCTTATAAAGGCCTTCGCTCCAAGGCATTTTTTGGAGAGCATTCAATGTCAAGTCACGGACCACGAGAGAGAGAGAGATAGCGGAGAAAGTCCTAAGTGGCCTTTTCCTCAATGGCCTTCCTCAATGGCCATCCTAGGTGGCAGTCCTAGGTGGCCTTTTCCTTAATGGTCATCTTAGGCGGCCTATTCCTCAACGGCCCTTTCCTCAACGGCCTTCCTCAATGGCCATCTTAGGCGGCAGTCCTAGGCGGCCTTTTCCTCAACGGTCATCCTAGGCGGCCTATTCCTCAACGGCCTTCCTCAATGGCCGTTCTAGGCAGCCTTTTCCTCAACGGTCATCCTAGGCGGCCTATTCCTCAACGGCCTTTTCCTCAATGGCCTTCCTCAATGGCCATCCTAGGCGGCCTTTTCCTCAACGGTCATCCTAGGTGGCTATCCTAGGCGGGTTTCAGACTCCCAATGCCACCACGGCAATGGCTCCCTATCGCATTTATGTGCCAGAGCATTTATGATCTTATAAAGGCCACGTGCATTTATGGCTATCACATTGACTCCCTTTTTGGTCTCATGCATGATGAAAGATGGCGTAGAGAAGCCAGGACGAGGAGTTTCCGACTCCCCATCTCACGAAGGTCCTCGACGACCTTTTCCAGCTTCTCTCAGCTAGATGGCTCCTGAGCAATCCTAGATGGCCCCCAACACTCCCATGACGGCGGCCAAGAGCAATCCTAGACGGCCCCATGTATGCACGTAAGGGTGCTTCGGTAATAACTTCGGGACCCGTCTTCATCTTAGGCGGTCCCGAAAGCTTCTCCCAGCTAGGCGGCTCCCGAGCAATCCTAGACGGCCCCTGACACCCCCATGATGGCGGCCAAGAGCAGCCTAGACGGCCCCGACACTCTCATGATGGCGGCCAAGAGCAATCCTAGACGGCCCCATGCATGCACGTAAGGGTGCTTCGGTAATAACTTCGGGACCCGTCTTCATCCTAGGCGGTCCCAAAAGCTTCTCCCAGCTAAGCAGCTCCTGAGCAATCCTAGACGGCCCCCGATACTCCCATGACGGCGGCCAAGAGCAGCCTAGACGACTCCCGAGCAATCCCAGACGGCCCCCGACACTCCCATGACGGCGGCCAAGAGCAATCCTAGACGGCCCCGAGCAATCCTAGGCGGCCTCACCGGACCCACGTCCCACATATGCCTTCCCGGCCTCAGCCAGCAACGGCCTCGTGGAGCAGAGGCCCTAGGCGGCCACCAGCATCCCTAGGCGACCTGCTTCTCCCAGCCAGCAAGCTCCTCCCAGCCGGCCATCCACGGTGGCCCCTCGCCCAACGGCCGCGACCTTCCGTGGACCTTCCGACTCTACATGCCAGGTAGAGAGTACGGTCTCCATGGCTCACCAAGGGCCAGTCTAGGCAATAGAATTGGATAAATGGGAAGTATAGCTTCTCCACGTGTCAGGTTGCATATGCATAAGTCAGAGGCATCCTTGAGTGGCCTATGGGTCTGAGGGTACTATTAGCCTTTATTTAATTCAAGAAGGGACTCATGGAGACTAAACAAGGACTCTGTCCATTAAATAAATATTCAAGATCAATGTACCAGAAAAGGCCAGCTATGCGTACTCGATCTACGGATGAAATCATGACTTGCATGAGGTAGGACGATGCTTTTAGCTCTGACATATCACTAAAAGACAACGCCTGCAGCTGACATGCCACTAAGAAGAAATATCTTCATAAAAGCTTCAACAAATGGCAACACCTCAGGTCTCATATATATCAATCCTGACATTTTATCTACCAAAAGTTATCAATCATCATGACACCCCCAACCACTCAAATCAGATAAGCCCCAAAAGTCATGGTCCATCATGAGGCCTCACGTGGCTCATTTTCACTAGATGACAAAGATCCAAGCCTCTCAAGCAAAAGACAAAGTCCAAAGATAAATAAAAGGGGTAAGAGGGACCTCCGACCAAGTAACTCCAAAAACTCAACACACTCATTCGCTCTCTTTTTCTTTTGAGCTTTCTTAAGCTCACGTCTGTTGCTCAGAGCACTAACTTGAGCATCGGAGGATCCCCACCGGAATACTCAGCCGTGAGACTTCTTGCAGGCTTTGAAGACAAAGGAAGGACCCCGATATTTCTATGGAGGAACGGCCAGCTCAAAGTGATCGAGCATCAACAAAGGGAGACAGATGTTACATCTCTCTGACTTTAATGACCATAGCTAATGAGCCTCATGATAACAAGGTTTTGAATGTACAATGAAAAACCATGCACTTGGTTCACATGATGACAGCAAGACGGTTAATGAAACATAAAAAAAGCATTGGGAAGGATGCAAAACATAAAAATCATTCGAACACCAGTTAAATGAAAAGGAAAGCCCTGGCAAGGGTACAAGACATGCAAACCATCTGAAGAACAGTTTAAGCAATAAGGAATTTTCCTCCATTATTTCATGGTCAAATCCTTCAAACAAGAGGATGATAGCATCATGCAATTGTGAATCACAGAGACAGAATCTAAATAGGAGTATAATATTGACATAGAGAGACGGCAAAAAGATTTTTTGGGGGGAAGGAACTCAAAGAGGAAAGAAGAGAAGGACCGTAAGAGAAACACAGATTCAAATATACGTAGGGCAGGGTTCAAAAGAGGAAAGAAGAGGATAGTTGGTTATTTAAAAAGGAAAAAACCTCTGGTTAGAGCCTTGAATGAGACGCAAAAATAGATGGAATAAAACAATATAACTATTCTCATACTGATGGAACATAGCCCTCCAAAAGGTCCATGACATTGACCATGAAATAGACAAAAGTCTATTAATCAATATTACTCAATCTCCATGCCAAACTTGAGACAACATCTCCACATAAAACTTAACTGTAGCCTCAAATTCAATTAAGCATTATGAACCCAAATTCAATAAAACTAGGCATTATCAACCCCTAGAGAAACTATAATTGCTAAAACATGAATGGGCATGGAAGAACTCGATCTTGGATGATCGAGCACACAAGCAGCAAATGGTGAAACTAGGATATGACGGCAAGTAGGAGTGCTTAACTAGTGTTTGAGTTGAATATTATCCAACAGGCATGACCATCACATGCAATCACGTACCTAGACAGCATGATAGCAATGAACATTGTGCTAGCTGGGCAGTTTCCTAGTGGGGACCGGAGCATTTAAGCAGCATGCCTACGGTCTGCAGCCCATAAAAGTATGTTAACTAGTATTATATTATTTTTTGGTCAGGGCAAGTCACAACAGTAAAGTTAATACATTGTGACTTAAGAGGTTTCAGGATCTAAATATGGCCTATCTGCATGCGAAGGTAAGACTATATATAATTAATTCTTCTCAAACTCCACAATGATAGGAGCCTTATACACTAGTCTACCTTTTTCTATTATATTAATTTTTGGTAAGAACTAGTATATTATTATAGCAAATTAGCAATGGTATTCACATATGGAGGATAACCTGAAAACCTTGCCCTTGTCCTAGTAATACTACAAGTGATAAGATCATTTGTGCATATGTCATCTTGTAGAAATTTCATGCACCTCTATTCTAACTCTTGGAAAAGATAAGAATTAATGTTGGTACCTTCTTGCTAACAAAAAGTATCTCACCGCAACAGATATGCTGCCAAGATAATACTTGACCTCCAAACAAATAGACCTGCCAAAAGACAAATGGATATAAATACAACAGTACAGTGGCTACTTCATTCACAACAAAAATATGGGCATCTTTTTAGTTTCTATTTTAACAGAAAGTTGATGTGGATCCAAATCATGCAAATAACGGAAGCCATAAATAAGTGACTTGTAGTTGAGAAATTGAACATAAACAGCAGGCATAATAATAACAAATAGTGCTGTCATTGAAATTTGAATGAGTGCTTTCCCTAGCTATAACTGACTAATCCATCTGTCATGTGCTCGCTTGGATGCAACCTACTAATAAAAGATAGCATTCTCTTTGACATTTCAACTAGGAAAAAAAAACACGCACACAAAAAAGGGGGAAAGACAAGGAATACCCACAAAAGAAAAAAAAAAAAAAAGGATATGTTCCAACTGTTCAATGATGTGATGGCTGAATTGCCAAAGCTGATTGGAACACCTTAGAGCCATTAAAAACTTACTTAACCAATTCATCCATTCCTACCTTTCCTCTTTGCTGCCTGTCTCTCAAAATTTTCTGATGAAGTCCTAAGATGGTGTTGCCAAGCCCATTAAAACCAATTGTGTTTCTACAGCAAATGCATCATTTCTTAATCATGACCTTACAAACTTTTGAAATTCTGAAGATTTCTCCGGTACCGGTATTTGTCAAATCAATAATCCATGATTCAGAGTACTTCATCAAAAAGCAACCTCATTTTTAAAACTAAAAACAATGATCATAGATGGTTCAGATATATTATGTGCTTATTTGAAATATTATCTGGATATAAAGTGCTCAGTCTAAAAGCTATGATCAAAATCACATTTTGATATTTAACATGACTTTCTTATGTCAAATCTATCTATTCCATATGGCATACACATCTAGCACAAACAAGCAAATAACCATAAAAAGTTTCAAAAGGATATTCAAATATGGAATTTATCAAAAGAAAACTAGTAGTACTTTCAAGATAACGATCTAGCACTCATAAAATTGGAAACAACTTTGGAAAAAAAAAAAAGGAAAAAAGAACTTATAAGAGGAAATCAAACACTTCGAAAAGCAAAATAAAAGATATAGGCCATCAACTGAACTAGTTCCCTCGCAAGTAATTAAGCTTAATCAAATATAACAAATAAAATTAAGTTGATTATAGAAAAAAAATAATGTCATAATCAATCGTCATGCTTGATAAGACTTTCAGGCTCAAGCAACTCAAGGGATTAATACTATAATTTAGCAATGCACCTTCGTTGAACTAAATGCTTGAAGAGCATTGGTGTGAGGTGATTTATCCAAGATAACCAATGATATCGGTGAAAGTGATGTGATCATCACGTTTAATTGCACCTCTATAATCCTATATAACAGTGATCCTAAATTCCCCTATATCTACAATCACCTCTTAATCCAATAATTTTAGGCCTGTCTTTAAGAACAAGTATCCAATATCACCCTAAGTAAGGATCTCATGTTAAGATTTGGTGATCAGAATACCTCTCATTTATAAGAAAAGAGATATCCAATAAAAAATGCCCTTCATCATGCAATATATATGATTAAAAAAATGATAATATATATTATAATATATATATATTTATAAAAATATATATATATATAATAATATGCAATAATAATATGTTATAGTATATTATCATAATAATAATATTATATTTTAATATTAAAAATAATTTTATTAATTATAATATATTAAAATACCTCTCATCATATGTTACATATTATTGTACTATATTCAATTTTTTGTAAAATAGTAAAAATTATTATTAATTTATAATTTATGTATTGTAATAAATAATATTATAGTTTAATATATAAATTATAAATAATATAAATAATAATAAAATATTATGCTAGTTGTAAAATATATTAGAGGTAGTTTTGGCATATTATATGAGTGATCTTAAAATTTTATGACATATCAAAATTAAATCTGAAGATCTTTAGTCACTAAGACAACATATCAAATATCTTAGACTATCAAGAATCAATTTACCTTGGAATAAAGATTGTGATTTAAAAATCATCGTAGTGACCTCATTTGACTTATCAAACACCCCTAGATAATTTTATTTATTTAAGGGTTTCATCCAACATTTTTATGTTTTTAGACTTTATATTATTTACACCATCATCCACCTAGCTGTGAAAGCATATAAACAAATAAATTAAATCATCTATTGTTTGAAGTTTCCAACCATAGAATGAAATTATTGTTAGGCAATTTTATCAAATAATAATATTTTAATTAAAGATTTGACTACACTGGCATCATCCAATTGTTGATTATCTCTCTACTTTGTTTTGGAATGTTAAACATTATTTCCAAAAGACACAGTGAGGCATAATATCTGTTGCAGGGAAGGAAAAAAAAAAAGCAAGAAAAGATAAATTGCCCAAACAAGAGATTCCTCCGAGATATTGGCCATATTAGCTAAAAGAACAGTTTCTTCTCTATTCTTTTTTAAAAAATCAACTCCTTTCCAAAAATGTGAAACAACAAAAACATATAAGTATATATTGTTTTTATTTTTTATTTTTTATTTTTGATAAGAAAACGAAGGAAAGTGAAGAGCTAAGCACATATTATTTTAGCCCTCCGTTGCATATAATATTAATCATTATAATCAAAATTATCTATTATTTTAATTCTGATCAGGAAACAATATCAAATTAATAGGCCCTTTCTTAGTTTAACATCTGCCATAACAAAATATAGCTAATAAAACCTTTTCAAACTCCTTTTATTTTGTTTTTCCTCCTTAAATTTTGGCAGCAAAAAATCCTTCCAAAATGATGAGAACAATTGGCAAGGCACTTTGCTAACCACTGCCCCTTAAACAATAAAATAAATTTCTCTTAAAGCAAGTAGAAGAAGAAAAAAAATAACAATATAAAGGAATAGAGCATAGATCTCATTTTAAATCCAAGTTACAGGGGAGGCTGAAGCAAATGGAAATGGGAAAGTCAGGGAGGCCGCTGGAGAGAACGGGGGCACCGCAAAGAACGGAAAGAAGGGATATTTTAAAGATAATTTAAAAAATTTTTTTTTAAAAAAAATTGAGAGCGTATAGAGTAATTTTTGTAGTATAAATAGAAGCTCCCGTGAACCAGTGGGAGCCGTGGATCCGGCGAATAAATTTTCTTTACTTGCAAAACAGTGAAATGAATCAGCATAATTACAGAAAAGCGGACTACAAGCCCCAACCTCACAGAGGGGAAAGGATACATGAAATTGGATAGATATCAGAGGCTTTACAGAGACTACTTCTTATTTAAGATGTAGCTGCTCCTAAAGTAAATTCAGCTACTTTTATGGTGACATATTCTGAAATTTTAATTTAAAGTTAGGATTTCCGCAAGCATTATTCGTCTCTATTTTTATAATACTCTATTTATAACTACAAATCAAAACAATTTGAAATCTTCAGCAACTCCTCTTTAATTTTCAAAACGAAGAAAACTTTCTATTCAAATCTAAAAATCATCAAAAAAAATTTTAAATCGTAATAACGTCTCGTGATCCTGCAATTTAAAACATTTCTTTAAACTTCTCCTGTTATGGCTGATCGAAAGAAATAACTTACAATGGTCAAATATAACCACTTTAGTTGTAAGCTAGTTACCAAAAATATTCATTTTTACTTGATTAAAAGTTGTCCACGGAATTCGATTTGTTTAAATATAAAGATTATTACCAGCTGCCAGATACGAAAATCAGGAAGCCTTGTGAAGGTCTAAAATTAGCTCAGACAAGAGGATTTCAAGAAAGACAGCTTCCAAACTCCTCTCTACATTCTAAGCATTCTTACTGACAGATTAACTTTCCACTTTCTAAGCATTCCGAGTGACAGATTAATCTTGTTATTCGATGATGTCTTAAAATAACCTTCCGGTTCACCATATACTAAAGAATAAAGAACCCAAGAGGGCAATCTCATCAAGAATATTTTCTTTTCTTGTCTTTTTTGGTGGGGGGCGCATTTGTAGAGATTCAACGCCTGCAAAGCATAGTCGATCAAGTTCTGTTTCACCACGAGATCAAGAAAATGGAATCAAATAATCTAATCAGAGGGGTTTCTTGACATGCCCTAACTAACAACTGACAGCAAAAAGTCCGCCGCCAAATCAGAAAAATCAACAAATTTACTGTAAAAAATGGTTAAAACGACATTAGATCGATGCATCAAGAACAAAATAGATCAATCTCTACCAAGAAAAACAGAAGAAACGATACAGAGACCAAGCACTTTATCGAAGAGAGGCATCTCAACTTGAACCCAAGAAAGAAATAACCAAAGAAACACGAGAAATCTGAGAAAAAGGGAGTGGGAGAAACCAGACCTCGGCCCTGGCTATGCCTCGGCCAACAGCACGACCATGTCGAGGCCCTTCATGCCCTTGCTGAGCTTCATCAATGGATTTAAGCAAGGTGGATTTGAGTAAGATGAAATTGAGCAAGATGGATTTGCCGCTGCCATTGCTCAAATCCTATAACCAGAAAACCTCCACACACTCTCCTATCTCTCTCTCTCTATCTATCTCTCTCTCTCTCTCTCTCTCTCTCTCTCTCTCTCTCTCTCTCTCTCTTTCTCACTCGTCCTCCACCGAGGAAGACGACGGAGAACAGGAAACAAGGGAACAGAATGGCTACCCAGAGCTCCGCTGGAGTCTTTATAGTGACGAGGAGAGCGCGCGAGGGTTGCTGCAAGGCCGTTGCAGAGCGGGATCGAGCCGCTCATGACCACGATATAAATCGGTTACAATCTCACGCACCAGCCGGGATTCCCCACTTACGAACCCGCAACCAAGAGCGACCATTCTTGATAAACGACCATTAGTTTGGACTGGGTGCAAGATAAACGAGTGATCTTTATTACGATCAACGTTTTTCACACTAGCTTAACATCAAACCTGCCGAAAAACCACTCAAGGAGGGGACGTGGGGCCAACGTTCGGTGAGAGGGTGCAAGTTTGGGTGTGTTTCGGATCGTAGGTCGGTATATGTAATATTTTTAAATATAGAAGAACGGGATTATAGATTCTGAAAGGAAATCCCGTCACAAATAAAGATTCTGAAAGGAATCTACCAGGGTGGACCCCTAACGTCTGTGACCATCAAAATCGTATCTGGTGGCACGTCATCACGAGTCCAATTTTTAAGTCATTCTTTGATCGTTCTCCGCGTGTGGTAAAACTAATTCGAGAAGCGGGTTCCATGAGGGAGTATAAACTAGTTTGCGAGAATATCTTGCGTTCATTTTTCCAATGGTATCACCGGATGATATGGTTCCCCGAATTTCCTGGAGCGGAAAAAAGAACGCCGCCATGCGACCGAAAGGTCCACCTCCTAACGTAAGGAGGACTGCAAACTCGTTGGATTCATAAAAGAAATTTTGATTCCGATTTAAACTAATTTTATATTTTGATTTTAATTTTAAATCTACACTCAATTCGACGTTGAACTCGTTGGATTCATAAAAGAAATTTAAAATTTAACTAGATCTATTTAAGAATAATATAAAATACTAAAGAATATAATCAAATTGAATTGAATCATGTTTGACTTTAAGTCATACATTTAACAATTATTTTATATATAAAGTATAAAATAAATATTCAAATATAGATCTATTAGAAATTTTAAATAATATTAAAAAAATCAAATTTAAATTTAATTTTTATTAAAAACTTTTAATTCCATTCAAGTAAATAGTAATCCTTCACCTTCTAAATTAGAATATTTAAAATAATTGCTAATATATTTATAAATATTATAAATAAGAATCCATCAAAATAAATAATAAAATATAAATATTTGGATATAAACAGTAAAAAAAGGGACGAAAAAATCTGGTTGTTAATTGGGATGAACTTGAGAATTAGTTTGAATTAGAGTTTATTCAATAAATTTATGAATATGATTAAAATTAAGAAACAAGATTTACATTTATGGATCAAGATAAATCAGATTTGGATAATAAAAAAATATAAGATTCAAATCTTACTTTAAATTTAGATCAAGTCGAGATATAAAACCTAATTTAACGGTCGATAGGTCTCTATATACGGATTAAGTCGGATATAGTTGACTTAGGATCGGGTTTCGTTAGGTTACAGTTGACTTGGCTCATTTACAACTTTAGACATAAGCATATAATTTTTACAATTGGATTAGGATAGAATAAAATGATAGTTGGTGTTCACTATTGGTATATATTGGTACATCTCTAGTTCATATTGACAAACAATGCATATTGTACGAAATTTATGTTGCCGCAAAAATTCGTTCTCCGACTCGGATGCACTTCTGGTTCTTGATTTGGATGCTGGTCTCGTTGCCTCGGGATGGAACCTGCAAGATAGTCCGCGTGCAGAGGGTGCTGTAGGGGTTGCCCTCTATGGAGGACCCTCCGATGCCCAAGTCAGTGAAGATTCGCAGTAAGCAGATATGTGGAGAAGACTCTCACAGAAGAGTTCCCTAGATGGGTGTTCTCTCGAGAGTTCTGAGCTCAGATGGGGTTGTTCTCTCGAGAGTTATGAGCTCAGATGGGGTTGTTCTCAATATGATAATAAGTAAAAATGAGTGAGTGTTCACGCATACTTGAGAGGTTGAAGGGCAGTGATATTTATAGGGGATCACCTAATTCCTCGGGCGCATCGTGAAGGGAGGTCCGAAAGTCATTATGATTCGAAATGGATTCGAATGAAGTTTGTTATGAGGTCAGTAGGATCTATATCTTGTCAGTTAGAGGATCAACGGCTGGGCGAGCTGGTTGATGCCTTGAGATTCAGCAATTATGTAGGTTCTAAGCCACTCTGTGGATCCTAGGCCACTCCTGGGTATGATTCCCTGTTTGGAATCTTATTCAGTTATAGTGAATTCGAATTCTTCCGTGCCGGATTCCATAGAGGTATTGAGTACCTCAGCCCAGCCGAGGCGAGGGGCAATTTGGTTTTCTGAGGTACAAAATAGCTCGGTCTATAGAGGTATAGGGGTGGCTCGGGTTACCGAGGTATGAGGATGGCTCGGGTTACCGAGGTATGGTCAGCTTGGGTTGCCGAGGTATGGTTGGCTTGGGTTGCCGAGGTATAAGAATGGTTCGGGTTGTCGGGGCGACCCGTCTTTGTTAAAGACGATTCGGCTTCGTCGCTTGGTGGTTGCACCAGCTGGCTGGCTGGACGTTGAGACTGGACTTGACCCAATTATCGATATGTATGGTCTTTAATGCAATGACAATTTTACCCTCATCACATGCCCCCCACTCCCTAGTTCGAAGTGTAAATTTGGATATAGGGAGTAGAGTTCCGAAATAATCTTATTCGGAGGGATCTGAAGGAGCAGGCAATGATAATCTCGTAATGACAAGCCGTTGTTTCGTTATCATTTTTCACCATAGCTCGAAGGAGAAATGCCTCGTTTCCAGCATGTCGTGACAGCGGGAGTTCCACATGACGGGACTCCTTTATTTCTGGCCCCATATCGAAAGTTTTGGCGTCTTAGGCTTTCCTTCTGAAGCGTTTATTTAAATAAGGCTAGGGCGGCGCTCCTTCTGCAACGCCTCTTCATCCCTTCCATAGAGATTTTTCATTCTTCCCTGAGCCCTTGCTTGCTTGTTCGTATTCCGCCCCTTATTCAGCCATTATGAAGGGTCCGGGTGATGTTGCCTCAGATGTAACCCTTGACGACCTGGATAGAATCTGTTTCCATTATAGGGTTCCTTGGGATGTGGCCTTATGGGTGCCGAGGGTTGAGCACAGGGTTTCAACCGAGTTAAGCCGTAGAGTCTTCTTTTATGAGGAGAGCTTGAGGGCAGGTTTCCAGTTCCCTCTTCACCCACTGGTATAGGAGGTGATGAGGTTTTATAATATATGTCCAACAATGGTGGCTCTAAATAGTTGGCACAATCTTATCGGGTTCATCTCGATGTGCAGTCGTATTGGGTGACTACGACCCTTCCTATGTTCCGAGTTTGCTACAACTTGGTCTCCAGGAGAAGCTCTGAGTGGCCTTACATTAGCCTCCGGAAGTCGTTCAAGATGATTTCTGATAACCCATCTTCGATAAAGGAGTGAAAGTCCCAATTTTTATTGCCGAAGGAAATATCGGTTCAGATTTTTTGAGGGGATGGACGAGTTATGTGAAGGACCCAGAGGTGCGCCCGGAGTTGAGCGAGAAGGAGAAGAGAGATCTGGTAACCCTTCGTGGTGGTCAGGTGATATTGGTCAGTGCCTGTTATCAAAGGATGCCCTTTTTGCCGCCAGGCTTAGCTCTATTGACGCCCAAGGCGAGTCTTCGCTTTGATGGTCAGCATGTTTAGGTAATTCCGTTATTGTTTAACTGAACATCTGCTGTGTTTTCAGTCGAAAGGTCTGCATTTGTGGGCCAAACAAGGAAGGAGCTGGGCAAGCACCATAGAGGCTCCATCTCCGGGGATAAGCACAGGTCTGAGAAGAGGTCTCATCCTTCCAGGTCTTGCCCGAAAGAGCTAAGGAAAGATAATGTTGGCTGGCACTCTTCCACCCCTAAGAGGGGGAAGTGGGAGCGTCGGCCGCGGTTGGTGCACCCTCTCCGCCAGAGGGGACGCGGTACTGGAGGTGAGAGAGCTGCTGGGCGAAACTCGGAGGGAGCCATCGAGGTTTCCCCCCTTCAGATTGTGGTCGTGTCGGACGATGCCAAGGAAATGTCACCGATTCGTCCGGTAATCCCCCCACTTGAAGCTAACCAGCCTCATCTACCAATGGTCGGCAGCCCTTTGGCGCTGCGCGTGGGTGGGGAAGAGGTCCCTACTCTGGCCGAGGGATCAGAAGAGGCAATTGCGGCTGCCGAAGCTCAAGTAGAGCCATCCGTTGAAAGGTTGGTGGAGGTCGAGGTGCCTTCTGCCGAGGGTCTCTCTCTTACGGCACCAGGGGTGTCGTGGGAGAGATCGAGGTGTGGGTGGAGTCCTCGGGGGACGAAGTAACATTTGGGGAGGAAGAAGAAGAAGAAGAACCACTGAATGAAGGGGACGCTCGGACCGAGGCTCCTTCAACTGGGGCCGAAGCATCCGAGGCTCTGCAGGCCAAAGTTCTAATGGAGGAAGCCAAGCAGATGGCTGTTCCTTAGGCTGAAGTCCCTCAGGCCGGTTCTTTGGCTATGAGTTCTCTTATTCATAGCCCAATTGGCCCTCCTCTCGTGCGGTGGTGGAAGCCGAACCGGCTTCCGTCGGTTGGTTCGGGCCCGGCGGCGTGCTCGCCGCCTCGCCGGGCCCGACTTGGCCTGTCGCCTCCACCGGCGCCGGGCGTGCGTCCGGTGGAGGTCCGGCCGGCCATGGTGGCCGGCCGTGCCGCCGGCACAGTTCCGTGCCGCGCGGAGGAGTTAGAGAGAGTGAGAGAAATTGAGGGAGAAGAGGGGTTTGGCGGCCGGCCGCGGCGGCGGCCGGCTCTGGCCCGGCCACCGGCGGCCGGGCCGCCCTCAATTTGGCCGGCGGCGGCCCCGGCCGCCGGCCATGTCCCCGTCCCCTGTTCGGTGAAACAGGGGATCGGGTGGAAGGTTTGAACCGGGCCGGCTGGGCCGGCCGGTTCAGGCCTTTTGGGCCGTGCAGTGAGCTGTTTTGGGCTGGATTTTGGGCCCTGTAACGGGCCGGGATTAGAAAAATAATTATATGGCTAGAATCTGGGTGAATTCTAGTTTCTTGGGGTATTTTTACTTCCCCAATCGGGTGTGTAGTGGGAGATATTCGAGCCCAAAGTAGGGCCCGTGAACTAGTCTGGGTAGAAATTCTAAGGGTCATTTTAATATTCCTTGCTAATCAATTAATTGTGTAAATAATCCTGTAGGTGCTCAGACATCTGACTAGCTTATTTATACCTGTTGGATTGCGTACTGAGGTAAGTAAGCCAGTTATCAGTTTATTAAATAATTTATTTCAGGATATGCGTAGTTAAATTGTGAATTGTGAATTGTTATTGGCTAAATTTGTAAGTAGATGATGAATAATGTACTATGCTGCTATGCATGTATGTATGCATGTATGCTATGCATGATGATGCTGATGCTATGCATGAGAGATGCAGTATGCTATGCATGAGAGATGCAGTTGCTATGCATGAGAGATGCATGCATGCATTGCAGTTTATGACATTGATGTGATATATTACATGCAATTGTTCAGTAAGTATAATCCACTGTTTACTACATGTATTGATGTATTGATGTGATGTGAGGTACTGTTATGTGTCGCCGCGGCTCTCCTTTATCATGTCATACCCTGGTATTTCGACCCTACTTCAGTAGGGGGGATACTTGTTGGTACACTATGGTATTTCGACCCTACTTCAGTAGGGGGATACTTGTTGGTACATTATGGTATTTCGACCCTACTTCAGTAGGGGGGATACTTGTTGTACATTATGGTATTTCGACCCTACTTCAGTAGGGGGGATACTTGTTGGTACTATGGTATTTCGACCCTACTTCAGTAGGGGGGATACTTGTTGATTTCGACCCTACTTCAGTAGGGGGGATATTGGTACATTATTGAGATATTGCAGGGCCGTGGGTCACATTTACAGTTACCATTGAGAGTATAAACAGTGGGTTTACTTATATAGTATAATTGAGCGGTTATGGATGCAAATGATTGGTATTATATTCATAAGTGCCGCCGCGGTTCTCCTTTGCTATGGCCATACACATCTAGAGGATGTGCTCAGATGAGGCATTGCAGGGCCGTGGGACACGCATGATATAATACTTACATTGCATAATGGAGTGATTGTGAATGCAAAAGAATGAATTATATTTATATGTGCCGCCGCGGCTCTCCTTTGTTATGGGGCATTGCAGGGCCGTGGGACACATATGATATAATATAACAATTGGAATGCTTTATATGCACTGATAATTTGCTATGATATAATACAACAATGATGAGTGCAAATGATTTGAATTATATTTATATGTGCCACCACGGCTCTCCTTTGTTATGGGGCATTGCAGGGCCGTGGGACACATATGATATAATATAACAATGATGGGTTTACTTACATTGCATGTTTGAGTATTTGTGAAATGTTTATGCATGCAGATCATTTATATGCTTATTGATTGCTATGCTATGATTTGACTGTATAACGTGGTTTACTTACTGAGTGTAATCTCAAAAATATTATAATGTTTTTGCTACAGGACCATGAGATTTGAGAATAACATGTTGGAGTGATGGACCTCAACTCAAATAAAATATAGATTTTGTTTTATTGCTATAC
>UESW01004425.1:401780-561265 GCA_900491605.1 Calamus simplicifolius | reverse complement strand
GAGGTCATGCCTAGCCCCCTCCCTTCTGTACCATTTTAATTTTAAATTAATAAACTGGTAGGGGTCTATGCCAAACCCCCCACCATTATGGTGGCTTTATATTAATAAATTTTTTTATTCCTAATAAATTTTTAATTTATCAAAAAAAATTATATTTTTTATAATTTTTTTATTTGAGCTGTGCATGGGCCAGGCCCCAGGTGGGTCGTGCTTGGCACGGCCCACCTGGGCCAGCACGGCCCAGGCCCACATGGGCCGTGCCTGGCACGGCCCACCAGGGTCGGCACGGCTCAGGCCCAGGTGGGCCGTGCCGGCATGGCACGACGGGCCGGCCCAGGCCCATCATGGGCCGTGCCGTGCTGGGCCAACAAAAAAAATTTTCTGGGCCCTGCACGGCCCGGTACTGTAGCAGTGCCGGGCCATGCCTGGAATGGCCCATCAGGGCCTGGGCCGTGCCGTGCCATGGGCGGCACGGCCCAGTGCCCACCTCTACCTGTGATGTGGCCTCGCTAGCAAGTTTCATGCGTCGTTCCATTGATAGGCATTTGGAGCGATACTGTGGGAGTGATCCGATCCCGTGCTAGGGACCCTCTTGACCCCAAAGAGCGATGATCTGGGGGCATCACAACCGGGCCCAGGGTGTCCAGGGGTGATCTGAAGGTGTCGTGGTCGGGTTCAGGGTGTAATACCAGAATTTAGGTTCTGTGCAGGCGCAGGAGTCGGGCTTTGGTGTTGACGCGGGAGTCAAGCTTTTGTGCCGACGCAGTAGTCGGACTTTAGTGCCGACGCGGGAGTCGGGCTTTGGTGCCGACGCGGGAGTCGGGCTTTGGTGCCGATGCGGGAGTCGGGCTTTTGTGCCGGCGCAGGAGTCGGGCTTTTGTGCCGACGCAGGAGTCGGGCTTTGTGCCGACACGGTAGTCAGGGTTTGGTGCCGACGTGGGAGTCGGGCTTTGGTGCCGACACCGTAGTCGGGCTTTGGGGGAGTCGGGCTTTGGTGCCGACGCGGGAGTCGGGCTTTTGTGCCAACGCGGGAGTCGGGCTTTGGTGCCGACGCGGGAGTCGAGCGCTGGTGCCGACGCGGGAGTCGGGCTACAACCATTCAATCGGGCACATCACTGGTAGTACCGGCGAAGGTTGTCAGAATTCCAAGTTCTTGAGAGCGGCCTCCCACTGAGTTCCTCGAGTCGGTAAGCTCCTCGGGGAAGGGCCTCTACAACCCGGTAGGGCCCCTCCCAATTAGGTGATAACTTCCCTCCCTCCGTTGGCCTCGAAATCTTAGCCCTCTGGAGGACCAGGTCCCCAGAACGGAATGTCTGGGGTCTAACCCGAGCGTTGTAATACTTTGCCGCCCTTTGTCGATAAGCGGCCATCTTGATCCGTGCTTGATCGCGCGTCTCCTCGATGAGATCCAAATTGGCCCTCAGTTGGGCCGAGTTGTCTTCTTCATTGTAGGCTTCCACTCGAGGACTGGGGACTCCGATTTCCATAGGAATGATGGCCTCGGATCCAAAAACCAGACTGAATGGGGTTTCGCCGGTGGGATTTCTCGGGGTCGTATGATAGGCCCACAGGACCTGGGGAAGCTCCTCCACCCACCTTCCTTTAAAGTCGTCAAGCCTTATCCGAAGCCCTTGCAGAATTGTATGATTAGTTGCTTCAGCCGCTCCGTTGGTCTGTGGGTGTCCGATAGAGGTAAATCTCTGAGTGATTCCTAATTCGTTACAAAATTCTCTAAGGGGGCGTTATCAAACTGTCGGTCGTTATCTATGATGAGAGTGTTGGGAAGTCCAAAACGATAGATTATGGACTTCCAAAAGAAAGCTCTCACTCTAGCTTTGGTAATTTTGGCTAGAGCTTCGCCCTCCACCCATTTGGTGAAGTGGTCGATAGCTACTAGCAAAAATCTCTGTTGACCGGAGGCTGGAGGAAATGGTCCCAAAATATCCATCCCCCATTGGGCGAAGGGCCATGGAGCAGAGATGGGATTCAAGTGAGAAGTGGGTTGCCGCTGGATGTTGGCGTGACGTTGGCAGCTGTCACATTTTCGCACCAATTCAACCGCGTCTTCCCGCATGGTCAGCCAATAATAGCCTTGATGGAGGGCCTTATATGCTAGGGCTCTGCCCCCCAGATGGTTCCCGCATGCGCCTTCATGAATTTCGCGGAGGATGTAATCAGCCTCAGCGGGACTGACACACTTGAGGAGGGGATACGAGAAGGACCTCCGATACAGATGTCCATCCATTATTAGGAATTTGGAGGCTCGCCACTTAAGGAGTTTGGCCTTGGAAGGGTCATTGGGGAGGACACCATCAGTGAGATATTGGACATAGGCGTCCATCCAAGAAGGCTTCTGTTCAACTGGCAGGGCCTCCTCCACCGCCTCGATGCTCGGGACTAGCAAATGCTCTACGTAAGTCCTCCCCAAAGTTTCATCGGCCGAGGTGGCCAGGCGGGACAACGCGTCGGCCCGAGCATTCTCTTCCCAGGGAACATAGCTGACACTGAAATGGGCGAAGGGGAGGGACTCCGACTGGACCTTGTCCAAATATCGGACATAATAGGATCCCGAGCTTCATACTCCCCCGTGATTTGCCCCGAGATGAGTTGGGAGTCGGTATATGCTCTGAGACGCTCCACTTTGAGTTCTTTGGCGAGCCTTATCCCTGCCAACAAGGCTTCGTACTCGGCTTGATTGTTCATGGCGGGAAAGAGGAAACGAAGGGCATACTCAATCGTTGCACTGTCGGGACCGGCGAGAATGATCCCGGCACCGCTCCCTTGAGAGTTTGATGCCCCGTCCACATGAAGGATCCAATCCTTCCTCGCATCCGCGATCGACGCTTCCGGGGGTTTCATCGGGGCTTCCCTGGTCGGCTCATCGGTCCAAGTGCACTCAACAGGAAATCTGCCAAAACTTGGATTTCATACTCGACCTTGGTTCGAATGTTAGGTCGAATTCTCCCAACTTGAGCGCCCACTTTGCCAGCCGATCGGAGGTATCAGGGCGGGATAAGATTGTCCTCAGGGGCTGATCCGTCAGCACAATGATTGAGTGGGCTTGGAAATAAGGCCTGAGATGTTGAGCCGACACTATTAGTGCGAAAATATTTTTTTTCGGTTTTGGTGTACCTGGTCTCCGCGTCATGGAGCACTTTGCTGGTGTAATATACTGGCTTCTGCGATCCTTCAGTGTCTATCCGGACGAGGACCGAACTGACAGCCTCCTGAGAAGCGGCCAGGTACAAAAGAGGTTTTCTCCTTCCATCGGTTTTGACAGTAGCGGCGGAGTCGATAGGAAATTCTTCAGCTCCTCAAAGGCCTTTTGGCAATCATCCGTCCATTCGAAGGTGTTGACTTTTTGCAAGGCTTTGAAGAAGGGGAGGCTCCGCTCAGCTGATCTAGATAGGAAGCGGCTTAGAGCTGCTAGTCTTCTGGTCATGCGCTAGATTTCCTTTTTATTCACCGGTGGCCTCATATCTAGGATAGCTTGGATCTTGTCCGGGTTTGCCTCTATTCCTTGTTGTGTCACCAAGAATCCTAGGAACTTGCCTGCTGCGACTCCGAAGACACATTTTCGGGGATTCAGCCTCATCTGAAACCAACGAAGGTTGCTGAAGGTCTCCATTAGGTCAGATAGGTGGTCGCCAGCTCGGATTCTTTTGGTCAGCATGTCGTTTACATATACTTCCATGTTGCTCCCGATTTGACCCTCGAAGACCTTATTCATCAATCTTTGATACGTAGCCCCAGCATTTTTCAACCCGAAGGGCATGACTTTACAGTAGTAGATCCCCTTTTCGGTCATGAAGGAGGTGGCTTCTTCATCTGAAGGCTCCATTCTGAACTGGTTGTATCCCGAGAATGCATCCATGAAGCTGAGAGTCTCATGACCGGAAGTGGCGTCCACTAACTGATCGATCCTGGGGAGAGGGAAATTGTCTTGGGGCAGGCTTTGTTGAGATCAGTGAAGTCAACACACATCCTCCAGCTTCCATTAGCTTTTCGTACCATCACTACGTTGGCCAGTCAATCGGGATAATAGACCTCACGAATGTGGCCAGCGGCGATCAACTTATGGACCTCCTCGTCAACAGCTTTCTGGCGCTCGAGGGCGAAGCTTCTCTTCTTTTGTCGGACCGCCCTACAATTAGATTTGACGTTGAGTTTATGAGTAATTACCTCGGATGGTATACCTGGCATGTCGGTTGGTGCCCATGCAAAAATATCGGCGTTGGCTCAGAGGAAATCGAGGAGCCGACTCCTTTCTTCCTCAGGGAGAGAGGCCCCGATCTGGATGGTTCTCGTTGGGTCCTCTCCTAAGGGAAAAGTCAACAGATGTCCTGCCGGTTCCCCCCTCTTCTCGGCCTCTCTTGGATCCGTCAATTCAGAAGTCGGCGAGGGAATTGCGGACTGAAGGCTAGGGGTCATGTGGTAGCAGAGGGACACCGGGCTTCTTTCGCCCCGCATTTCCCCGATCCCGTGACGAGTGGGGAACCTGACCAGTAACCTCTTTATCGAGATAATGGCGTCCAGTAGATTTAAACCTGGCCGGCTGAGAATAGCGTTATATGCAAGAGGAACTCTCACCACCAGAAACTTTATGAAGATCGTGCTCTGGCGGGATGAAGTTCCAGCCGTGATGGGGAGAGTAATTTCTCCCTCAACTTTCACCGCATCTCCGGTGAAGCCAACGAGGGGCGTCGTCACTGGCCGAAGAAAATCCAAAAGCAAGTTCATACAAACAAATGCGTCATACGTCAGAATATTGGCCGAGCTTCCACTATCAACTAATATTCTCTTTACAGGATGTTTAGCAATTGTCATGGATACAATGACACTTTCATCATTCAGGTTATCTACCCCCTCTAAATCTCTTTCAAAGAAAGGAATTACAATGTTATCTTGCTCACCCCCCCGATGTCTTTTTAGGTGCCCCCGCTCCCCAGGAGATCATTGCCACAGTCTTCACAGTCGGGGTGTTGTCAACATTGGCTTGCTGAGTGGGTGGTGCCGAAGGGCCTGGTGCCGCTGGATTTCCTCTCCGGACAAACTGACCGAGGTGCCCTTGTTGGATGAGCTCCTCTATGGCCTTCTTCAACGGTCGACAATCTTCTGTGTCGTGGCCATGATCTCGATGGAAACAACAATACAGGTTCTTGTTGCGAGGAACTCCAGGCTTCAGGGGCGCGGGGCGCTTGATATAAGGCTCACCCTCGATTTCCATAAGAATGTGGGAAATCAGGGCTAACAGAGGGGTGTAACGCTCACATACAGGGGCGAAAGTCCATGGCCGACTGTCCACTCGGCGAGGTGGCTCAGGCTTCTTGGTGTGAGGCCCTCCAGACTCTGATCGAACTTGCTTTTTGCTAGGGCCTTCTTCAGTTTTCCACTGAGAGGAGTCGGCCTCATTAGCACGAATATATTTCTGAGCTTGACTCAGCAACTCAGCGTACGAGCTCGGGGGCTTCTTGTCTAATGTACGCGAAGCGGGAAGGGCGGAGCCCATGCTTCAAGGCCAAGGTGGCCACCGAGTCGTCAAGATGGTAAACCTCCATCGCCGCCTCTTTGAAGCGGGCGACGTAGTCCCGAAGAGTCTCCCCACACTTCTGTCGGATGGCGAAGAGGCTGTCTGCTACCCGAGGGATCCATCGGCTTGCGTCGAAGTGAGCGAGAAAAGCTTTCTCCAGCTGTCTGAATGAACTGATACTACGAGGAGGTAGACGGGAATACCAAGCCCTCGCAGCCTTTCGCAGGGTGGCTGAGAAAGCAATGCCTAGAAGAGCGTCCGATGCTCCCTGGACCTGCATGTGCACCTTATAGCTTTCCAAGTGATCTAGGGGATCGGTAGTGCCGTCATAAGGATCCAGCTGAGGAAGGCGAAATCGGGAAGGGACAGGTTCTTCCATGATCTGCCTTGTCAGTGGGGGGTGACTGTCATATTTTGCCTTCGACTGATTGGTCAGTCGTTGGCCGAGCTCCTCTAAATGTTGGTAGCGCTCCTCCTGTCGCCTTTCTGCTCGGAGGTGGATCCTCTCACCAGTGGACACCTCTCCCGATGAGGTAGATAGGGAACGGGAGGACGGGCAACGTTGACGGGCTATACCCTTCCCCGAGGCCTTGTCCCAGGATCGCCGGGGAGAGGGACTGTCAGGAGATCTCCTTCTGGCGGGAACATCCCAACGGCGGTGAGCCTTCCGTTGGGATTGTCCTCAATGAGTGGATTGTTGGCTGGGCTGCGCCGCAACTTCTTCCAAGGAGTGGGGTGGCGGCAGAGGTTGAGTGGCCACCGACTGTTGTTGGAGTTCCCGAATCACCGCAGCAAGGGACCGCACCTCCTGAGCGAGGGCGGTGACCCTATCACCTTGGCATGGTGGTGAGGGATGAATTGACGGGAGGGCCTCCGGCTGCTTGGCCCTCGCTGGCTGCCCCCCAGCCAGGCTGGTGGAAGCTTCTTGAGCACGAGTTACCACCATCTCTTCTTCGGGTAAGGAGGGAGTGAGAGCTTGGTCACCTTTTCCCCTCACGCCTTGTTACTCACGCTCTCTGGCCCCCCTTCCTGGCGCGCCAATCTGTTGTCGCCAAATCACCTTTAATGAGCATCAAGTGGGCAGAAATTCTTGCGAGCCTTTGAGGGAACGGCGAGACCTCTTCCTTCACTCGGGAACCTGCAAGGAAAGTCCCGGACCGGTGACTCCGGCGGGGACCCTCAATATGTTGTCGCCAAATCACCTTTAATGAGCGTCAAGTGGGCAGAAATTCTTGCGGGCCTTTGAGGGAACGGCGAGACCTCTTCCTTCACTCAGGAACCTGCAAGGAAAGTCCCGGACCGGTGACTCTGGCGGGGACCCTCCGACGCCCAAGTTAGTGATTTGGGGAACATGAATGGATATCGTTGTAATGATTGGATAAAGCTTGAGCCCCCTACCTTAAGGGCTGGAGGCCTTTTATACCTGTTCGGGAATCCCTCTTACCCTCCGTTCATCATGGTCAAGTCTCCTTCAGACGGTTGTTAATTTCTGGTCTTCAACGTGCCACAAAGTATGGGTCATGGGACTGATCATGGGGCCACGCCCGTTGTTAGCGGCGTCACGGGGAAGCACGTCCACCGTGTGCGTAGCCGGGCATGCTCGTGGTGACGTGGTCCGCCATTCTTGAAGGAAGTGGACCACGTAGCTTGAACGTGGATGATTGCCGCCGGAGGCCGACGCCGAGACCGATGCCGAGGCCGACGCCGGGGCTGATACCGAAGCCGACGCCGATGTCGTAACCAAGGCCCAGACCAGCTGCAGCCGACACGGAGGTCGAGGTGGGCCGTGGCCGATGCGGAGGTTGAGATGGGCCGTAGCCGATGCCGACACCATGACCAAGGCCTAGACGGGTCGCAGCTGACACAGAAGTCGAGGTGGGTTGTGACCGACACGGAGGTCAAGATGAGCCGTAGCCAACGCTGACACCATGACCAAAGCCTAGACGGGTTGCAGCCAACACGGAAGTTGAGGTGGGCCATGGCCGACATGGAGGTCAAGATGGCCGTAGCTGATGCGGAGGTCGAGATAGGCCGTGGCCAACACGGAGGCCGAGATGGGCCGTAGTCGATGCCGACACCGTGACCGAGGCCTAGATGGGCTGCGACCGACACGGAGGTCGAGATGGTCTGTTTTGAGCCTAGTTGCCCAGGAGTTGGCTCACGTGTTCTTTGACCCGATCGGCCATATCAGTATGTATGTCAAATTCTTTTTTTAGGAGGAATTATATTCTTTCAGTACTTGAATCTGAGTTCACTATATTAAATTTAATATTCTTGCATCAAATTTAATTCTAAATGAGCTATATAATTTTTCCTTCATGATATCGAATTTATTTTGATTGGTTGGTTTAGAATTTGAGGAATTATATCAAATTATGGTTTGCTATATCAAATTTCTTTCAATTGAAGAACATGAATACTCTAAATTTTTTCTAATTTTCTAGGAAAATGATTGTGACAATATTTAAGAACTAATAATTTAAAATTTGCTAAGCCAAAATATAACAAGTAATAAAGAAATATAAATTCATTAAAAATTTAATCATCTAAACTATCAAAACCATATAAATTGCATGATAAGCATTCTAAAAATAATATATCATGAACAATATTTCAAAAAATAAACAGATTTGATAACACAAGACATTTATAAATCTAAATATATAAATTTTAAATATATTAAATATTATGCAAATATCAAATTATGCATTGCAAGATTATAGATTACATGCAAATTTCTCTAATTTTTTATATAAAAGTGAGTTCCCAAACATAAATAACCTAAATAAAAAAAATTCATAATGAATGAAAAAAAAAACCGTACCCCTTGAGACCACGATCACGACCGCGGCCGTGGCCGAAAATGAAAGGGGTGTGGGAAAAACCCCACCCCGGCCCTTATTTTTTTAAAAAAAACTGTGGCCTAGCCACCGTGGGGGAAAAACCCCACCCGCATTTTTTTTTTTAAACGGTGGCCTGGCCACTGTGGCGATCAATTCGATCGGCGACGATTCGACGGCATGCGATTGATCCAAGCCACGATCCCGGTCGCCGATGATCGATCTCGGACTGTTGCGATCAATCCGATCGGCGACGATCCGACGCTTGCGATCGATCCAAGCCACGATCCCTGTCGCCGACGATCGATCTCGGACCGTTGTGATCAATCCGATCAGCGTCGATCTGACGATTGCGATCGATCCAAGCCACGATCCCGATCGCCGATGATCGATCTCGGACCGTTGCGATCAATCCGATCGGCGATGATCCGATGACATGCGATTGATCCAAGCCATAATCCCGGTCGCCGATGATCATTCTCGGACCATTGCGATCAATCGATCGGCGACGATCCAATGGTTGCGATCGATCCAAGCCACGATCCCGATCGCCGATGATCGATCTTGGACCGTTGCGATCAATCTGATCGGCGACGATCCGACAGCATGCGACTGATCCAAGCCATAATCCCGGTCACCGATGATCGATCTGGACCATTGTGATCAATCTGATTGGCGACGATCCGACGGTTGTGATCGATCCAAGCCATGATCCCGATGCCGATGATCGATCTTGGACCGTTGCGATCAATCTGGCGACGATCCGACGGCATGCGACCGATCCAAACCACGACCCCGGTCACCGACGATCGATCTCAAACCATTGCGATCAATCCAATCGGCGACGATCCGATGACATGCGATTGATCCAAGCCATGATCCCGATCGCCGACGATCGATCTCGGACCGTTGCGATCAATTCGATCAGCGACGATTCGACGGCATGCGATCGATCCAAGCCACGATCCCGATCGCCGACGATCGATCTCGGACCATTGCGATCAATTCGATCGGCAACGATCCGATGCTTGCGATCGATCCAAGCCACGATCCCAGTCATCGATGATCAATCTCGGACCATTGCGATCAATCTGATCGGCAATGATCCAACGGTTGCGATCGATCCAGGTCACGATCTCGGTCGTTGATGATCGATCTAGGACCATTGCGATCAATCCGATCGGCGATGATCCGACGGTTGCGATCGATCCAAGCCACAATCCTAGTCGCTGACGATCGATCTCGGACCGTTGCGATCAATCAGATCGGCGACGATCCGATGGTTGCGATTGATCTAAGCCACGTACCTGGTTGCCGACGATCGATCTCGAACCGTTGCAATCAATCTGATCGGCGATGATCCGACAGCATGCGATCGATCAAAGCCACGATCTCGGTCACCGACGATCGATCTCGGACCATTGCGATCAATCCGATCGGCGACGATCCGACAGCATGCGATCGATCTAAGCCACGATCCCGGTCATCGATGATCGATCTCAGACCGTTGCGATCAATTCGATCGGCGATGATCTGATGGCATGCGATCGATCCAAGCCATGATCCTGGTCGCCGATGATCGATCTCGGACCGTTGCGATCAATCCGATCAGTGACGATCCGATGCTTGCGATCGATCCAAGCCATGATTCCGGTCGTCGATGATCAATCTCGGACCGTTGCAATCAATCCGATCGGCGGTGATCCGATGGTTGTGATTGATCCAAGCCACGATCCCGGTCATCGATGATCGATCTCGGACTATTGCGATCAATCCGATCGGCGATGATCCAACGGTTGCGATCGATCCAGGCCACGATCTCGGTCGCCAATGATCGATCTCGGACCGTTGTGATCAATCCGATCGGCGATGATCCGACGGTTGCAATCGATCCAAGCCACGATCTCGGTCGCCGACGATCGATCTCGAACCGTTGCGATCAATCCGATCGGCGATGATCTGACAGTTGCGATCGATCCAAGCCACGATCTCGGTCGCCGACGATCGATCTCAAAACGTTGCGATCAATCCGATCGGCGATGATCCGACGGTTGCGATCGATCCAAGCCACGATCCTGCTCACCGATGATCGATCTGGGACCGTTGCGATCAATCTGATCGGCGATGATCTGATGACATGCTATCGATCCAAGACATGATTCCGATCGTCGACGATCAATCTCGGACCGTTGCGATCAATCCGATTGGCGATGATCCGACGGTTGCGATCGATCCAAGCCACGATCCCGGTCATCGACGATCGATCTTGGACTATTGCGATCAATCCGATCGGCGATGATCTGATGGTTGCGATCGATCCAAGCCATGATCCCGGTCACCAACTAGTATGGCCGATCGGATCAAAGAGCCCACGAGGCAATTCCTTGACGATTGGGCTCATCGCGGCCCACCTCGACTTTCATGTCGGTCGCGGCCCATCTAGGCCTCTGTGTCAGCTTTGGCATCAGCCACGGCCCATCTCGACCTCCGCATCGGCTATGGCCCACCTTAGTCTCAGCATCAGACATAGCCCATCTCGACCTCCGCGTCGGCTACAGCCCACCTTAGTCTCGGCGACGGACTCAGCCCGTCTCAACCCTCACGTCGGCCATGGCCCACCATTGGTCTCGGCGACGGACCCGGCCCGTCTCGACCTCCGCATCGGCCATGGCCCGTCTCGGCTCTGGTGTCAGCTTCGAGGTCGGCCTTGGTCTCGGTGTCGGCACCAGCTTCGGTGTCGGCCTCGGCGTCGGTCTCGGCGATGACCTCGGTGTCGGCCTCGTCGTCGGTCTCAGCAACGACCTCAGTGTCGGCCTCGGCGTCGGTCTCGGCGTCAGCCTTTGGCGATGGTCTTCCACGTCCAAGCTACGTGGCCCACTTCCCTCAAGAATGACGGATCACGTTACCATGAACGTGCCCGGCGACGTGCGCAATGAACGTGCTTTCCCCTGGCACCGCTAACGATGGGTATGGCCCCACGTTCAGTCCCATTACCCGTCCTTTGCGGCACGTTGAAGACCAGAAATTAACAACCGTTTGAAAGGGACTTGACCACGACGAATGGAGGGTAAGAGGGATCCTCGAACAGGTATAAAAGGCCCCCGGTCCTTAAGGTAGGGGGTCAAGCTCTATCGAATCATTCAAAAAAAACAATCATCCCTGTTCCCCAAATCACTAATTTGGGCGTCGGAGGGTCCCTGCTGGAGTCACCGGTCCGGGACTTTTCTTGCAGGTTCCTGAGTGGAGGAAGGGGTCTCGCCGTTCTCTCATAGGCCCGCGAGGATTTCAGCCCACCTGACGCTCATTAAAAGTGATCTGGCGGCAACAGATTGGTGCGCCAGGTAGGGGGGAAGTGTGAGTGGCAAGGCATGTAGGGAAGAAAGTGACCAAGCTCTAACTCCCTCCTTACCCGAAGAAGAGATGGTGGTAACTCGTGCTCAAGAAGCTTCCACCAGCTTGGCTGGGGAGCAGCAGGTGAGGGCCGAGCAGCCGAAGGCCCTCTCGCCGATTCATCCTTCACCACCATGCCATGGTGATAGGGTTGCCGCCCTCGCTCAGGAGGTGTGGTCCCTTGCCGCGGTGATTCGGGAACTCCAATAACAGTCGGTGGCCGCTCAGCCTCTGCCGCCACCCCACTCCTTGGAAGAAGTTGCGGCGCAGCTCAGCCAACGATCCACCTGCGGAGGACAATCTCGACGGAAGGCGCACCGCCGTCAGGACGTTCCCACCAGAAGGAGATCCCCTGACAGTCTCTCTCACCGGTGATCCCAGGACAAGGCCCCGGGGAAGGGTATAGCCTGTCGATGCCGCCCGTCCCCCCGTCCCCTATCTACCTCATCAGGAGAAGAGTCCACAGGCGAGAGGATTCACCCCGCGCAGATAGGCGACTGGAGGAGCACTACCGACACTTAGAGGAGCTCGACCAACGACTGACCAATCAGTCGAGGGTGAAGTATGACAGTCGCCCCCCCTGACAAGGCGGATCATGGAAGAACCTGTCCCTTCCCGATTTCTCCTTCCTCAGTTGGATCCTTACGATGGCACTACCGATCCCCTCAACCACCTGGAAAGTTATAAGGTGCACATGCAGGTCCAAGGGGCGTCAGACGCTCTTCTATGCATCACTTTCCCAGCCACCCTACGAAAAGCTGTGAGGGCTTGGTACTCCCGTCTACCTCCTCGCAGTATCAGTTCATTCAGACAGCTGGAGAAAGCTTTTCTTGCCCACTTCGACGCAAGCCGACGGATCCCTCGGGTGGCAGACAGCCTCTTTGCCATCCGACAGAAGAGAGGGGAGACTCTTCGGGACTTCGTCGCTCACTTCAAGGAGGCAGCGATGGAGGTTTACCATCTTGACGACTCGGTGGCCACCTTGGCCTTGAAGCGTGGACTCCGGCCTTCCCACTTTGTGTATTCATTAGACAAGAAGCTCCCGAGCTTGTACGCAGAGTTGCTGAGTCGAGCTTAGAAATATATTCGCGCTGATGAGGCCGACTCCTCTTGGCGGGAAACTGATGAAGGCCCCAGCAAAAAGCAAGTTCGATCAGAGTCAGGAGGGCCTCACATCAAGAAGCCCGAGCCGCCTCATCGGGCGGACAGTCGGCCACGGACTTTCACCCCCGTAGGAGAGCGTTACACCCCTCTGTTAGCCCCGATTTCCTACATTCTTATGGAAATCGAGGGTGAGCCCTATCTCAAGCGCCCGCACCCCTGAAGCCTGGAGTTCCTCGCAACAAAAACCTATATTGCCATTTCCATCGAGATCACGGCCACAATACAGAAGACTGCCGAAAGCTGAAGAAGGCCATAGAGGAGCTCATCCAGCAAGGGCACCTCGGTCAGTTTGTCCGGAGAGGAAATCCAGTGGCACCGGGCCCTTCGGCGCCACCCACTCAGCAAGCCAATATTGACAACGCCCCAACTGAGAAGACTGTAGCGATGATCTCCTAGGGAGCGGGGGCACCTCAAAAAGACATGGGGGGGCGAGCGAGATAACATTGTAATTCCTCTCCCTGAAAGAGATTTAGAGGGGGTAGATAATCCAAATGATGAAAGCGTCGTTGTATCCATGACGATTGCTAAATATCCTGTAAAGAGAATATTAGTTGATAGTGGAAGCTCGGCCGATATTCTGACGTATGATGCATTTGTTTGTATGAACTTGCTTTTGGATTCTCTTCGGCCGGTGACGATGCCTCTCGTTGGCTTCACCGGAGATGCGTGAAAGTTGAGGGAGAAATTACTCTCCCGTCACGGCTAGAACTTCACCCCACCAGAGCACGATCTTCATAAAGTTCCTGGTGGTGAGAGTCCTCTTGCATATAACGCTATTCTCGGTCGGCCAGGTTTAAATATGCTGGATGCCATTATCTCGACAAAGAGGTTGCTGGTTAGGTTCCCCACTCGTCAGGGGATCGAGGAAATGCGGGGAGAAAGAAGCCCGGTGTCCCTCTGCTACCACACGACCCCTAGCCTTCAGTCGGCAGTTCCCTCATCGACTTCTGAATTGACAGACCCGAGAGAGGCCGAGAAGAAGGGGGAACCGTCAGGTCATCTGTTGACTTTTCCCTTGGGAGAGGACCCGACGAGAACCATCCAGATCAGGGCCTCTCTCCCTGAGGAGGAAAGGAGTCGGCTTCTCGGTTTCCTCCGAGCCAACGCCGATATTTTTGCATGGACACCGACCGACATGCCAGGTATACCAGCCGAAGTGATTACTCACAAACTTAACATCAAATCTAATTGTAGGGCGGTCCGGCAAAAGAAGAGAAGCTTCGCCCCCGAGCGCCAGAAAGCCGTTGACGAGGAGGTCCGCAAACTGATCGCCGCTGGCCACATTCGGGAGGTCCATTATCCTAATTGGTTGGCCAACGTAGTGATGGTATGAAAGCCAATGGAAGCTGGACGATGTGTGTCGATTTCACTTATCTCAACAAAGCCTGCCCCAAGGACAGCTTCCCACTCCCTAGGATCGATCAGTTAGTGGACGCCACCTTCAGTCACGAGACTCTCAGCTTCATGGATGCATTCTCAGGGTACAACCAGATCAGAATGGAGCCCTCAGATGAAGAAGCCACCTCCTTCATGACCGAAAAGGGGATCTACTGCTATAAAGTCATGCCCTTCGGGTTAAAAATGCCGGGGCTACATATCAAAGACTGATGAATAAGGTCTTCGAAGGCCAAATCGGGTGCAACATGGAAGTATATGTAGATGACATGCTGACCAAAAGCATCCGAGCTGGCGACCACCTATCTAACCTAATGGAGACCTTCGGCAATCTTCGTCGGTTCCAGATGAGGCTGAATCCCCGAAAATGTGTCTTCGGAGTCGCAGCGGGCAAATTCCTAGGATTCATGGTGACGCAATGAGGAATAAAGGCGAACCCGGACAAGATCCAAGCTATCCTAGATATGAGGCCATCGGTGAACAAAAAGGAAATTTAGCGCCTGATCGGAAGGCTAGCAGCTCTGAGTCGTTTCCTATGTAGATCGGCTGAGGGAGCCTCCCCTTCTTCAAAGCCTTGCGAAAAGTCAACACCTTCGAATGGACGGATGACTGCCAGAAAGCCTTTGAGGAGCTGAAGAATTTCCTATCGACTCCGCCGCTACTGTCGAAACCGATGGAGGGAGAGAACCTCTTTTTGTACCTGGCCACTTCTCAGGAGGCCGTTAGTTCTGTCCTCGTCCGGATAGATACTGAAGGATCGCAGAAGCCAGTATATTACACCAGTAAAGTGCTCCATGACGCGGAGACCAGGTACACCAAAACCGAAAAAATTATTTTTGCGCTAATTGTGTTGGCTCAATGTCTCAGGCCTTATTTCCAAGCCCACTCAATCATAGTGCTGACGGACCAGCCCTGAGGGCAATCTTATCCCGCCCTGATACTCTGATCGGCTGGCAAAGTGGGCGCTCAAGTTGGGAGAATTCGACCTGACCTTCGAACCAAGGTCGAGTATGAAGTCCCAAGTTTTGGCGGATTTCCTGGTTGAGTGCACCTGGACCGATGAGCAGACCAGGGAGGCTCCGACAAAACCCCTGGAAGCGTCGACCATGGATGTGAGGAAGGATTGGATCCTTCATGTGGACGGGGCATCAAACTCTCAAGGGAGCGAAGTCGGGATCATTCTCGCCGGTCCCGATAATGTAACGATTGAGTATGCCCTCCCTTCCTCTTTCCCGCCACGAATAATTAAGCCGAGTACGAAGCCTTGTTGGCCGAGATGAGGCTCGCCAGAGAACTTAAAGTGGAGCGTCTCAGAGCATATACCGACTCCCAACTCATTTCGGGGCAAATCGCGAGGGAATATGAGGCTCGAGATCCTATCATGTCCCGATACTTGGACAAGGTCCAGTCGGAGTCCTCCCCTTTGCTCGTTTCTGTGTCAGCTATGTTCCCCGGGAAGAGAATGCTCGGGCCGACGCGTTGTCCCGCTTGGCCACCTCGGCCGATGAAACCTTGGGGAGGACGTATGTGGAGCATTTGCTAGTCCCGAGCATCGAGGCGGGGGAGGAGGCCCTGCCGGTTGAATAGAAGCCTTCTTGGATGGACGCCTATGTCCAATATCTCACTGATGGTGTCCTCCCCGATGACCCTTCCAAGGCCAAACTCCTCAAGTGGCGAGCTTCCAAGTTTCCTAATAATGGACGGACGCCTGTATCGAAGGTCTTCTCGTATCCCCTCCTCAAATGTGTTAGTCCCGCTGAGGCCGATTACATCCTCCGCGAAATTCATGAAGGCGCATGCGGGAACCACCTGGGGGGCAGAGCCTTGGCATATAAAGCCCTTCGTCAAGGCTATTATTGGCTCACCATGCGGGAAGACGCGGCCGAATTGGTACGGAAATGTGACAGCTGCCAACGTCACGCCCACATCCAGCGGTAGCCCACTTCTCACTTGAATCCCATCTCTGCTCCATGGCCCTTTGCCCAATGGGGATGGACATTTTGGGACCATTTCCTCCTGCCTCCGGTCAACGGAGGTTTTTGCTTGTCGTGTTGACCACTTCACCAAATGGGTGGAAGCCGAAGCTCTAGCCAAAATAACGAAGCAAGAGTGAGAGCTTTCTTTTGGAAGTCCATAATCTGCCGTTTTGGGCTTCCCAACACTCTCATCACAGATAACGGCCGACAGTTCGATAACACCCCCTTCAGAGAATTTTGCAGCGAATTAGGAATCAACCAGAGATTCACTCTGTCGGACACCCACAGACCAATGGAGCGGCTGAAGTAATTAATCGTACTATTCTACAAGGGCTTCGGACACGGCTCGACGACTTTAAAGGAAGATGGGTGGAAGAACTTCCCCAAGTCTTGTGGGCCTATCATACGACCCGAGAAATCCCACTGGTGAAACCCCTTTCAGTCTGGTTTTTGGATCCGAGGCCGTCATCCCAGTGAAATCGGGGTCCCCAGTCCTCGGGTGGAAGCCTACAATGAAGAAGACAACTCGGCCCAACTGAGGGCCAATTTGGATCTCATCGAGGAGATGCGACCAAGCACGATCAAGATGGCTGCCTATCGACAAAGGACGGCAAGGTATTACAACGCCCGTGTTAGACCCCGGACGTTCCGTCCCGGGGACTTGGTCCTTCGGAAGGCTGAGATTTCGAGGCCAACTGAGGGAGGAAAATTATCACCTAATTGGGAGGGGCCCTACCGGGTTGCCGAGGCCCTCCACCGAGGAGCTTACCGACTCGAGGAACTCAGCGGAAGGCCGCTCCCACGAACTTGGAATTCCGACAACCTTCGCCGATACTACCAATGACGTGCTCAACTGAATGGTTGTAGGTTCGGATACTCCACTCCTTCAAATTATTTAAATGAAAATGCACTTCTTATGCATCATTTCGCATTACTCTTTGTCCTACGATCTTGTCACCAAAGCCCGACTCCCATGTCGGCACCAAAGCCCGCTCCCGTGTCGGCACAAAAGCCCGACTCCCGTGTCGGCACCAAAGCCCGACTCCCATGTCGGCACCAAAGCTCGACTCCCGTGTCGGCACCAAAGCCCGATATTACGCCCTGAGACTGGTCACAGCACCCTCAGATCACTCCTTGGGGTTGGAAATACCCTGGGCCTGGTTGTGACACCCCCAGGTCGCCGCGCTTAGGGGTCAAGAGGGTCCCTGGCACGGTATTGGATCACCCCACGGTGTCGCTCCAACTGCCTATCGACGGAACAACGCGTGAAACATGCTAGCAAGGCTACATCATAGGGTCTCTCAACAAAACAACGCCAAAAGATCAGAATCACAAGGCTGTTTAGCTCGTGAGCATCCTGACGTCGATGGTCAAGGATCAACGCATACCGGTCCCAGAACGTCCCTACTTGGGCTATAAGTGGCCTCGTTCTGGCCCGGGCTGGTGTGATTCCGTGCAATTCCTACAGACGCCAATAGACCGCGATGGGCTAGCGGCTTGGGAAGCTAAGCATCGATAGCGCGAAAAGAAAAAGAAGAGGAGGGGGATCGACAATTCTAACACAAATGTCAAAGGATGTTCTCTTTTCATTGATTAGCTAAACTTTTACAAAATGCCGACCATGGTCGGACTTGAATACATTGCAAAAAAAAAAGGGAGATCCAAGACCGCAGGCAGGGCTTCAGTTCTTCGCTGGAGCGGTGTCGGCTAGGGGGGTGGTATCATCGGCCGGAGCGGAACCTGGTGGACATCTTCACCCTCGAGGTCTCCTTCGGGTTCTAAGTCTTTAAGGCCTTCGACCAAAGACCTTCACTGCCTTGTCTCGGCAGCAATAGAAACCCTGAAATAGGCGTCGGCTCCCGCTTCGGCCACCTCTTCGATGAAGATCGGGGAATTCCGGTAGTTCTCCACGGCTTTCTTCCCGCCTCGGCCACCTCATTGGTGAAAGCTTGAGAGTTCCGTAGTTTTGTGGCTTTCCCCGCCACCTCAGCCACTTTCTCCAGTGGCCCGAGCCGCCGCTTCGGCCTCGGCTGCCCTCTTATCGGCGGCTTTCACTGCCTCCGCGGCCTCGGCAGTTTTGATGTCAGCCAGGCGGGCCACTTCCTCCGCGATTTTGATCTTCTCCTCGGAAGACCTCAGCTCAGATTTCGCCGCTTCGAGCTGGGCCTTGGTGTCGACCAATTCGCCTCGGCGGCCATCAATTTCCCCTCGGCCGTAAGAGCGCGCTCGAGGACCTTGCGCATCTGTTGCTGCACGCAGTCACCTCAGCCCGCGCTTGAGACCGGACTATTTCAAGCCTCTCAGCCTCCCCAGCCTGAGTCAGCTTGAGAGCATCTTCGGCTTTCGTAGCCGGTCCCGGTACTCGAAAGCTTCCGCGGTAGCGATTGAGCCGATGCTCCCCGCTGGCAACAAGGGCTTGAGTGTGATTGAAGATATTCACCATCTGCACATCCAGACTGATGTCAGCTACCCAAAGTAAACCCATGGAAAACAAATAGGATTAGAATGTAAACGGTTGCTTACCCGGAGCATGGCCGTCTGGCCATCTTTGAAGAGAATTCGGGAGTTGGTCCGCATAATCTCCTCCCGGATAGCGGGCGTGGATGCCGCTGACAATAGCTTCCCGGCAAGATGGGGGTGGTTCATGAGAGATGGCCGCAAGGAGACGGTCCTATCTTATCTCTGGTGGGCTCGGACGCAGCGCTACGGGCCTCGTAGCCCACAACGGCCTTCTGCCTCCTGTCGATCGATGCCTCTCTGCTGGCCTGAGGTGCTTCCCTTGAGGCCGACCCAGTGTCGGTGGATCAAGGTGTTCGGTCGGTTGGATGATGTGGGCCCTCGACTCCTCGGGCGGCATGCCCGCAGTCAGACCGACTGGCTCCGATGGTTGTAGCGGTGTGGGAGATCGCCGCGGCGGCAGTGGAGTATGAGACCGTCGTGGGGGCAGTGGCGATGATTGCATAGGGGATCGACGGGGAGGAGGTGATGGAGTAGGAAGCTTGGGGACGTTCCAGGATGCTGGCGGCGATCGGGACCGAGGCCTCTTCCTCGACCCCTCGGCCCCATCATTCGGCCCTTTCCTCTTCTTGACAGCTGCCTTGTGGAAAGCCCCGGCCGGGATGGTGATCTTCATGGCTGCATAAGAGCCGATATTAAAAAAAAAAAAGAAAAAAGAAAAAGGGGAAAAGAAAAAAGAGAAATGGGAGCAAAGGGAAGATGCTATCTTCGGAGAGGCCCTCACCATCATCGGGAGCGATGCCGGCGTGTCGGAGGTTGTCCTCCGATAATAGCTCTCGATATGATGGGATTTCGGTTGCCAGGAGAAGATTGAAAGCTTCTTGATCTCTCAGAACTACCGAGATGTTCTTGTTAGCCTCAGTATTGGGCATGCCCCATTCCCTTCTTACCCCGTCCACCTCGGCGAAAAGAATCGATGTTTCCATTCCTTTATGGATGAAGGAGACCTAACCTAAGGGCTCTACCCGGCTGGGGGGCAAATAACCACCAGCCAGATTGAGCCCGGATGGTGTAAAGGCTGCGGAAGAGGGAAACATTACTCGGGAGGCCTTGAAGACTAGTCAACACTAAGAAGGCACAAATGGCCTGATCGAGTTGGGGACTAGTTGGGCCGGGACCAACTCATATCTATCGAGGAGGTTGATGATGAAAGGGTGAAGAGGAAGACGAAGACCGCCTTAAAGAATTCCTCATAAAGGGCTATCCCCGAGGGGGAGAGTTCACCCTGTCATTAGGGCCTGGTGCGATCAGTCGCACCTCTTTGGGTATTTTATAGACTGCCCTAAAGGTCACAAGGTCAGCGGGAGTAACAGTGGAGGCGGTCCCCTCAGGGGAACCACTGCTTGCCCTGGGAGACGGAGCTACCCTAGGAGGTGGGGTTACAGCTGCCGACGGACTCCTAACAGCCGGTTCCTTGGCCATGGCCCTATGGGTTGGAGAAATCTGGTTTGTGGAGGACCGAGAGGATGAACTAGAAGAAGATGATTGCGAAGGCATGGGGAACTAACCTAGACAAAGGAAGAAGAAGGAGTTGGAGGAGCTCTCAAGCTGGAAGAAGAAGAGGCTCTATGCAGTAGGTGAAATCGAAGCTAGGGCACGTCCTCGCTTATAAAACTTTTATCGGCATCTTCAAAATCATCCCGCCCGATGCGCCTGCCACGCGGATGCTATCCATTGAGGAGGACTCTGCGGCGACGCTAAGGCGCGCGATAGATGAGACCCCCAACCAATCAGGATGTATCGATGCTAGTGATTTGACGGCTTAATGATGATCACCGATATCTTGGGGATCCCAGACTGCTCCCTAGCTTTGAGCGAATCCGACGGTTAGGATGCGCAGATGACGACGCCCCATGACACGATCACCCTAAAGGAGTTGTCTTATCGAGGACAAGTGTGCAGACACCTTTCTACATGGTGTGGGTATCGGCCACCTACGAATCAATGCCCCTTTCACTTAGATGGTGACACCAGCTTAGGGACGGGGGGGCATCTAGTATGGTCGATCGGATCAAAGAGCCCGCGAGGCAATTCCTTGATGATTGGGCTCATCGCGGCCCACCTCGACTTCCATGTCGGTCGTGGCCCGTCTAGGCCTCAGTGCCGGCTTCGGCATCAGCCATGGCCCATCTCAACCTCCACGTTGGCTATGGCCCACCTTAGTCTCGGCATCAGCCACGGCCCATCTCGACCTCCGCATCGGCTATGGCCCACCTTAGTCTCGGCGACGGACTCGGCCTGTCTCGACCCTTGCATCAGCCACGGCCCACCATTGGTCTCGATGACGGACCCAGGCCGTTTTAACCTCCATGTCGGCCGCGGCTCGTCTCGGCTCTGGTGTCGGCTTCGAGGTCGGCCTTGGTCTCGGTGTCGGCACCGGCTTCGGTGTCGGCCTCGGCGTCGGTCTCGGCGATGACCTTGGTGTCGGCCTCAGCGTAGGTCTCGGCAATGACCTCGGTGTCGGCCTCGGCATCGGTCTCGGCTTTGGCCTTCGGCGACGGTCTTCCACATCCAAGCTACGTGGCCCACTTCCCTAGAGAATGGCAGATCATGTTACCACGAACGTGCCCGGCGACGTGCGCAATGAACGTGCTTTCCCCTGGCGCCGCTAACGATGGGTATGGCCCCACGTTAGTCCCATTACCCGTCCTTTGCGGCACGTTGAAGACCAGAAATTAACAACCGTTTGAAAGGGACTTGACCACGATGAACGGAGGGTAAGAGGGATCCTCGAACAGGTATAAAAGGCCCTCGGTCCTTAAGGTAGGGGGTCAAGCTTTATCAAATTATTAAAAAAAAACAATCATCCCTGTTCCCCAAATCACTAATTTGGGCGTCGGAGGGTCCCCACCGGAGTCACTGGTCCGGGACTTTTCTTGCAAGTTCCTGAGCGGAGGAAGGGGTCTCGCCGTTCTCTCATAGGCCCGCAAGGATTTCAGCCCACCTGATGCTCCTTAAAAGTGATCTGGTGGCAACACCAACGATCGATCTCGGACCATTACGATCAATCCGATCGGTGATGATCCGACGGTTGCGATCGATCCAAGCCACGATCCCGGTTGCCGACGATCGATCTCAGACCATTCTGATCAATCCGATCGGTGACGATCCGACAGTTGCGATCGATCCAAGCCACGATCCCGGTCGCCGACGATCGATCTCGGACCGTTGCGATCAATCCGATCTGCGACGATCCGACAGTTGTAATCGATCCAAACCACGATCCCGGTCGCCGACGATCGATCTCGGACCATTGCGAACAATCCGATCGGCGATGATCCGACGACATGCGATCGATCCAAGCCACGATCCCGGTCGCCGACGATCAATCTTGGACTGTTGCGATCAATCGATCGACGATGATTTGATGGTTGCGATCGATCCAAGCCACGATCCCGGTCGCCGACGATCGATATCGGACCGTTGCGATCAATCCGATCGGCGACGATCCGACGCTTGCGATCGATCCAAGCCACGATCCCGGTCGCCGATGATCGATCTCAGACCATTGCGATCAATCCGATCGGCGACAATCCGACGCTTGCGATCGATCCAAGCCACGATCTCAGTCATCGACGATCGATCTAGGACCGTTGCGATCAATCCAATCGGTGACAATCCGATGCTTGCGATCGATCCAAGCCACGATCCCGGTCGCCGACGATCGATCTTGGACCATTGCGATCAATCCGATCGGCGACGATCCAATGTCATAATACCAATCCAAGCCACGATCTCGGTCACCAACGATCGATCTCGGACCGTTGCGATCAATCCGATCGGCGACGATCGACGGCATGCGATCGATCCAAGCCATGATCCCGGTCGCCAATGATCAATCTTGGACCGTTGCGATCAATTCGATCGGCTACGATTCGACGGCATGCGATCGATCCAAGCCACGATCTCGATCGCCGACGATCGATATCGGACCATTGCGATCTATCCGATCGGCGATGATCCGACGCTTGCGATCGATCCATGCCATGATCCCGGTCATCGACGATCGATCTCGGATCATTGCGATCAATCCGATCGGCGATGATCCGACGCTTGCGATCGATCCAAGCCACGATCTCAGTCGTCGACGATCGATCTAGGACCGTTGCGATCAATCCGATCGACGACGATCCGACGCTTGCGATCGATCCAAGCCATGATTCCGGTCGCCGAGATTGATCTCGGACCATTGCGATCAATCCGATCGGCGACGATCCAACGGTTGCAATCGATCCAAGCCACGATCCTGGTCGTCGATGATCGATCTCGGACCGTTGCGATCATCCGATCGGCGATGATCCGACGCTTGCGATCGATCCAATCCATGATCTCGGTCGCCGACGATCGATCTCAGACCATTGTGATCAATCCGATCGGCGACGATCCGATAGTTGCAATCGATCCAAGCCACGATCCCGGTCGCCGATGATCGATCTCGGACTGTTGCGATCAATCCGATCGACGACAATCCGAAAGTTGCGATCGATCCAAGCCACGATGTTGGTCGTCGATGATCGATCTCGGACCATTGCGATCAATCAGATCGGCAACGATCCGACGGTTACGATTGATCCAAGCCACGATCCCGGTCGTCAATGATCGACCTCAGACCGTTGTGATCAATCTGATCGGCGACGATCCGATGGCATGCGATCGATCCAAGCCACGATCCTGGTCACCGATGATCGATCTCGGACCGTTGCGATCAATCCGATCGGCGACGATCCGACGGCATGCGATCGATCCAAGCCACGATCCCAATCACCGACGATCGATCTCGGACCGTTGCGATCAATCCGATCGGTGACGATCCAACGGCATGTGGTCGATCCAAGCCACGATCTCGGTCGCCGATGATCGATCTCGGACCGTTGCGATCAATTCGATCGGCGATGATCCGACGGTTGCGATCGATCTAAGCCACGATCCCTGTTGCTGACAATTGATCTTGAACCGTTGCGATCAATTCGACGGTTGCGATCGATCCAAGACACGATACTGGTCTCCGATGATCGATTTCGGACCGTTGCGATCAATCCGATCAGCGACGATCCGATAGTTGCGATCGATCCAAGCCACGATCTCGGTCACCAACGATCGATCTCGGACCGTTGCAATCAATCCAATCGGTGACGATCTAACGATTGCGATTGATCCAAGCCACGATCTTGGTCACCGATGATCGATCTCGGACCGTTGCGATCTATCTGATCGATGATGATTTGATAGTTGCGATCGATCCAAGCCACGATCTCGGTCACCAACGATCGATCTTGGACCGTTGCGATCAATCCGATCGGCGACGATCCGACGGTTGCGATCGATCCAAGCCACGATCCTGGTCGCCGATGATCGATCTCGAACCATTGTGATCAATCCGATCGGCGACGATCCGACGGTTGCGATCGATCCAAGCCACGATCCCGGTCGCCGATGATCGATCTCGGACCGTTGCGATCAATTCGATCGGCGACGATCCGATGGCATGCGATCGATCCAAGCCACGATCCCGGTCGCCGACGATCGATCTCGGACCATTGCGATCAATCGATCGGCGATGATACGATGGTTGTGATCGATCCAAGCCACGATCCCGGTCGCCAACGATTGTTCTTGAACCGTTGCGATCAATCCGATTGGTGACGATCCAACGGTTACGATCGATCCAAGCCACGATCCTGGTCGCCAACGATCGATCTCGGACCGTTGTGATCAATCTGATCGGCGATGATCCGACGGCATGCGATCGATCCAAGCCATGATCACGGTTGCCGACGATCGATCTCGGACCGTTGCGATCAATCCGATCGGCGACGATCCGACGGCATGCGATCGATCCAAGCCACGATCCCGGTCACCGACGATTGATTTCGGACCGTTGCGATCAATTCGATCGGCGACGATCCGACGGCATGCGATCGATCCAAGCCACAATCCCGGTCGCCGACGATCGATCTCGGACCATTTTGATCAATCCGATCGGCAACGATCCGACGCTTGCGATCGATCCAAGCCATGATTCTGGTTGTCAACGATCAATCTTGGACCGTTAAGATCAATTCGATCGGTGACGATCCGACGGTTGCGATCGATCCAAGCCACGATCCCGGTCATCGACGATCGATCTCGGACCGTTGCAATCAATTCGATCGGCGTTGATCCGACGGTTGTGATCGATCCAAGCCACGATCCCGATCGCCAACGATCGATCTCGAACCGTTGCGATCAATCTGATCGGCGACGATCCGACGGTTGCGATCGATCCAAGCCACGATCCCGGTCGCCAACGATCGATCTCGGACCATTGCGATCAATCTGATCGGCAACGATCCGACAGTTACGATCGATCCAAGCCATGATCCCAGTCGCCGATCGATCTCGGACCGTTGCAATCAATCCGATCGGCGACGATCCGATGGTTGCGATCAATCCAAGCCACGATCCCGGTCGCCGACGATCGATCTCGGACCGTTGTGATTAATTCGATCAGTGATGATCCGACGACATGCGATCGATCCAAGCCACGATCCCGGTCGCCAACGATCAATCTTGGACCATTGCGATCAATCGATCGGTGACGATCCGATGGTTGCAATAGATTAAAGCCACGATCCCGGTCGTCGACGATCGATCTTGGACTGTTGCGATCAATCTGATCAACGACGATCCGATGACATGCGACCGATCCAAACCATGATCCCGGTCACCGACGATCGATCTCGAACCGTTGCGATCAATCCGATCGGCGATGATCCGACGGCATGCGATCGATCCAAGCCATGATCCCGATCGCCGATGATCGATCTCGGACCGTTGCGATCAATTCGATCGGCGATGATTCGACAACATGCGATCGATCCAAGCCACGATCCCGGTCGTCGACGATCGATCTTGGACCGTTGCGATCGATCCGATCGATCGATCTTGGACCGTTGCGATCAATCCATCGGCAACGATCCGACGCTTTCGATCGATCCAAGCCACGATCCCGGTCGCCGACGATCGATCTTGGACCATTGAGATCAATCCGATCGGTGACGATCCGACGGTTGCGATCGATCCAAGCCACAATCTCGGTCGCCGATGATCGATCTAGGACCATTGCGATCAATCCGATCGGGATGATCCGACAGTTGCGATCGATCCAATCCATGATCCTGGTCACCGACGATCGATCTCGGACCATTGCGATCAATCCGATCATCGACGATCCAACGGCATGCGATCGATCCAAGCCACAATCCCGGTCGCCGACGATCGATCTCGACCGTTGCGATCAATCTGATCGGCGATGATCTGATGTTTGCGATCGATCCAAGCCACGATTCCGGTTGCCGTCGATCGATCTTGGACCGTTACGATCAATCCGATCGGCGACGATCCGACGGCATGCGATCGATCCAAGCCAAGATCCCGGTCACCGACAATCGATCTCAGACCGTTGCGATCAATCCGATCGGCGACGATTCGATGATTGCGATCGATTCAGGCCATAATCCCGATCTCCGACGATCGATTCGACGCGTGTAACAAAATTAATTTTTATAAAACAATAGCGATGCATTTCATTGCATTGTAATGTTTTATTTTTATTTTTTTATCTTTTAATTATATTTTATAAAATTTAATTTTTTAAAAAACATTGCAATGCATCTTTTGCGTCACTTAATTAAAAATTATTTTTTTAATTTTCTGGTTTATTTCGTTGCTAATGCATCGCTATTTAACATAATTAATTTTTAAAAAAAAATGGCGACGCGTGAGTTGCATCGCAATATTTTATTTCATAATTATAGTTTATAAAAATTATTTTTTTTTAAATAATTGCAATGCAACTTGTTGCGTCGCAATGTTTTATTTTTCTAAAAAATTACGACGCAATACTTGTGTCGCAAATTAAAAATTATTTTTTTAATTTTCTAGTTTATTGTGTCGCTATTTAATATAATTAATTTTTTTTTAAATCATTGTGACGCAATGAAATGCGTCGCAATATTTTTATTTCCTAATTTTATTTTATAAATATTAATTTTTTTAAAATAGTGACGCACTATGTGCGTCACTAAATTAAAATTTAATATTTTTAAATTTTTTGAGCTATGCGTCATGATTGCGTCGCTAAATGTCGCTTTTAAATTTTTTGAGCTATGCGTCATGATTGCGTCGCTAAATGAGTCGCTATTTTTTGTTGTCGCTAAGGTGTCGCAATTTAGCGACGCAAAGATGCGTCGCTAAATTTGCGTCACTATCTCAGTATTTTCTTGTAGTGCGAGACCTGCCTTTCATTAACATCTTAGAAAGATGGTTATTTTTTACATAAGTGCTTAAATTAAAAGGTGAAGTTTATTACAACGAGGTAGCTCGGTTTAGATATACTTCACTAATGATATACTCGAAGATTGTCTAATTTTCATGGCTTGGGAATAGCTCTTCCATCGATTTCTTGGAGCTGTAGGTGTCATGTTTAATGACCTCTGCAATTTGGTAAGGGCCTTCCCAATTCGGGTCAGCTTCTACTCCATCGGTTTAGAAGCCGATGCCTTGCGAAGTACGAGATCACCTGGAAGGAAGAGTTTTCCCTTCACCTGGGAGTGGTAACGGGCCATGCTTTGTTGGTACGTGGCAATCCTAACTCGAGCCTTCTCTTTGATTTCTTCAATCAAGTCAAGATTGGCTTGTAGTTATTCATATTCAGGAATACAACAAGAGCATCATTATGAGGATATTGTATTCTTTGGATGTCTACATTCGAGAATGCTAGCCCCTCGCACTAGATCCTCTTAGGCGGGTTCTCTCCTTCATTCAGTCGATCCTTGGATGAGCCAACCATGGCAATCATATAAACATTGCCAGCAGCTGGTGGGTTTGGCGAAGGTGGTTTTCGAAGCTCAGGTGGATGTTATGCTCTGTTTTCTGCCTTTGGGGCTCTCTGTATTGCTCCAATCTCCCTTGATGGATGAGCTGCTCAATCTCCTGTCGAAGCTGCCAACATTCCTTGGTATCATGGCTATAATCCCGATGATATCGGTAGTACTTTGTCATGTCCCTCCGGAGGGGCCTCGGTTGAGGGAGTTGGCGCTCAATTTTCATTAGGATTCGTGACAATGGGGTGAACTAATTGAACCTCTGTGTTGGGCTTCTAGTGCGCTACCTCGGTGGTGGAGCTCTTTGATGGTGAGGCAGGCTTGCAGGGCGAGCTGGTTGGCTCTTGCCTGAGCTCTTCTTCTCTTTTTCTTCGATTGCTTAGCACTTTCTGGATTCCTCGACCTGGCATATTTTTTCGTTAAGATCATCATGTCAGAAAGACTTTTGGGGTACACTTTCATGACAAGGTAGAAGTCTCCCTTCTTCGATACTATGCCTTCTAAGGCGGACAAACACCTCATGATTGAGATGGTTAACCTTCAGCATGGCTGCATTGAAATGGCCTAAGAAACTTTTTAAAGACTCTCCCTCTCGTTGTTTTATTTTGAGAGGAAGTTTGACCTTTGTCGGTAATGACAGCTATTGACGAACTGGCTGATGAATGAATGATTAGTTCGTCGAAGAAATTGGAGTTCGGCTTCACAGTGTTGAATCATACTCTGATGGGCCCTCAGAGAGTCAAGGGGATGGCCCGGCATAAGATCGCATATAAGTTTTCATGGAATAGCATAATAGATCGGAAGCTACTCAGATGGTTGTCTGGGTCAGTGGTATCATTGTAAGGATCGATGGCAAGGAGGTTGATGTGTGACGGGATCATCTTTTTCATAATTTTGTCGGTAAAAGGTGGACCCTGGTTCACCCATGGCTTCGGATGAGATGCGTTCTTGATAGCATCTAACTTTAGGCGTATCTCTTGGATTCTCCATTCCATCGCCTCATTCCGGACATTCGGAGAGCTAGATAAGGAGATCGTGGCCACAACGTTGAATCATGGCGAGAAGAGATTGGTGACAGGGAGTGGGCCTAGCGAGGTCGAGGTAAGTTCCTGTCTTCGCTTTCTGCAGAATGGACTCTGCTTCCACCTCGTGGCTAGGCCATCGTGGGAGGCTTGTGACCTCGAGTTGATCAGGTGGAGGAACTACCAATTGAACTAGTGCAGCTATTCCACCTGGATATTTCTGAGCGGGTGCGTCTGGGGAGAGACTTCATGGAGGCCCTGCACCAACTGCATCAAGGCTTGGACCTGTTGGACCAGCGTGCCAAACTGGTCCTGGGTAACAAGGGCCACAGGTGGTGGCAGAACCTTGGGCTATGACGGTTGTGAGGATGTTGTATTGTGTGTGGGGTCAGGCCTTTGAGAGGTGGCCTGATCAGTGTCTATGGTTGCTCTCTTGCGATTGGCCATTGAAGATGTGTCCTTGCTTGAACCTTTTCTTCTTTTTTTTTAAAGTTTAAGGGACTTGGGGCCCTTTCTCTAGCGCAAATCTATTGCTGTGGATTTCTGTTCTTTGGCTCGGGCGGCGCAGGTCTGGATTCAGGTAGCTTTCTCTTATTCTGGTAGACCTGCAAAATAGTCCTTGTGTAGGGATTGAGGTGGGTGGTCATTATGGAAGACCCTTGGACGCCCAAGTCTGATAGCAGATAGAGTGGAGAAGGTTGTTGCAGAAGGATGCCTCAAAGACTCAGAGAAAGTCTCTAGAGAACAATGGCATCTTTTCAAGTTTGATAGAGTATACCTGAAGGGTCTTGGGACTCGGTATTTGTACGCTGCCGAGATGATAAGTTGTTACCTGATTTTTTGGATGCAGTTATAAAAATTGGCTGATAAAGCTGATAGATGCCTTATCGAAAATTTGAGATCCCTTTGATCATGGAGGGGGTGCCTTATCTGGCTTCTGCTTCCGGGAGATTTGTTCCAAGATCTTGGCGATCGGTGCAAGCTGTTCCTCGAGGTATCCGATATGATTTGGGCGAAAATAATGCTTATTCTAAGGAGCCGGAACTCGATCATGCAGAGGTTTGAAAGATGCTTAGCTCTACCGAGGCCTACTGAGGTACAGCGGTTGCCCTTTTCTATGATGGAAAGTTAGCCAACCAGAGCCTAAAAATGGCCTCACTATCTGCCATGTCTGTCAATTGATGTGGTGACGATTTTACCCAGTGTCATATTTTCTTTATGGTGGTCCTGTGTCTGATTCTAGCATTTTTTTGGGGGGCATAAATTGTATGTTAAGAGGTATATTGAATGGTACTCGATGACAATATAGGTGCGGATGAGTGTATGTGAGACAGGCTGTTCAAACCATCGAGGTACCTTTTGTGCAGGTCAAATATGAGTTCATGCATGAAGCAAAAACGACAAGATCATGTGATTATCTGTTACCAATTAACTGAAATTGTTAACCCCGCGTCGTGCATTTCAACTTTTTGCACGCCAAACATGCGCAGGAGAACATGCCTGAGATGCCGGTTAACTGTTAAGCTATGTCGAGTAGAAAAGCTGCCAAAATCGAACATTGGTGAACCTCGATACCAGGGTATTCAGTTCCCATATAAAAAATTGATTTACGGTGGAGCAAGGTTAAGGGCTAAAACAGCTAGGGTTTGGTGTGACCATAAGACAACCTGTTTGTAAAACTTGTTAAGAGCAAGTGGCATATACAGTCATCCTAAGAGCGTCCACTTAAACATGTATTGAAAAAACTTACAAAATTTTTTTCCAAGGAATACGAAAAAATTAAAAACCGATTAGCCAATTTGGCCCATTGCTTATTATGCCAATGATTGAAAGTGGAACGAATTTGCTAGAGCACTGCAAGTGGAAACTCAAGTAGATGGTTGTCTGCCCATTTAGATAACAAATTTATTACCAAAAAATTCATGTCCCGATGGGATCTGGAGTCGGGCAGACTAACGCACCTAGAATTCAGCATCCGGGACAAACCTTGTCGTCACGTCAGATGCATATAACTCACTTTGAATCCGTCCTACAGTCTTAGAGTTAATGAACATAACCAACCAATAGGATGCCCAACCGTAGTTGGAAACCTGCAGCGAGAAATACACTAACGCTAAGGTGTACAGAGGAAGCGTTATTTTGGATGATCGCAACATTATTTTTTTACTGAATTCAGACATCAACTCTCACTAAAATTGAAAAAGATTAAATTAAAACAGTAGCAGATAAAAACTGAACACATGCATATCACAAGCACACTATTTTCCACCAAGAGTGGGGAAATGCCCAGGATCTTCAATTGAAGGGGCAGCAGCAGTGATCGTACCACCACTGCCAAAACCATCTCCGAAAGGTCTGCGATCACCTCGTCCCCTGCCGCGACCACGACCACGGCCAGCAGGATTATGATATCTTTCTCCTTCAGCAGGCTTCAAAAACTCATTGATGCTTAAAGACTAACATCAACAAGGAGCCCAAACAACCAATAAGCATATAATACATGGTAAGGAAATTCCAAACAAAAGACAACTACAATAGCCAGATACGCTACCTTTCTGACTCGATCTTCTCGATCAGCATTGTCCCTCTTTTTGATCAGGTCCTTGTCAGTACCCTGTTTGGATCATTTTCTATGTTAGGACAGCTAGTTATAACCATGAGAAACTGGACACATCTAAAGATGAATATGAAAAAGGCAAAATGGCTTAGAAAGTTTACCAATTTAATAAAGACATCATTTCCTTTCTTCAGAGAAAGAAGCTGCATGGACTCAAAATCCTTGTCAAACTCAACCTTCCTCTCTTCAGGCTTTGACGCAAGCAGTGCTTTACGTTTCTCTTCCTTTACCTTCTCATACTCCTCTAGGGTCATCTCCTATCCAGTCCAGTTCAGTCAGTGAACATTAGCTTGTGAAGCAAGGTTGGAAATAAATTAATAAAAATAGGGTTCCTAAGAGAATTATATGTAAGTGAAATTAAATGAATTAAAACTAAACATATACAATTAAGTACAAAATGATTTAATGCAGCAACAATCAAACTCAATTGCCTCCCCTCGTTTTCTGAGAAGCATATCAATTATGTTAACAGTCCCGCAAATAAACATAAATGCAATGTTTTGTAGATAACAAAAATGAATGGATCCTGATTCTAATAATAACTTATTTTTCAGATTTTATGACCCATTAGTTTTTCCATTATAAGTTTTAAGTAAGTTCTTTCCATAATCTCACTTATTTTAGGTATAGAATAACCTATTAAGCAAACCTGACAATCTGACAATTCCTAAGCGCCCTAATTCCATTCTGGACAAACACCTTGTGATTTCCATGTGTAAAAGTTAAATCCATTTACCTACCAATTTCTCTATACAGCACAATAGAGAATAAAGGGTGTCATGCTTCCCAACTACGGTCAAGATGTGTTGCAAAAGAAAGAAGAGGTCAACGCTGGAATCTGTTGCCACTTTTCTAGCAGAACAAAAAAAAAAAAAAAATGATCAAAGGAAGGGGGGGGGGGGGGTGAAGGCTAAGAAACAGTTTTGGGTTATCCCCATAAGAGACTCCTAGCCAATGACAATAAACTGTATAGAATACAACTTAAATGGACAACATAAACTCGACTCAACTCAACTCATGTAAACCTTTTCCCAACTACATGAGGTCCAACTACATGAATCTGCTTCTTTCATTCTGCTCTATTCAGAATCAAGTCAACATTTAAATTACAAATAATTACATCTTTTTTAATTATTTCTGTCCATGTTAGTTTAGGTCTACCTCTATCTCTATCCTTATCATGTATTATTGAAAGATCACTCTTTCTAACTGTAGCATCTAAAAGTCTACATTGTATAGCTACTCCTATCATTTCTCTTATATGTTATTTCTAATTCTATCTTTTAATTCTATCTTTTAAAGTTTTACCACATATCCATCTTAACATACGCATTTCTATCACACTTAATTTATTCACATGTTTTAATATTGCCCAACACTCTATTCCATATAGCAAAGTTGGTCTAATAGCGATTTTATAAATTTTTTCTTTCAATTTTAATAGGATGCACCAATCATACAATACTACCGAAGCATTTCTCCACTTAATCCGTCCTGCTTTAACTTTATGATTCACATCTTCACTTATTTTACTTTCTTGCTGGATAATTGATTCCAGCTACCTAAATTTTTTACTCCTTGATATCTCTTGGCTTGCAATCTTTACTGTTTCTTCATTTGTATTTCTACTCCCACTAAAATTACATTTCATGTATGCAGTTTTAGTTCCACTAATCTTAAAACCTTTAGATTCTAAAACTTCTCTCCAAATCTCTAGCTTAGAATTTACTCCATATTTAGTTTCATCAAATGGACAACATAAACACTGTCATAAAATCTTAATTCTGCAACAAGGCCATATAATATGAACTTGTATGCATATACAAGTGGGGATAAATGTAATTTACATGCACTACCTAACTAAATTTAATGATGGGCTGCAAAACAGAAATCCAAACTGTTGAATATGATCCAGGACTAAAGTGCCTTAAAAATATGTGCTTGAAAAAGGACTTGCTCTCTAAATTTGTTGGTGCATGAAAATGGGCATGCAAGTATCGCATATAACAACAAAGTCAAGAAATGAACAAAAATTCAATAGCAAGCATATACCAGAGCTACCAAGGCAATCAGAAACTGCATCAGCATGGTCTAGATGTAATATAAAACTGATATGTATGGCAGTTTGTTGAATTGCACAAAATATGAAAAGCATGCCAATTCTTTGATGCTACCAATATTATATTTAGGCCATGTGAAATGGAGTGCTTGCATATACTGTTGGCTTATGCCATGCAAGCCCCTTTGGATCGGCCACACAGCAACAAAGATGACAAGAATGTACCTAGGGCTCAACAACTCAGCTATGCTTTTAGTGGGACCCATAAGATTTTTTTTCCTTTTGTGATTTAGCATTTCCATAGTTTTGGTTTGGGTTCCAAGGTGTCTAATCACCAGAACCGAAGGCTACATCATAAGATATCTTACATATGATAGAAAACATTGATATGTATGGCGGTTTTCTGAACTGTACGTGATATGAAAAGCATGCCAATTCCTTGATACCACCACAACAAAAAGATATGTAGGCCAGGTGAAATAGAGTGCCTGCAATTGCAATAACACCATGCAAGACCCTTTGGATTGGCCGTAAGATAACTACTAGAGGTGTATACCAAAAATTCAAAAAGCAATCTTTATCTTAGCCAGGTCCATCCATTTTCAACTTTGCAGTGTTGACATTAGGTCAATACCAGAAAAACTAAAGCATGCCAAGAAACATATAAAACAAAACTTTTTGGAGTATGTTGTTTGGAATTACTGGATGCACCATTCAGTGTTTTTGGACTGAAATGCTGATTTCTTTTCCAAAAAAAAAAACATTAAAAACCAATGAAAATGACGAAGAAACATTTGACACATCAAATTAAGTTTAATTCTCTATCCAATTGTTTGGTGGCAAACTAATTATCTAACATGTATGTAACTATCTAGAATTTTCAAAAAAAAAATGAAAAAAGTGTAAGAATATGAACTTTTATGATGACTACCACATGAATCACATTCAATTAAACTCTAAAATATGACTGCATTTATATATAGCTCAGATGACTCTTAAGATCCGAGCCAAAACTAATTCAAGTTCAAGTTTTTGATGCACCCAATTTCTTTTAATGTGCCCATAGAGCCCAAAGGAGTGCATGTTTAATCTTAAGGAAAAAAAACCCTATCTTTTCTCTTTCTTACTTTTTAATTAACTTGCAGTTGCCATTAAAATAGCTTTCTTTCTCCATTAACTTGTATCTTTCTGAATTTAGGATGATATATGCACATTATTTAGATCACACACATAATAACTGGTGAATTATTGCCAAGACTTGGAAAGCCTAAAAATTTTACTTCAATTATTCAGTTGCTTATTTCAAGAGATTTCACACAAAGTGATATAGTAATGACATTAAGGGATTCACACATTGCCAATTTGTATCCTACTAATTTACATGACCAGACAAGGAGAAAAGGATATGAAGAACATTCATTTCCAAAAGAATTGCATGGCATGCTTGAAAAGCTGGCTTAAGAGTTGGAATTCCTAACACAAATCCTAAAGAGAAGTTTAAGATAAATAATAAGAAAGCTTACAAAAGCATTGCCTCAAGACCAACTTACAAAAGAATTTGCTTTTAGATTTTGGCAAAAGTATTAAACAGAGACACTGGCATCCCAAGTTACATGGAAGGGTTTTTCATATGATGTGATGAATATACATCAGCACACCGAGTAATCCCATTGTATCAAACTTAACAATTACTGTGTAACAAGTGACAAGTTGATATAAGCCTTCCATAACAAGTTGAAGTGTCAAGATAAATGAAGCATAAAATGATCAATGGAAAAATCTAGAAACAGCTCAAGAATCAAGAATTGGTCCCATCATAAAATGTAGAAGCTGAACAATCAAGAGTACTAAAAGCATGCTTGCATAGAGCTGCATAAAAGAGATAAACAGAAATACCCTTCATTATCACAACAAAAGAATACATCATGTCACATAAGTTTTGATGCTACACTACAATAACTATTCCTCTGGTTATGGTACAAGAATGATAACCAAGAAGGATCATGCTATTAGCTATCTATGAAATTTACAGCAAATAACAAAATATAATTCAACTTTTCTTTAAAAAACTATAAAAAATGGTCAAGCACAAAAAGAAAACAGAGATCTTTTCATCTCTATCTCACAGTAAACGTCCAAGTCATCTAAATGGTTATCTACTTATCTACATCAAGAAGATACAGAATACATTAATAAGTTTCTTCAAAACCTAGATAATAAAGATATAGCTGTGGATAGTAGGTATCTCACCCATAAAACTGACATAGGAACACAAATACAAATATCACCACTTCTTACTAACAATGACATATCAACAAAGAATTCCAAATTATATTAGTTGTTCCACTGCCTTTCAATAACATATGGCTCAATTTTTATGAGATTCTTTCTTAACATGATTTCATCTTACTAACAACATTTCCTATAGCGCTTCTTCAGAGGAAACCTCAGGAACCCTCTCCGACATAGCATAGGTAATGACCTACCAAAAGCTTTAATATAAATCCCATGTCCTATCACATCTCTAAATATGAGAATTATCTAGATACTGTAGTTAGGAGAACATGTCAAAAAGAAAAAAATAACTTTCTTTTATATATTTTGAAACAAGAGAGGTAAAAGGGTTGGTCTGCAGTGATCACTTAACAGCATGATGCCTGAGTAGCAGTCCAAGTATCAATTACCCACAACCTCTTGACATATAAAATGATTCTTGAGAAAACATAATGAACGAATTGTTCCTATGGTGATTTGTGTTACCTTATTTTTTACTTAGTTGGTCTTCATTCTCTGCTATCTTCCTCCTATTTTCCTGTTTTCTTTACCTTCACTTTTAGCTTGTGGATCTGATTTTAGTTGGAAGGATGATCATAAATTACGTAGTAGGGCATGCTCAACTCTACTTAATTTATGGTGGGGCCAATGCTTGATTCTTGAAGTGTGTTTTCCAAATAATTCATGAAAAAAATGGAGACTAACTGAGATCATCAAAACAAGATCAACTCTGACGATACAAAATGCCTTTTGTTGAACAACATAGGAAACTGATTTCTTCTTTTATATATATACTTGAAGTTATGTACACAAGCAAGTCAGAAAAATACCAGAAATTAAAAAGGATGCATGAATGACACGAATGGCTTTATCAGGCATGCGAATGCTTCCATAGGATCTAAACAAAGAATGGCTTAGCTACATTGCAAAGAAATTAACTGGGCCCAATCATCCAACAGATAGTCCACTAATAAGTAAAGAAATGGATATCTAAGTGATGAAAGGCATACCTTCTCTTCTGGCTCTTTTTCTTCTGGCTCATTAGCTTCACCCTCCTTGTTATCCTTATTTGCCTCAGAGGATGGTCCATCTTCCTGTTCTGGCTGCTTCTCAGGACTTGCAACCTTCTCAGTGTTCACATTACCAACGGGCACCCTATTCCATCAAACATTTCCAACAGTGAGTCGAATTCCAGCAAATGTAAATAAAGCCCATAAAAGCATTACAATCACATAAAAAGCGAATCTTAACTGGTCAAGCACATAATCAGTCGGTGTTCCCCAATTCCCGCGTCCAGCACCATCCCGTTTCATCTCATAACCGTGGCCAGTCCCGCTGCGTCGCTCATAAACCCTCCGTGGAGGATGTTCAGAGTCCTCCCCAGCCTCTCCGTTGCGGTATCCACCCCGCCGACCACACGGAATGGCTGCCTTTGTGAGGCATGACCTCCACGTTCCCTCTCAAAAGGCTTACCAGCGTCCCCCTCCTCACCGATGCCTCCTCCGCCATGAGTCCCAGCAAATCCATTGGCATCGCCATTACCAAGTTCTCTATTAGGGCCGGTCCCACCTCCACGCCCACCCCTACCACGCCCGGGCCCACCTCGCCCGGTACCACCTCGTGCTGGGGGCGCATTGCTCCTCGCTTCTCTCACTGTAAATCCAAATACGCCAAAAAGAAAACAGAAAGTAACGGTAAATCCGAAACGAATATGAAATTAGGGCAAACCTTGATGAAGAAATCGAGATCGAAAATCCCAACTTCAATAGAAAAATAGCTCCCGGACGACATAAAGTTAGTAAAACATTGAATAGCGGATCTAATGTCACAGAAGAACCCGTTCACAACGAATGGCAAAGAAACCCACCGGCTTGTCCAGGAGGTATCGGCTTGGACGGAAGCTTGGCGGTCGCCGGTGGGGCGGCGGCGGGGGCCGGCTTCTTGGCGACGATCTTCTGCTGCTGGACGGCGATCAGCTGAGAAGGATCGTCGTTGTCGTCATCTCCCAGGATATCAAAAGGGTTCGCGGAGGCCATCTCCGAAGGGAGGGGTAGGAGGCGGGATCGGCGGGGCTCGCAGAAACCAACCCGGGGATGATCAATGGAGGGCGGAGGAGATGATCCTGGAAGAAGCTATCGCCATGGAACCCTAGGGTCGATGAAAATGAACGATTGAACAGAGATAGGGTTTTGGGGGGGGGGGGGGGCGGCGGAGAGGAGAGAGTGAGAGCACACCAAGAACCCTAGCCAATACCGACAACCTAAACCCGGGCACCGGCCTCGGATTTATTAAATGTAATGTCTTCTAATGTGAAAAGACGGTATGGTATGCCTCGTAAGATCTAATTTTCGAGAATGCCATGGCCGATTTAGCTATTTGATCGGTGCTTGGGGATGGGCTTTCTCGTCAATCGGACGTCTCTTGCTGACCGCTCGGTCGAAATCGTGCGGTTGAAATTCTTCCGAATTATGAGTTACTGTTGTTTTTTTTTTTTTTTTTTACATCAGAATCTGGATATCCGATTGATCGATGGCGAATCCGACGGTCAGCGGGTTGTTAGATATGGGTTACGCTGGGCCCCCTCTTGTTGGATCTTCTGTCATGATGATGCCTTGCTTCCTCTGATGATCCTGCTATGATCAATTTGATACACATCTTCAACCATGTGAATTTCTATAATTTTTAAATTTTAAAAAAAAGGGATCTAAGTGAGGTGTGTTTCTGAAGGTTAATAGCTTGGATTAATGTAAAACAATGTTGGCCTATCTTTTGTTTGTCATATTGAGAGATGATAAAAGTTGTTAAGGGGTGTGACTATTAACAAAATTCCATATCCCCTTTTGAGTTTTATATGCACCGGTTAATAAAATTTAGACCCAACCCGAGATAAATTTCTCATATGCAAGAGTATTTAAGTTCTCAATTCGTTTTCTTTTATACTTCTCCTCCTATTCATGTATTGTGTTTTCAAATCTACACGCATATAGGACTTAAAAAAGAATGGTTATACTTAGCCTATTTAATCTGTCTAATTTGATTCAACTCATTGTAAATCAAATTAGTTTATCTGCTTAATAAAATGGTGAGACTCAATTTTGAACTTTTGACCTATTTTGTTTATAAGATCGAATTTAGTTTAGATTATTAAATTCTTGCTTATCTTATATCTCACTCAGCTTATATCTAGTTTAACTAATATAATGCTAACTTTGAACTTAGAGCTCATATAAACAAAGATATTATAAAAAATTAATCTTCCTTGTCCAAAATTCTTGCTTTATTGGTGAAATCATATCATAAAGGAGTGATTTATTTGATGACCATAATATTTATTTGATTTTAGAGTAAAATGGAGTTACCAAAAGGTACATATAATTGATAAAAGATATGTATGATAGAACAATAACTATTGTCAAAACAACAATAGAAGAAACTAGTGAGTTTTTAATTACTATATGTTTACATCAAAAATCTGCCTTAAGTTCGTATCTTTTTGTATTAGTTATGGATGAATTAACAAAACATATTCAAGATGATATCCCATAGTATATATTATTTGCAGATGATATAGTGTTGATTGATGAAACTAAATCTGAATTAAATGCTAAGTTAGAGATTTGGATAAAGGCTTTAGAATCTCAGGGTTTCAAGATTAGTAGAACTAAAATTGAATACATGAAATGTAATTTTGGTGAAAGTATAAATACAAATGAAGAGACAATGAAGTTTGCAAGCCAAAAGATACCAAGGAGTGAAAAATTTAGGTATTTGAGATTAATTATTCAGTAAGAAGGTAAAATAGATGAAGATATGAATCACAAAGTTAAAGCAAGATGGATCAAGCGGAGGAGTGCTTCGAGAGTATTGTATGATCGATGAATTTTATTAAAATTAAAAAAAATTTATAAAACCGCTATTAGGCTAGCTATACTATATGGAATAGAGTGTTGGGTAATATTGAAATAACATGTAATAAATTAAATGTAATATAAACACATATTAAGATGGATATGATAAAACTTTAAAAGATAGAATTAGAAATAAACATATACAAGAAATGATGAAAGCAGCTCCAATTGAAGATAAAATGAAAGAAAATAGATTAAGATGATTTGGATATATACAATGAAGACCTTTAGATGCTCTAGTTAGAAAGAATGATCTTTTAACAATTCATGGTAATGATAGAGGTAGAGGTAAATCTAAACTAATATGAATAGAAATAATTAAAAATGATATAACTATTTGTAATTTGAGTGTTGACTTAGTCCTAAATACAACAGAGTGAAGGAAGCAGATTTGTATAGCCGACCCCATATAGTTGGAAAAAGGCTTAGTTGAGTTGAGTAGATTTGAGTAGATTTCTATATTTATGTTTTTTTTTTAAAAAAAATTTCACCACTTCTTCTCATTCAACCTCTCCCATTTGGAAAAATAATTATTCATTTAATTAATCAAATCTTAAACTATTAAATTAAAATTTATAAAAAATATTCAGTATCCTCACAATTTTATTTTACTCGCTATCCATGGCATTTTTCACATAAACATATATTGGTCACAAATAATAATACTAATTATTGGTTTTTATACGATATTTTAAACCATTATTTTTGTTCTTACTTTTATGTTTCATTTATTGCGTTTGCATATGTAGTTGGGAAAAGGCTTAGATGAGATGAGTTGAATTGAGTTGAGTTGAGTTATTGTGTTTGCATATAAATACCAGATATACTATCAAAGCTTTTAGTTTTTCATTTTCATAGGTAACTCCATGGACTTAATTTTTTTTGTTTTTTGTATAGATTTTATGGCATCAATTCTCCCAGAACCAAGAGCCTAATTAAATAAATTTCAATTATCACATAACCATTGACCAATTCAAAATATATATTTTTCCCTTCTAAATTATTCTTAAATGTTAAAATCGTGGCCATGATCCTTTCCATACTCCTCCAAGCTCTAGAACTTGTGCAAGCATCATCTTTGCTTGAAACCCTTTCTACCTCTCTTCATTTATTTGTATCAAAAATAAAATATTTGAAAATTTCTCATATCCTACATTGATCCATGCATTCTTAGCATCATTCTATTGTTTTTAATAAAAATAATAAAATATTTTTCTAATACAATTGCTTTGAAACAATTAATTGATAACTCGGCATGATCTTCTAACAACATCATAAGTTGCCATGTGAAATAATTGAAGCAAAAATTAACTTGCATATTGATATTTAATTTTTTTTCTTTCTTTTTTTTCTTTTCTATGGAGTGCTCAAAATCGAAGCACATAAGTATTTCAAATTTATATATGAATAATTGTTTTAAAAACTACATTCAAGGAATATTGTAGTAAGACAACGGTCTCATGTATTGGAAAAAAACTCATGTCCTATAATCCAATATACCAGGAGTATGTTGCGGAAATCAGATTCAATGAACAAATCAAACAATAAACAAACAAAGGAACACCAAGAATTTACGTGGTTCGATCATGGTGATCTACATCCACGGGCAAGGCAAACAAATTCCATTATCAAAAAAGAGGAGGAGGTCACAAACCTTACAGAAGTTTTCACACGTATATATATATATATATATATATATATATATATATATATATATATATATATATATATATATATACGCCCCAAAAAAAATACTTCCATAAAATAAACCCTAGCGGACCGGTTTGGTCCGGACCCAACAAGAATATCGGGTCGGGTCAAAAAACCAGGCCCAATATATAAAATTCAAGACATATTTAACAAATCTCCACCTTGGCTTGAATTTAACAAACTAGAAGTTGAACATATTCTCCCAGCATCCCTAAGCCTACGTGAGCTAACTCGGTGTAGGAAACAAGGGATGCAACGAAAAACATACCACTTCAAGAAAAAACAAAAATAGAACTTTCATTCACCTCGCCACCAAGCCCCAGAAGGAGCAAACCTCAAACAAGCATGCCAATCAAGTTCAAGAAATGCTTAAACTTGTTGGCGGGAACTATCTTGGTCAGCATATCAGCAGGATTGTCAGCAGTATCTACTTTCTTTACTGTAATATTTCTCTCAGTAAATGCCTCTCGAATAAAATGATACTTGATATCAATGTGCTTAGTCCTCTCATGATATGCTTGATTTTTAATCAAGCAAATAGCACTCTGATTGTCACAAAAGACAACTGAATTGTCTTCCTGCTTGAGCCCAAGTTCTTGAACAAGATTTCGTAACCAAATAGCTTCTTTTACTGCTTCTGCTGCTGCCATATACTCTGCCTCTGTTGTAGACAAAGCAACTGTTGACTGTAAAGTTGATCTCCAACTTATAGCCGAGCCAGATAATGTGAAAAGATAGCCAGTCAAAGATCTTCTCTTATCAATATCCCCAGCATAATCAGAATCCACAAATCCCACAACAGAAGTACAGTTAGAACTATTTCTATCAAACATTAGGCCCAATTTTGTGGAGCCTCTAAGATACCTAAGTATCCATTTCACTGCCTGCCAATGGACCTTTCCAGGATGTGCCATATATCTGCTCACCACACTAACTGCCTGCGCAATGTCGGGACGAGTGCATACCATAGCGTACATCAAGCTACCAACTGCACTGGAGTATGGGACAGGAGACATTGCAGCCTCCTCGACCTCTGACTGAGGTGAATGTATAGCTGAGAGTCTAAAATGTGATGCTAAAGGTGTACTGACAGGCTTAGAGTTTTGCATGCCAAACTTCTCAAGTACCTTCTCAATATATCTCCTCTGTGAGAGATATAACTTACCTGCTTTTCTGTCTCTCTGAATCTCCATTCCTAAGATCTTCTTGGCAGGGCCCAGATCTTTCATTTCAAACTCCTTACTGAGACATTTCTTCAAGATCAACACATCTGTCATGTTCTTTGCAGCAATGAGCATGTCATCCACGTATAAAAGGAGATAGACAAAGGATTTATCTGAAACCTTCCTGAAGTACACGCAACTATCATAGCTGCTCCTATGATAACCGCTCCGTATCATAAAACTGTCGAATCTTTTATACCACTGTCTTGGAGACTGCTTCAAACCATACAACGATTTCTTCAATCGACATACATGATCTTCCTTGCCTTCTACATAATAGCCCTCAGGCTGGGCCATATAAATAGTCTCCTCAAGCTCACCATGCAAAAAGGCTGTCTTCACATCGAGTTGCTCAAGCTCTAAGTCAAATTGAGCAACTATAGCCAGCAACACACGAATAGAAGTGTGTTTCACAACAGGAGAGAACACTTCATCATAATCAATTCCCTCCCTCTGATTGTAACCTTTAGCTACAAGTCTTGCCTTGCATCTACTAATTTCAACGCCTGGAATACCTTCCTTTTTCTTAAAGACCCATTTACACCCAATGGCTCTTTTTTCTTTAGGCAATGGCACCAAGTCCCAAGTCTGGTTCTTGTGAAGTGATTCCAGTTCTTCAGCCATAGCAACAGTCCACTTTTCTGATTCCGAACAAGTAACAGCTTCAGTATAAGTAGATGGTTCCTGAATACCCATATCTTCTGCTGTCGTAAGAGCATAAGCCACCAAATCAGAAAACCCATATTTTTGAGGGGCTCGAATCTCCCTCCTTTCTCTGCCAGTAGCAATAGAGTATGGCTGCTCCACCTCATCTAGAGCTTCCTCATCTGAACTAGAATCAATAGTAACAATTTGCTCGCTCAAATCATTTTGAGAGCCTTTTTTCGAAGCTCGACCTGAACCTCCACCTCATTTGTATCACTCTCATGGTTTCCTGCAGACTCATCAACAACATTCCTTTGATCTAGCATAAACTTTTCATTAAAAGTAACATCCCTACTAATAATGAATTTAGGTGAATTAGGTTCTATGCACCACAGACGATAACCCTTCACGCCATCAGCATAACCAACAAAGATACACTTCTTTGCTCTAGGTTCAAGTTTACCATCCTTAACATGATAGTAAGCAGGGCATCCAAAAACCTTTAGATTTGAATAATCACAAGGCTTACCTGACCACATCTCAAAAGGAGTCTTGCATTCAATTGCTGTTGAAGGAGAACGATTAACCAGATAGCAAGACGTGTTAACTGCTTCAGCCCAAAAAGCCTTTTCCATGCCAGCATTAGAGAGCATGCATCTTGCCCTCTCCAATAAAGTTCTGTTCATCCTTTCTGCCACTCCATTTTGCTGTGGAGTGTACCTGACTGTACGGTGTCGAACGATACCTGCATCTGCACAGAATTCATTAAAATCACCACCACAGAACTCAAGACCGTTATCGGTCCTCAGACGTTTGATCTTCTTCCCTGTCTGATTCTCAACAAGGGCTTTCCACTTCTTAAAGGTTTCAAACACTTCACTTTTTCTTTTCAGAAAATAAACCCAAACTTTTCTGGAATAATCGTCAATAAATGTCACAAAGTAAAGAGCACCACCCTTAGATGGAACCTGTGCCGGTCCCCATAAATCAGAATGTATGTAGTCGAGTGTACCCTTCGTTGAATGTGTGCCTGTACTAAAACTGACCTTGCACTGCTTGCCAAGAACACAGTGCTCACAGAAATCTAGTGAGGATGTCCGCTCACCACATAGTAAACCACGTTTACTCAAAACTGTCATGCCACGTTCACTCATATGGCCCAAACGCATATGCCACAATTTTGTTCTATCATCAGCAGAAACAGAATTTGCTGTGCCAATCGAAGAACCCATAACTGTGCTACCCTGTAGATGATACAAGTGATTCACCTTGTTTCCTCTCATCACAACTAGGTTGCCTTTGGTGACTTTTAGAACTCCACCTCCACCTGAGTACATACACCCAATGGAATCCAAACAGCTCAAAGAAATAAGGTTTCTCTTTAAGTCTGGTATGTGCCTAACTTCAGTCAAGGTTCTCACTACTTTGTCATGGCACTTAATCTGAACAGTACCAATTCCCACAATTTTATATACTGCATCATTTCCATAAAAACTGATTCACCATTCAATGGTTCGTATGTGGTGAACCATTCCCTATTTGGGCACATGTGATATGATGCTCCTGTATCCATTATCCAAACATCGTTTGAAAAACTAACAAGAGCATGTCGTAAGAACTCTGTCTGACACACTAGACTCATCTTTCTCAGCAATATTCGCCGCATCTTGACGTTGACTACGTTGCTTATCCTTTCTCTTGAGCACAGGACAATCTGACTTGTAATGTCCTTTCTTGTGACAATAGTAGCACTCAACGTTCGTCGTATCTCCAGGTGGCCTAGATTTTGAACGACCAACAGATTTCTTTCTAAAAGCTTTATCCTTCTTCTTGGTCCTACCTCTCACGAATAAACCATCTGCCCTGTCTCCACTAGTATTTCCATTCAATTTTGTTCTCAATTCTGCAGAATTCAAGGATGCTTTAACATCCTCAAGTGTTATGGATTCACGTCCATAAAGCATCGAGTTCACAAAATTTTCGTATGAGGCAGGCAATGAGCATAACACGATCAAAGCTTGATCTTCTTCCTCGAGTTTAATATCTAGATTTTTCATATCCATAACAATCTTATTAAACTCATTCAAGTGTTCCTTAATAGGCGTACCTTCTCGCATCTTTAGGGTATAAAGACGCTGCTTCAAATAAAGTCTCGATGTTAAAGATTTCTCATGTAGAGACTTTCCAGTTTCTTCCAAAGATCGGCCGCTGTTTCCTCATCTGCGACTTCTCGCAAAACATTGTCTTCTAGAGACAACTGGATCGCACTATGCGCCTTCTCATCCATCTCTTTAATCTCAGCTGTGGTCATGTCATCTGTATAATTATTATCCAGTGCCTTAACAGAACTTCTCGCTTCAATAAAGCCTTCATCTTTATTCTCCATAATCCGAAGTTGTTCTGTCCATCAAATGGTGCAATCTGAAACTTCAAAGATGACATCCCAAGAATTCCTAAGAACGAAACAATCAGCTTCACGGACAGAACAGAGGAGGCTGAAATCCGGTGCAAAAGCCCTAGCTTTTGGATGGTGAAGAAAACCCTTCGGCGCAGAACACACCTTCGCTGTTTACGCTGAATCAACCCTTCAATCCTTGCGGACTTCTTTCTTCCGCTCTCTCGTTTCTCTGCCCTGTTTATATCCCGTCGTCCCCCTTCTGGCTTTTGGTTGTCTTTGACCCTGGTGACCGGGCACTCGTAGAGATCCAGCGACACGAGCTGAAGCTGGGCGAGAGGCGCGAGATCCTCTAGGAACTGGATCCGATTGTTGGGAGATCAAGATCACGCAGCGAATCGAGCCCGGCCTCCACCAGGAACTCCAGCCCGCCAGCGATCCGGTTGTCGGAGAGGATAAGCCGCTGCAGGTTCCGGAGTCGCGGGAACTTCTCCAGCAACGAGACCCCGACGCTAGCGATCGACAGGAGCTCCAGGCTCTGGTACCTCTCCAGCAGCCCCAAATCGAATGGCGACGAACCCTGGATCGATCAAGCGGGGAAGGATCCGGAGCGAACTCGAAGAGATGGATAGATTCAAGAGGTGGAATCGGATCGAAGAGGAGGATGAGAAGGGACAAAAGAGGATCGGTCAAGACCGTCTTCGGCCCCGTCTACGATAAGTTCCACGACGTCCCCTTCGATCTCCTCAAGTTCGTCGATCGCAAGAACTGGAGCGTCACGTGCCGTCGGTGGTGGGCGAGGGACGACCTCTTCTTCAGAAGAAGAGGACAAGGTGGTGGCGGTGGATGGAATTCTCTTCTCGTTCCCGCCGCATGAATTCGAAACCTCTGCGGGAGAAAAAACAATCCTCGCCGAAAGAGATCAAAACTCCTCCACAGCCGTCGCCGCACCGCCCAGATGAGAGAGAGAAGGCTCGTAGGAGACGGGGGAGAGATAGAGCAAGCCGTCGGAAGAAAAACAAAGGAGGCGGCAGGCGGTGAAAAACTCAAAAAAAAAAAAAAGGATTAGGGTTTTTGGTTTATCCCTTTTTTTTCAACAAAATTATTTCCGAACCAATGCTCTGATACCAGTTTTTGCGGAAATCAGATTCAATGAAAAATCAAACAATAAACAAACAAAGGAACACCAAGAATTTACGTGGTTCATCATGGTGATCTACATCCACGGGCAAGGCAAACAAAATTCATTATCAAAAAAGAGGAGGAGGTCACAAACCCTTACAGAAGTTTTTACACGTATATATATATATATATATATATATATATATACGCCCCAAAAAAAAAATACTTCCATAAAATAAACCCTAGCGGACCGGTTTGGTCCGGACCCAACAAGAATATCGGGTCGGGTCAAAAAACCAGGCCCAATATATAAAATTTCAAGACATATTTAACAGAGTATTTGCACATCAGCCGTGTTTTTAGGCTTTAAGATTGCTAAGTTAGTCATCTCATATTATTGCTAGAAGGCTTTACTCTGCATAAAGTCGGCACTTGGTGCACAAAGGTTGCCAACTTAGCAGCACTAAAAGTCGGCAAGCATTGGTGAACAGTTGCCAACGTTTTAAAGCCTTTCTCGAATCATCCTCCCCTCCTCCCCGAGTGTTAACAAACAACAGGGAGAGCAATCCCTTCCCCATGCCTCCTTGCAGTCCCTCCTCGCTATTGGGAAGAGATAATCTTTTTGGATTGGATAAGATTGAAATGTTAGGGATAAGAAAAGACTTGAAACATGTATGTATACGCTTTCCTTAAAGCGTTATTTACCCTCCCTCTCTCTTCGGAGTTGCTTGTGGGATTAATTCTTGCAAATAGCTTTTAGGATATGACAAGCCTTGAGAGAATTTGCGCCGAAGCAATACTAAAAAATCTCTAAGGAATTAGAACACAGTATTTCTGGAGAAGAGATAAGATAACAGAGATTAAGAGATTAGATTACTCTCAGCTCTATTTGTCATTAGTTTTATAGACATGAAGGCACCTTTTCATGAAAGGATGTATCCCTTTCAAGTGATATATCTGTTTGAATCATAACATATATATCCTTTACATCTTAGATAGGACTTATTTATTAGTGCTGATATTTTTCTATTTATCAATAATTTATTTTTCTTATTGAACCTAATAACTAGTCATTGACTAATATTAGGTTGAGTTACCATCATTGATAATATATATATATATATATATATATATATATAACTTAGGAGTTTTAGCCCCATCTCTCTGATGTTGATTTCACTAAGTCTCTTGCCAAAGGCTTAGTAAACGGATTTTACAAAAGTAAGGGAGATAATTTCATCTTTAATTAGATTCCTTATATAATCATGTCTTAGACTAATATGTCTAGACTTTCCATTGTATGTATCACTATATGCTCTAGCTAAAGTGGCTTGACTATCACAATGTATAGATATAGAAGATAAGTTCTTTTATGTCAAAGGAATTTCTAAAAGAAAATCCTTTAGCCATTCAGCTTCTTTCCCTATTTCTGCCAAAGCTACAAACTCAAATTTCATAGTTGAATGTGTAATTAAAGTTTGTTTCTTGGATTTCTAAGATATAGCACTTCCTCCTAGGGTAAACTCCCAACCAGTAGTAGATTTATTATCTCCTACACTTGATATCCAACTGGCGTCAGTATATCCTTCTATGATAGCAGGAAATTTTTGAGTATAATAGACCAAGATTCTTATTTTCTTAAGATAACCAAGAACTCTCTCAATGGCCTTCCAATGCTTATAGCTTGGGTTGCTAGTAAATCTACTTAATTTACTAATAGCAATGCTATATCTAGTCTTGTACATTGAGCCGCATACATAAGACTACCAATAGCACTTGCATATTCAATTTGAGCTATAACTCTTCCATCATTCTTTAGAAGCTTGATGCTTGGATCAATCGGGGTACTAGCTTTCTTAATTTTTAAGTGGTTGAATTTGTTCAACACTTTCTCTATATAACGAGTTTGGCTCAAAAAATAACCCCCACTATCTTTAGTTATTTTGATATCTAGAATGGTATCTACATGTCCAAGATCCTTCATTTTGAATGTGGAAGATAGAAACCTCTTTGTTTCTGTGACACCTCTCATGTCATTGCTCACTATTAATATATCATCAACATATAAATAAACAAATATCACATATTCATCACATACTTTTGTATAAAAACATTTATCAGCAATGTTATGAACAAAACCATTTGAAAGAATAGCAAATTCAAATTTTCATGCTACTGTTTGGGTGCTTGTTTTAAACCATACAGTGATTTAACAAGCTTACACACTTTAATGTTCATTTCCAGGCAAGATGAAGCCTTCTGGCTGTTCCATGTAAACTCTTCATTAAGATCACCATTTAAGAATGCAGTTTTAACATCCATTTGATGAACATGAAAATCATGGATTGATGCTAAAGCAAATAAAATTCTAATGGAAGTTATTCTTGCTACTGGAGCATATGTATCAAAATAATCAATTCCTTCCTTTTGTCGAAACCCCTTTGCTACTAATCTAGCCTTAAAAGTATGAAGAGTTTCATTAGTATGGTACTTTCTTCTAAACACCCACTTACAATCAATGGGTTTAGAACCATGGGATAAATCAACAAGTTTTCAAGTATGGTTTGACATAATAGAATCCATTTCATCATTTATAGCATCTTTTCAAAAAGCAGCATCTCTAGAATACATAGCTTCCTTGTAAGTTTTAGGATCATCTTCAACTTGAAGAACAAAAGGAGTTGTTCTCATGATTTTTTTTCTATTTCCTTCTACTAAGTAAAAGGAGATAAGTTGAGAGTCAATCTCATCATGTCCTAATTCTGTTGCTTTTCGTATTCTTTTGCTTTTATGAGGTTCACTAGGTTATTGATCTTCAGTCTTAGAATATATCTTCAATTGTGATCCTCCACTAATAAGAGTTTGAGATTTATTTTCTAAAATTAATAAATGCTCAAAAAATTCTGCATCTCTAGATTCTATTATTACATTAGACTCTAAATTTAAGAGTCTATATGCCTTGCTATTTATAGAATAACCTACAAAAGCACATCTAATTCCTCTTGGATCCAACTTGGTCCGTTTGGGATCATTATTTTTGTAATATGCAAGACACTGCCACACTTTGAAATACCCTATATTGGGTTTTCTTCCTTTCCATAATTGATAAGAAGAAATTTTATTTTTTTTAAAGAAATTCTATTAAGAATATGACAAGCAGCAAGGAGAGCTTCACCCCATAAATTGAATGATAATTTAGCATTTAATAATATTACATTAATCATTTAAGAAAAGTTCTATTTTTTTCTTTCAGCCAAACCATTTTGTTTAGGTATTCGAGGTGCAGAACATTCATGAATAATATCATTTTCTTCAAAATATATTAAAATCGTTTGAAAAATATTCTCTTCCTCTATCACTTCTAAGAACTTTGATTTTTTTTCTTAATTAATTTTCTATTTCAACTTTATAAACTTTAAACATTTTAAAAGCATCACCTTTATGTTTCAATAAATAAACACAAGTAAATCTTGAGCAATCATCTATAAATATGATAAAATATCTATTACCACATCTAGTTAATATACCATTTAGTTCACATATATCTGAGTGTATGAGATCTAATAATTGAGAATTTCTTTTAACATTACTAAAAGGTTTCTTTACCATCTTTGATTTAACACATATTTCATATTTTTTAAATTTATCAACATTATCATAGAAAATTAAACCACATTTAATCATTCTCTTCATAGTGCTAATTCCTACATGTGCTAATCTATCATGCCATAAAGAAACATAATCAACCATATAAGTAGAAGCATCATTATTATTAATAGCATTATCAACAATACATAATTTGACCATTCCATCACATGAATAGCCTTTTCCAACAAAAACACCATTACGAGATAAAATCAGTTTTCTCGCTTCATACACAGATTTTATTCTAGGTTTTTCAAAAGATCCCTACTAGCTAGATTCCTATTCATATAAGGGACATGAAGAACATTAGTTAAGGTAACTTTCTTTCTAGAAGTGAAGAAAAGTTTCACAGTTCCTTTGCCTAATACCTTGGATCGGCCTTCATTTCCCATTTGAATCTCATGTCCATCAATTTCTTCATGATAGGTTTTAAATAGTGACCTATCATAACAAACATAGACTATGGCACACGTATTATACCACCAGCCATGAATTTTGCCTTAAAAAGCATTGATCTTACTCACAACAGCAATAATTTCTTCACTGTCCTTCACGGAATTCACATTTGCCTTTTGATTAGCTTTCTTCTTAAACCTGCAATCACAAGCATAATGCCCAGATTTGCCACAAACAAAGCATACTCCCTTTGTCACCTTTTGGTTTTTAGATTTTTTGAACTTTTCTTGATCCTTTTTAGGACTCAGAAAATTTCTTTTATTTTGGTTGCCTTTATTGGCCTGTGAGAGCTTACTCACTGCATTTGCCTTAGTAAGGGCTTCATAAGAATTTTCATTCTTATCTCTTTCCCTCGATTCTTCTTCGATTCGTAGGTGTTTATGAATATTTTCCAAAGAAAAATTTTCAAAATTATGAAGTAACTTTTTTCTGTAGCCTTTCCAAGAAAATGGTAATTTTGTTATAATGGCATCAACTTGGAAAGATTCAGGAAGTTTAATCTTCACATCCCTCAGTTTGTTCACAATAACTTGCAATTCATGTACTTAAGACAAAATAGGTTTTTCATCAAGCATTTTGAAATCAAAATATTTAAAGATCAAAAATTTCTTTGTACCTTTCTTCCCAGCCTTATATTTGAATTCCAATGCTTTTCAGATATCTCTTGCAGATGGATTATCAGTGTATAGATCATAGAGACGATTTGATAGGGCATTTGAAATATGACCACAACATATGAGTTCATCCTCTTATCGTTTCTTACGTGCTGCCTTTCTTTCTTTAGAGTCTTTATAAGAAGGTTCTGGAATTGCTTCAAGATCAGGATCAAAAACATGAAAATCTTCAGGGCTGTCAACAGAAACTTCAATTTATCTTGCCAGCAAGTAACATTAGTCCCATCAAAACGATCCAAACGAACAAGGTCTTGGTTCATTACTTTGATGGTGGCATTTGCTGTATCAATCTCCATAACCACAGGTTAACGCTTTAAGAATGTTGGAAAGAGATAATCTTTTTGAATGTTGGGAAGAGATAATCTTTTTGGATTGGATAAGACTGAAATGTTAGGGATAAGAGAAGACTTGAAACACGTATGTATACGCTTTTCTTAAAGTGTTATTTGCCCTCCCCCTCTCTTCGGAGTTGTTTGTAGGATTAATTCTTGCAAATAGCTTTTAGGATCTGACAAGCCTCATCGAAGCAACGATGAAAAATCTTTAAGGAATCATAACATAGTATTTCTGGAAAAGAGATAAGATAACAGAGATTAAGAGATTAGATTACTCTCAATTCTATTTGTCGTTAGTTTTATAGACACGAAGGCACCTTTTCATGAAAGGATGTATCCCTTTTAAGTGATATATCCATTTGAATCATAACATATATATCCTTTTAAGTGATATATCCATTTGAATTATAACGGTTAACTTTGAAAGGCACCTTTTCATGAAAGGATGTATCCCTTTCAAGTGATATATCCTTTTGAATCATGATATATCCTTTCAAATAATATGTCCGTTTGAAATTTATTTAAATATATGTCACATGCACGTACCTCATGCCCACTTTTATTATTTATCTTTTTTCTTTATAATTGAACAATAATTCCAACACTCGCTCCTGTCAACTTAATATCAAACTTTATATCAGATATGATCCTCTTTTTCAGCACGCCTTTAATTGATACTGGGAAAGCTCTCAAGCAGGCAATCTGGCCACCAATATCTCAATTTTTTTTCTTTCTTAGCTTTGATGCATTCGGATGCTAAGGCTTTAAGCTTCATCTGATCATTTCTTTTTCCAGTCATTAAGTTGCTTCTGATTGGATGAGCCGATGCTGATGGAGTCTTTTGAGTATCGCCCATATTTCTTTGATAGAATAATGTCAGCATATCCACTGCTTCCATATTTCTGAAACCAGTTTCAGAATATTGTGTTTCATTGCAGTTCTGATCTTTTTATGGTCTTCTTGCTGGATATTTATAGTAGATTGGACATGGCATTGGAAATTGTGATCCATGTCTTCGTTGAGTTTGGGTTTTGCTGCTGAATGTTGGAGAATTTTAATGCATTTTGCATGTCATAAAGAAGCGTTCAGAACTATATGTTTTCGTAGCCTGATACTTTAAGAATTGCAAGTTACCTGGTGTGTTCTGCTTGAATTTTCACTTTAAACAGTATGTCAGATATGGTGAAAGTTTAGCTCCCTGTTTTCATGCATCAGGAGATGAGTTGTCATGAATGGCAATCCGAAATGTGGAGGAGGATAAGTTTGTGGCTATCAGTTGGGAGTTGGGACTGTGACTTTAAGGATTCTGCTAACAAATTTTCTGATTCGAAAATCCAAGCTCTCTAGAGTATATTATAGCCTTCACATCACCTGCAGGTTTTTAACAACCTTTTTCCTTCTTATTTGCACGCAAGGGGCTGCTAATAAGAACTTAAGCACATAATTGTCTGTGCAGTTCTTAAATTAGATTTGCTAGATCTCTTTTTATTGTCATATGTTCAGTGTATTTCATGTTGAGACAAATTAGTTGATGCCTGAATCAACTGTTGCGAAAAATCCCTGGATCTGAACCAAAAATCAGCCACAGGAGAGAAAATACTAGAGAGCGCTAAAGAGAGAATATGCTTTTGGAGAGAGAAACTACCCACTTCCTTGGATTTATGTGTCCTCCTTGCAATAGATGGAGATGATGCTTCCTAGAGAGAGAACACATGAAGAGGAGAGAGAAAAATGTTCTAGAGAGAGAGAATGCTCTAGAAAGAGAAATTTGCTAGGAGAGAGAAACCATGCATGGGAAGAGAGAGAAGAGGGTGGCTAGGGTTTCTCATGCCTCCTTGGAAGAGAGAGAGAGAGCAGTGGTTAAGGTGAGGAAAGAGAGAGAAAATAATTTTCTTGGAAGAAAATAATTAATGCATTTCTTACACAAATCCTAAGGTCTAGGGTTTAAATACATGGCCAAGTTGGTTTGACCCTGACTCAGAAAAACTCCCACAGCTAACCCGATGAGATTAAGTTAACCGCAAGCCCATATACATCTATGACTTGACTCAATCTCAAAATTCTTGGACTCGTATCTAGTCCAATACAAGTTAGCCCCCTCAAAGCCCATAGTTCAACATGGGCTTTAAGATAATCTAGAGCCCAAAACAACTTTAAAACCCTTGATGACTCTTTATGAAGTGTCAACTTTGATCTTTCATATTCTCGAAGCACCACACCAGATCCAACATTTTAGTCCTTGAAAACTAATAGCAAGATCCTCATGTGTATATATTAATGTTAAGTTCTATCATTTTTTGACCCCTTCCCTTCGACTGTTACTGACAAATGATGGGTGCTTTGATGGACACTAACTAGCAGGAGTGATTTCTCACTATACCTGGTATAATCACTCTCTGCTTCCAACAATTCTAGATTGTATCAATCATTTATAAACTCCAAATCATAATTTATTAAAAATATTTTTTGAAGTGTATGTGGTCTCACCGATCTCTGTTTGGAACCACCAAGTATTATTTTACATTACGTTTTCAAGTCTTTCCTTTGCTGTTAATTAAATTCATTCTACTGCCATTAAAAAAGCACTGTATGTTGTGTTTGCTTAGTTAGAGTTCTCAGTATTTACTGTGATTGTAATTGTTGATTTGGTGGAATCTGTAAGTGTGAGGAAGTGGTGCTATTATTTGATGCAGCTCTTCCAGCTTAAACAATTACCCAGGGGAACAATGTTACAGCCCAAAGTGGAGCTAAGAGATCAGATATAGAAACAAGGCTAGGGACTTTTATTCTTGATATTGTGTCACCCAGTGTTTGCATAGCTATGTCTCTTTCATTAGCACATTAAAACATTTCCTAATGGGTAAGGACTTCAATAAATCATGTATCTTCAAATGCAGTTATTTTCTGAGGACTCAACTACCTTTTTTAGTTTTTGAACTTAAGGTTCAAGCATAATGGATAATGCATGAGTGGTTAGAATTTAGTAAAATAAGACATAAAAATGTATCAGCCTGTGTATAGGAAAAAACAGCATACTTTCTATAAGTACAAAATACATAATATTCAAATAAATATAAGATACGTAAAGTTACATTAGGTGAGTGATTTCCATTGAATTTGTAATATTTAGGATTGCCAAGTACTCCATTTTCAGCCACATGTTTGACTTATTCAGGCTGAATTTTTTTGAGCTCTAACTTTAAGCCCAAACCCATCTGAATTAGTTCGGGCCTATTCCATAGTCCGACCCAAAGTCAAGCTGGACCAATGGGCGGCAGGCTAGCCCGAACTCAGGTTTTCTTCTTGTGAAGCTACAGTAACTTTCTGGTTATTTTCTCCTCCTGAGCTTTGTTACTAGAATCCCAAACTCCCTTCTAATCCTGGTCATTTATGCTTTTTCTGCACATTATAATACATTCTCCATATATCCTCACTCGCATATATTGCAGTGTCTTCTCTTAGCTGTAGACTTCCTGCAATGGATTCATGCTATGTGTCTTCTCTGAGCTTTGTCCATCTTGTATACTTGTGCACTTGTCTCATTTTCTCAGTCAACATTGCCTTGTTGGATCTACAGCAGACAAGCGGCCACCATGCTAGTTGATGTTAATATCCTGCATATCTTTCCCTCATAAAGAAAAGACAGGCAATTTTCTGACTTGATAATGGATGACAACTTAGGACAAGAACAACAGAAGCAAATCACAACAATGAAAGTTGCCAGCAGGTTTTTAAATTAGAGAAAAGCAAAAGATACCACTAATACATCCTCCTCTTTTGGCAATTGTATATGGTTATCATCAGTTCAGAAGAACAAAGGCGTCCATGGAGTGGATGATTTCTTTTGAAGGTGGATCTGGGAATGTGTTATATCAGCTTGTTATTGCATCTTTTTGAACCTTCTTGTTCTAATTGTCTGATTACAACTCATCGTTGTATTAATCCTTTTGGTCAATCATTCATCCTGTCTTGGCTGTATCCTAAATATCTATCATTCAATAGAAAAACAGAAATAGATGTGGAAGTAGGATATTATATCACGGGGTATACAGTTTGATCACATCCTGCCATGCTGAGACTTCTTGTTCTTGTACTCATGAAATGATAAGCCTTTGATTCAGAATCTGTGGCTGAATTATTAAGCCTATCATGAATGAAATCTTAATGCGGGACAATAATTTTGTGATCATGCTTTGGTAGGTGGGCTGTAGTTCCTTTCTCAAAATGCTGTGGGTTTGTCCATCAAGACACTAATGAATGGTCACTCAATTATCAAGCTACCTAATCTGATAGCCTTTGGATATAAAATAAGTTATCTCATTTTCTCACTCTTGGACCTCAGCCATAGGAACAGGCTGTGGTACCATCATTCATTTGCTGACTGCTGCATTAAGTAGAAGGTACAAGCTAACAATGATTCTGTATGGCGTACCATGCCTATCTTGTACCCTTTTATTAAGTGATGATTGCCACCTTTTTGGATCTGTGGTTGTTGTTCAAGGTGCAAAGCATTCACTAGATGTAAAGAACGTTTTGATTTGCCATATAGTGTTCAAAGTTGTTGGGCTTTTGCATCCTTTCCCTCTGTACATAAACACTGCATAAATGTGTTTCCATGTACACATGCAAAAATGTATACTGTTTATGTGAACTTCAGAAGATAAATAGACTTGTAGCAGAGCATATGTCATGTCGATCTAAGCATAGGGAGGAAAGTTAAGCCATTTAAGAAAGTTATGAGTTTTCTCTCAACCACCAATGTCGTGATGATATCATGTTAATTTCCTACTAAACCAATGACTCATTTTTTTCAGTACTGATTTGATATAAAAGCAAAGTAACATGCCAGGGAAAGATAAACTTAATTCCAGCTAATTGCTGCTGTCAAAATATAAAAAGCTTCATAATGTAGCAGCAAGGATATTGAGATGGCTATGATGAAAATATTTTACACCCACAGTGTTATCCACTCATTACTATTGTCTAAGTGTAAACTCTGCCAAGGCCGATCCCAAGCCTGAATAAAGGAGGGTTGCGTTGAATAGCTGACAGCCAGCGTAAAACTCCATCAGATCTCCTAAAGCGTGAAACTACTAATCAAACTATACAAAAGACTAGTACATCCCCATTAAGTCTATGGTAAGGATAGAGGTAGAGGTAGACCTAAACTAACATGGATATAATAAAAAAGATATAACTATTTATAATTTAAATGTCGACTTAGTCTTGAATAGACCAGAATAAAAAATATATATTCATGTAGCCGACCCCATGTAGAAAAAGCTTAGATGTGTTGAGTTGAATATTAATTTCTTATCTCTCTTTTGTTTTCTGCCTAAAAATTTAATACGATCTATCTACCCGTCTTCAATCTTCCCATCTACATTCTTTGGCACACAATTTCTTTTTATCTTCTTTTTTTTGGGATATTGCCTGCTCTCCAAACATTGCCACTTGGTCATCTACAAATGTTTACTTCTATATCAGAATACAAGATATCATAAGAGAAGAAGAATCCAATGTTTCAGTGCAACCAACTCGTGTAACATTTTATGCCAAAATAATTGAAAGGGGATAAGCGATGTTGATGCAAGGACAACATGCATTAGTTGGAGTCATTGTCACCATTGAATGAAATAAAAGTTAACATGAGGGTGACTTGCAAGTCCTGAAAATGGATGAAGCTTTGGAGCTCTGCCACTTAATGACCGCGATGTGTTCCCTTCCTTAACCACAATTGTTTGGTGATGAATAAAAGATTTGGCTTTAATCCTTTTCTAAGCAAACTATTTCTAGAACTATGCAGAGATTGGATATAAAAAAAATACAGAAGAAATGTTCTTGTCATGAAGTAATGCAAAAGTTAATCCAAAACCAAATAATTTCACTTGCAAGTTTAAAAATTAATTTAAGTACAAATGATGTGAAGTCTGCTAGCTTTGTTGAATAGAATTAAGTGGTGAAGGAAAAACATATACTTTCCATGGAACTCATTGCATCTACTTTCTTTGAACTAACACTATGTGGACCCAGAAGGTACATTAGATAAAAACAAAAATAATAATACATATAGTAATAATCAGTGGCTTATCACTTTGTCTTTCTACTTAAAAACCATATCTTCACTGTTCGGTCATGCCAATCATGTTGCTTGAGTTTGATAGGATAAGTTATCATATATTATCTGAATTGGTTCTCCACTAATAGGCATGATTAAGATTTAAAATAATGATGTTATGTAAAAGATTAAAAGGATAACCAAGCCTTCTTCATGCTTGAGTGCATGTGGACACAGCTTTGAGCTATCATTCATACGCCCTTACATACTCCATCTGAAGCAAAATTTCTTCCAATTTCTTATTAAAAGGGAAATTGATGCCTTTAAGCCTTAACTTCCTTTCAACCATAACCTACAGAGTACAAAGAGTTAGGTACTTAAGCCCACTAATTAAGTCATTGCTACATGAATGCACTAAACTTTACCACCAAAAGAGCACAGTTTCTTCCCTCGGATTTGATCTTGGATTGCAGAGCTTTGGAGCTTTGAAAATTACACGCTTTCCCACTTTATGTATGCTTTGAATTTGTTTTATAGTCTCGTCCCATTAATTTTGTCAAGTTTATAGAACAATCATAAGATCAGCTATACTTTATACCATGCAATCTTGTACCGTTAGAAAAATACATGGGCATAAAATGAAAGTAACGGAAATGAGAATGTTAAAATGAATATATGATAATATAAAAAAAAATAGAATAAGAAATGAAATCATTCGTAAAAAAGATATAGATAACTTCAATTGAGGATAAATTAAGAACAACTTAAATAGTTTAGACATATGCAATATAAACCTAAAAATGCATTTATACGAAGGAGTGATTTGATAAACTCAACTCAACTCATCTAAGACTTTTTTCAACTACGTGGGGTCGGCTACATGAATCTGCTTCCTCCACTCTACTCTATTTAGGACCAAGTCGACATTCAAATTACAAATAGTTATATATTTTTTAATTATTTTTGTCCATGTTAGTTTAAACCTACCTTTACCTCTATCCTTACCATGGATTGTGATTTGATAAACATAGAAGAAAAAAAAAGTAGAGGTAAACCAAAAATCACATATAAAAAAGTGATAAAAAAATATTTAGAATCTTTGTAGCTTAAAAAAAAAATGACTTAAAATAGAATTGAATCGAGAATAAGAATTCATATAGCCAATCCCAACTAGTTTGAGATTAAAGCTTTGTTCTTATTGTTATTGTCCTACTTGTCCATCAAAGTTAAAGAAATCCTAGTGATAGCCTATATATTGTCTCACCCCACCCTGCCATTTAGGTTGGATGCACAATGCAGCAATATAACTTTGAAGTTAGAAATTATGCATAATTTTTTTCATCAATTACCCAAAGTCTCATAGGAAGATTAGCCTCAACTATCCTGATTGGGCTGGAGTGATGAATAGGAAGACTGATAACGCTTAAATCATCTGGTACCAGTATTTATCGTATTAACTAATTTGAACTCTAAATGATTATGTATATATTAGTCATCTTACGAATTTTGTTAAATCTTTAATTTATGTATAAAGTGTAAATCCTAAGTTAACAGGCCTTATATAATTTTGAGGGCCTTATTTAGAAATTATACTACCATATCATGTGTTCAACTCAGTTGATGGGTTAGAGAGTGACATATGTAATAGAATTGCAACTTTTTTATATGAAATTGTTTAGGTATCAGACAGGTATCAACATAGTGAAAGTGTCCTGAACGTCAAAATCAGTCAATAGTTGTAATACCCTAAAAATAACTTTACATTGGATGGGAAAGAACTCAAGTTCATCTGCTATCAGTTAACTTTCACTTAAGTTTTTGGGCTATGTGATCTTAATCCACTGATGGAGTTAATGGGGTCAGCAAATGGACGTGAGGCGTTACAGTAGTCTTCTTCAAAGAACTTATTAACTATTGAGAAAACTTTATTTGGGCCAACTGCTCCAGTGAATTGGCAATAATATGTATTTTTATGCTGTAACTGTGCTCAGGGTGGCAAGACTTTTTTTTTTTTTTTTTGAGGAATAGAAGGTTTCAACAGCAGCTGCTCTGTCGGTACAATAAAGAAGAGGTTTGGAAAGTAGTTTTCAACTACAATAAGCAGTTGGTGGCCTGGCCTGGCCATCTTAACTTCTCATGAAAGCATCGGGTACTGGTCTCTGTCAAGGGGGATCAACATTCTGTTTAACTAAATTGCTTCATCGAGTTGGAAAGTGGAAGGAGCATTAAGGTTATTCTCCACTGTAGGTGACATATGAAGTCTTGTGAGTTGCTTCCTCGAAAAGTAATGGAGCAAAAAGGAAACCCCAACTCATGGCAATATACTAATCAGGCACTTGAGATCGACATAGCAACCAAGTCCATCAGCGAAATCTTTTCGGAAGCATTCTCCTTTCAAATCTTAGAAAGAAGGATTCCCATCCATGATAAGGCCAACTGGGTGTCAAAAGCAAGTAATATTGGTGCGTTTCTACTGCAGGAAGCAGTGGATGTTCACCAATCTTATCGGTGGAGCGGCATATAGTATTTAGTTTTACATCAGCTTGTACACTATCTTTTTGGCTAATCTTTGTGGAATGATAGCAAAACAAATCTAGCCTACAGCCCACGTCGAATGAAAGGTACCGTAGATGGGCTTTATAAGGGCTAATTATAAGTTGATCGTAGTATTTGTAATTCTAATTGAATTGATTGATTGAGATTTAGACTTAGTTTAGAAGGATTTCAAAGCCTAAATAAGGAGAGTTTGTAAAAGCCCAGATTAATAAGTATTCAATTCTACATTAACTGTGCATTAAGAAGAAGATAATGGATGCTTATGAAAAGTGGAGGAGATCAAATAGTGTTTCCCTAACTATTTATTTTTGGGTGAGGTTCTATATTGTTGCAATATGTAAACCCTGGTTAATATCTAATGCAACGGTCAGCCATCAACGCACAACCTTCCATGGTTTTTTGAGAGGACGAGCTATCTTCTGTGGTTGCTTTTGTGAGAAGAGTATCTTCTTTCTCTGTTCTCTCACATCCATGATTTGGCCAACTTTCCTCATATAAAAGAAAATTGCTGTTTAATTATTTTGCAGCTAACTCTGAACAGGGAAGGATAGGTATGTAGATTGGTTGCAACTTTGGAAGAACTAATGGTTTTGAGATTGCAAAAGATTATGCCTGGTTGAGAATATTTCTGATGTTTTAAGAAACCTTCTCAGATATTGAGATAAACAAGTCTGAAATTGAATTGCCTTTTTTTTAGACCTTTGATGAGAGAGAGAGAGAGAGAGAGAGAGAGAACTGAATGCTTGAATTTTTCATGGCCTAGCATGTTTTGGGGGCATTCTTAGGTACATACCAAAATTCTATAGATGCACTCCAAAAATTACAATAAAGGGTGACTTACCAACATCCAAGTTTGATATTCTACAGTGTATCATCTTCATTGCACCACCGTGTATCGCCAGCTTCTACGTTCATCCCTTTGGTGGAACCAGTCATCTCCCAAGTCCCAACCACCTCTCTCTCTCTCTCTCTCTCTCTCTCTCTATATATATATATATATATATATACATATACATACATACACACATCATCGCATATGAAATTACATGAGATATAAAGTCTTGGAGATATTAAATAAATAAATGTGAACTTCTCAAATAAGTTGCATGAATTTAACTTGCAAGGGTTTTACTGTGTTCATTTTTTTTTTATCAACGTAGAGTTTCCTTAATCGGTTGAAGTTTTCTTGCTTTACCATCCAAGGTTTTTTTTTTAAAAAGAAACGTATCTCAAAAATAAATGGCCGTGATCCTAACTCTATCCTCAGAGTTTCTACTAATTTCTGATATACCCCTTTTTTTTCCTTACACACTCTTTAATTTCTCTACCATACAAGTGAAATATAGTACACTTAACACATAATATTTGTGTTTAATTTGACTTCATTCAGGTGAATCTTCACTTAAATATATGCTTAAATATAAAATACATATTTTTGATATTATTTAAATGATTTAATTTTTAATCATTTGATACACGAATTAGAAATCTTAAAGTCATATAATTTTTTATATTATAATATTTTAGAAATAAAATCTCATATTGAAGTTGGACCTTATAAAAAATCGAGTGAAAATTTACTTGAGTGTAATTGAACTAAATTCCCACTATATCTACACATTTTTATGTATCTGTATAATTTTGTAGTAATTTCTCTCCCTCACCTGCATTACATATTCTAAACATCAAACTTTAACCAATATTATAAAGAACTAGAAACAAAATCAAGCTTTCCAAGAACAGATTTTCTTATATATATATATATATATATATATATGTGCATGCACGTGTGTTTTACCATAACAAATCTAAGATTTTATTTTTATCATAGCAAACTATGATTAATATTTATTATCCTTACTCTTCATCTGTTCTGATGTCTTCTATTTTTTTATTTCTGTATCATTTTTCTATATATATATATATATAACGCATACATTTTTTTTTTATGCAGATTCTTTCCAAAACTAAATACATTTTTTATTTTTATTTCTCATCCACGCTTTCTCTAAATGTTTTGTGTAACATACGTGGGACATTTGTGAGCTATTCTGAAAGCACGCAATCATCAATGTTAGAAAACATTGAACGAACTCTCAATATATCCAATATTCAACCACATCGCGCGTACGTTCACGCAACCTGAAGGAAATGTGTTGAATATATAAGAAAACGATATTTAAAAAATGAGTCCAAAAATATTATTATATATATATATATATATTCCTCTTTCGCTTCCCTCTCTTTCCCACGATTACACTAACCTGCATCACATTCTAACAAAGCCAAGTCTTTTGACAGTACCAAAACCATCCATTCTCTTAATCAGAAAGAAAAATCGAACATGCAAGCTATAATCATCAGATTCCTTCTATCATCAGATTCCTTCTATGACAAATCCCAAGAAATAACATCTATTACGATATATGAAGACAATATCTCATGTCATGACAAGAGCTTAATGACGGAACTTGCGTAGTATGCTATGTTTTATTTATTTATTTTGTACAATGCTTTGGGAGAATGGTATATCTTGAGTGTGGCTATATTGAATCCAACTCATAGATTCTTGCTGGCGTTCCTACTGCAATGAATGCGAGGCACACGAGTGCCATGTATCTGTGGAGAAATTCGTACCTGCGAACCCCATCAGTGACAGGACCCATGATGTGAATGTAAGACGCAAATAAGAACACTGCAACCAGCCTCTTCTTGTTCTCACCCCATTCAAGACGGGCAGTATCAGGAGTCTTTCTTTCTCTCTCGAGTGGTGGACTTCAGAAATCGGGGATTGAGGATTGATGATGGCAAGGAAATGCTCTCATTGTGGGAAAAATGGGCACAACGCAAGGACTTGTAGCCGTCCAAGAAGGTTAGTAGGTGCTGGTGGACTAAGGCTCTTTGGCGTGCAGCTTCATATTGCTTCAACCCCCATGAAGAAGAGCTTTAGCATGGAATGCTTGTCCTCTTCTTCTTCTTATCCTGCCTCTTCTTCCTCTTCTCCTTCATCATCATCATCATCATGTACTTCTCTCCTCTCTATCGAAGAAACTACTGACAAAATTTCTACTGGCTATTCATCTGATGGCCTCATGGGCAGAGAACAAGGGAGGAGGAAGGGTGAGACGTAACTACACCTCTAACTCTTTGAATCGTCAGTATAAGTCATTGGATATGTGTCATAATTTTCAGCATGGTTAGATCGTTCAATGCTTTTCATGTTGATCTTCTTCAAATTTCTTATTTTTAATTTCTTTGATTCCTTTCCGCTGAACTTAATAAATATATGAACTGCATCAATGATTTATATTGTTAACTATTTCTTTTCCCCTTTCATTTGATACCGGATGTTATCTCCTCTCCCTTTGCAAGTAACCAGCCGTTTTTATCAACGCAAAATGAGTAGCAAACGATTTATTTATTCCTTTTTCCTTTCTTTGTTACCAGTCTGCATCTTTTGCTTATTAGCTTCCTGAATTTCTTTTTCCCCCGCTAGGCTAATCTAAAAATAAGTTCGATTTTTTTTTCCCCTGCTAGGTTTCAACTACTGATTTTGTTTTGATGTCCAGAATTACTTAAGCTGTTATCATGCTTTTGGATAATTAATTAATTAAAAGGTTCCAATGGTCTTTAGGAGTTCCATGGACGCAAGAGGAGCACAGGACGTTTCTAGCTGGGCTTGAGAAACTCGGAAGGGGAGACTGGCGAGGAATCTCACGGCATTTTGTAACGACGAGGACTCCAACCCAAGTTGCGAGCCATGCTCAGAAATATTTTCTGAGACAGAACAGCCTTAACAAGAAGCGTCGATCCAGCGTCTTCGATGCGGTACATGCGAAATATTCTCTCCATCACTGCCTTCCTATAAAACCTAAGCTAATCCAGCATTAATTCTCCTCTCCAATCTATGTTTCAGGTTGGGAGTCGTGAAAGGTTAGCCCAGTATATCGAGTCTTCTCCGTTGAAAGTCGCTCCTACTACTACTACTAGTCTCAATAAGACATCGACCAACCTTAATTCTTCATCAGAACAAGTAACCCAACTGCCTTCAGGTCTTGATCCGATGCTCACCTGTCCACTCTCAATGAGCCCATATCCTAGCCTAGTGTCACGATCATCTCCCTTGATGGCAGAACCTCATGTTCATCGCCAACAGCCTGATTTAGAGCTCTCCATTGCCCCCATGAGGCCTCTAAATCAAACCAAAGCATCCCCATGCTCTCTTTTCAGGGGGACCATCAGAGTTACCTGAATGGGGGATGTGGCAGGATGGAAGAACCAGCAGCTGAAGATACGAAGGAACAAGTGGAAGAGGATATGCCATTCCAGCCTTATGCGTGTTATCGGTGTTTTCGTCAAATATAAATGTGTGTTCTGTGTTAGGAAAAACATATCTTGCGAGTAGCCCAACCATCTTCAGAATAAAGGGATGTTTGTGATGCTTGAACCAAGGTTACTGTTACTTGTGGAGCTGGTTGAATACGTTACAATTACAAACAACTGAAGTAGAGAATGTCCTCATTCGTCGTACTTTGGGCCGTTGAAAGTGAGAGATGAGCTCATAATATTCGGAGCATTCCAGATGATAAGGACAAGCAATCTTTGATGCATCGACTTTTAGTTGATCTTGCCCTCCACCACCACTTTCAGCTTGGGATAAAGCAGATAAAAGTGCAATCCCAATTGATTTCATGAAGCATTGGCTGCATAGATTCCAATCTAAGACATCTTGAACAAATTACATTTCAAGGTTGAGTCTTCTTTCTCCATTGTTTCTCTAAGCATCTTTTTTTAGGCATCTATTGATAAAAGTCCCAAGCATTCTGCTGCTATGTCGACTTTCTCTAAAAGGCTGCAAATGAGTCCCTAGCTAACTTCGTTTAAGCTTTTTTTTAAACCAGTTCTTGTTAGATCTGTATTCAAGCACACAATATCCTTCTTTTTCATCTAGGGAATGCCTCCGGAAAAGAAGAAAAAGTTAAAGAAAAAAAAAAAATCTCGGACCTTGTTCAATAATAAATCACTCACACATATTCATCCCTCTAGACAGACCATTGCAATTAAGATACATCCTAGAAAGTTGAAGCCCTGCAAGTAATTTCTTCCGTAGGAAGTAAAATACAAATGCAATTCAATCCCAAAGTGCGTTTGTCGATGCATATATTCCATGGAAGTGATTACATTGATATGGTAGTATGAGTTAAATTGAATTACGTTCTTGTTGATATGGCATTGACACTGCAAGGAAAAAATATAGGATCCCTTCTGCTATGCTGCATCTGAGATCAATCTGCAATATTTATTGCTAAAATGGTTTAACAATCTGGACAGCCACCTTCAAATTGCTTCCAGTGCGACTGAAAATCGTGGAGTGGCTTTGCTATGGCTTTCCCCTGCAGTACTCTCAGATCATGTACTCTTAGACAAAGTTTGGTTGCTGGAGACAGTCATCTTATATAATTTGAAGAAAGATTGATGTGATCTGAATCTTGAATTAAAAAAGCATGTTAGCAATTTAATTGGTAGGGAAAAAAATGAAGATTTCCAAAAATCAGGATTAGATGCAAATGATAGTTCTTAGCTCTCCAAAGCTCCACAAAGGATAGGGTAAAGAAATATGAATAAATTTTGTAAAAAGAGACTATTACGCCATCACATCCTACTCATTTGAATGTTTCCACTTACATCATTCGCAGAGAGAGGATCAACAACAGGCACGAAGGAGACAGATCACCCACAATTCTTCCTCTGATGAACGAACCAAGATAGTGTCGTGTTTTCTTCCCTTCTTTCTCATTTAAAATATGAATATTTTCAATCCCACAAAAAATTTAATAATTTTTTTTATAAGTTATTATGTAAAGCCAAGATCTTAATACCATCCAAACAAACATACCTATTAATATAAGGTATTTGTAACACTCCAAGTCTACCGATCCAATTAAGGAAAAGTCCTTTCGCACCGTGTGCGCTGATTGGCACACATGTGCAGCATGTGCAGCCACGTATGCGATGGGCAAAAGAAAAAATTGTCCTTGGTTATGCTTGGCCAATCACCGCGCGCAATGCACAAAGACCTTTCCTTCAATTAATTCTTTAGCGGATCTAAACCACATAACTCAAAAACTCAAGTAAAAGTTAATAAATAGTATATATTTTTAATCCAATATAAGACTGTTCTTGAAGTATTAAGGTGTTCATATGCAGACATCTAGCTGTAATGCCAAAACTGAGAATCTAGTGGACTCCTAACATGTTTCAAATGTCACAGTGGGCATCTACCGCTGTTGGCCGTCTTTTATTTTCTTTTCTTTCATGGTGATGTTCTAGGCTAGAATCTGCAGCGGAATCTCTTCAGTTAGCATATGCACCAACCATACTTCAGGAGGCTATAATATCAAAAAGCTATGAGGTGTGTACAAGCCAAACGTAGTGCCACGTTTGGCTGACGTTTCTCATGAACAAACCATGGCAAATTACACAACATCCACCGGGTATCAATTAATTTCAGATGAATGAAATATAGCTAATATACAATATCCACTTGGATTGCAATATCGAACCTAACTTACCCATTGTACAAGGAGATAAACCAATACATTCTGAAAGAAAAGTTGATGTCAAAATTATCGTAAGTATGATGTAAGCATAAGCATAATAACAAATGAGTCATTCAACAAGAATATAGAGGTAGCAATTCATCATGCATGAAGCAATCATGATGTCAGCTTACCTAACAGAGACAGCTATGGTTATCAAATGATGAAAGGGTCTCCATACCTGGTTAATAATCAAAGGTTCTCCATATCTATGTGCCTTCAATAACATCTGGTCCCAGCACCAAGGAACAAATCCAGAGCTATTACTGGATGCAATGGTAAAAAGCCCCTCCCAAAATCCCGGATTTCCATGACGATAACTGGATAATGGTTTTTTATCAAGCAACAAATCCCTACTGTAAAACATATTCAATTATTTGAAAACCATCTATCGGAACTGTACTTAATGGATACTAAAATAGATAAACTTCTCACCTGAATAAAAAGAGAACAGAAATAGGGCTCACAATAACGCAGGCCAGTGGTAGGAGGCATGCAGCATCGAGTCGATTACATCTCCATATCCTTTTTCTTAGAGGCTATCATATCATAATGCTCAACTGCTAACAACGGAGTCATGAATCTTCTGACAACGAGTCATTGAAATCAACAGAGGTGGACTTGAAAGAAAGCGAAATTTGAACGGCTTAAAAGAAAGCTAAATCTGAACAGCATTGTTACCAACTAGTTTCTAGTAGCTGACTCGTCCTGGGCCAAACAAATTCCCAGTAAACCATTCCAAGGTCAACAGCATGTTGAAGCTTTCCCTGGATTAGGTGTTACTGCCAAGGCAAAGGAGTTGGCCGAAGAGATACGGTACCAGGTGAAAGAAAAATCACAACTTTATCAGTTGATTGCACCCGATCTGAAAGAGCTGTCCAGGGGACCCTAAAAGATGCTGTTTCACAAGCTACCAATTAAAAGAACAGAGAACCTCCGCTAGTTGCAGCCTTATCACCACATCTAGAGACAATAGAGAACCACTCTGATGGCAAGGGAGACTCCAAAGTGCTTTATTATTAGATGAGGTTCTCTGCAAGCTGGATGGGTTGACACTAAATCCAAATGCTGAAGGGAACCGATTTAATGGAAAGCAAGACGAGGGAAGGCCAGATGCATGAACCACCACAAATGAACCTGATCGATTGACATATTATACAATTTGTTCAGTTACTACAATGGGAATTCCGAGTCTGAATGATCCCTATAAACCAATCAATTAAGATACATTACAAAGTGCTTTGCACAAAATCTGCACGTGAGTTGGAGCAATGCAACTTGATCAAGCACCAAGGTTCAAAGAAATCAAGTGCCAAGCTTCAAAGGAATCAATCTTTTACTTAACCTTTGACTCCCCCTTTCAGCAATTCATGCATGTCTGGACCATGGAGGAAAGGAAGACAAAGTGTATAAAAAAAAAAAAAAAAACCTTTTGAAAGACATGGTTTTAGTTGGACTTCACCGCCTGGATATGTTTAACAAGAAACCCGCTCTATTCTAATTTTCATCATGTACTTCTGGATTTTTCATTTCATAAACATGAGAGCCTCGGACCATGTGCTTATTGCTGCAGCTTAAATGATAATTGAGAATCTTAATACTGATGGTATTAACATTTGTTGCACAATAAGCAATAAATTTTAATAATGATCAAGCCTATTAACATTAATAGTGGCGATCGGGTTGGATTAGGTTCCATATGGATTAGATTGTATAAGGATTAATCAAAATTTTGCCAATTTAAACCCAACTTGTTTAATAAACATCAAAATTCATATCTAAATTTGACCTTTTACGAGACAAATACCCCAATCCAACCCACAAAACTCATTTCTTAAACAAATCAAATTAGGTTAAACAAGTTAAGTAGATTTTAATAGGTTAAATGGATTTAAAGTAGATTAAATAAGATAGGTTAAATAAATTAAATAGATTTTAATTTGATTAAATAAATTTTAACATGCTATATTATTGTTTGATCTAATTATTAAATAAGTAAAAATGTGTTAAACCGATAAGAAACCGAAAGCGAACCCAACCCGTTCAGATACACATGTTAAACCACTTGAGATTTAAACTCATCTATGCCAAATTCAAAGCTATTTAAAACAGGTCGGTTATAAATTAGATCGTAAATTATCATCCCTAATCAATATGGGCATCAACGAAGAATTCTTAGAATTTGATTAATGAATGGCATCCATGGTAAAGGATTTGATGATGTACAAGCTCCACCTCCACCTGATAATGCATACAGCACTTCACACTCCCCTCTGTACGCCAAGAAAAGTCCTGACAATTAAAGAAGCGTAACAACAGCTAAAATTACAGTAAAGATCGTCACGTTCGCCCAGAGCAGCTGCCTGAACACCAAACGCGTTAGATTGCGTGATTTTTGCAAGAAAATGACCCTGCAGTTCACCAAGAAAGTCATGCGCAGCCATCAGTTGGCACTGATTTGCACCAAGGGGACTACCACGGCGCAGGCAAGCCAATAAACCACCGGCAGTTAACACATCCAAGCGGATGACTAAGATGAAGACAGTGCCACCAACAGGAAATGAACATAAGAAATGCAGTCAACCAATCAGATCTTTCCCAACGAGACTTTCTAACGGTAAAAACAGCCAGTAATCAATCCAGAGAAAATTAGTCTAGCCCACACCTCCATGACTTTAATATATAATATAATAAAATGATAAATTTGGAAGAACATGCATTGGAAGATGTTAAAAGCTGGTATCATACAAGTGGGCAATCTTCCTTGAATTACTGATAATCATTGACTGAAGAATTGAATTACTGAAAACTGCTTATATATTGAATGGTTACAACACAGAACCAAAATCCAACAGGATGATCTCTCAATGTACCAAGCCAATGTTAAGCATGATAAATATACATCAGAATATCTGACATACTTGATCTAGGCTCTTGATGTCCATAGTTGAAGATGCAGGTTTTGCAGCATGGTCCTCCAGTAAAGCTAGCTTTTCCTCATTTTGGACCTTGCATATCTAATAAAAATGGAGTCAAGAAATTTTTTTGACAAATTAAAAAATATAAATAATGTGCCTTATGATGCAAAACTATCCAAAGAGGGAGGAAAAGAGTGAGCTCTTGAAAGCCAAATGTTCATTCAGATGTCATCCGATGGATTTGCTCAAAACTTGAGGATGACTTAGGTAGTGTTTGATAGCCCAAAAGCTATCCCTGGATAAATGTATGGGATAGCATTTATCCCGGGAATAGCTGAGGGAATAAGTATTTTTTTTAAAATTACAAGTCTGCCATCAAGGGATAACTTTAGTTGTTCCTAGGTTCCCTAGGGAATAAGTTCAGGGGATAACCCATAGTTAACCAATACTTAAAATTACAAGTCTGTCATCAAGGGATGGGTTATCCCCTCTGGTTAAATTTTTTCAGATCTATCCCTTCTAGCTATAGTATTTGGGAATAAGAAGGGATATCCAGAGGATATCCTTCCTTATCCCCCATATCAAACACTGGCTTAGGAAAGATCACATGGATTAAGCAACCACATGGATTGCCAGGAATAATATTCCAGCCACTCACTAATCTAAAGATATGCAAATAAATAATATTTGGAAGCTTGCAAGGAATATGAGTTTTCATCAATAAAACAGGAGAATTTTGTACGCATATATGATAGGATACTCCACATGCATGCCACCACGATCAGAAGATGCCAGCAATGAGCCTTGAAGACTATTCATGGCTGCAGTTGACGATTCCACATCCTGCACATACTCAAGTTCTTGCTCAGTCAAAAAATGTATCTTGAATTGGAAATGTTGATAGAAGTACCAAGCAGCAAGACAGCGGCATCACATCAGTCAGCAGCAGATATTACAAAATCAGTTTCTCAAGGACCTCAACTTCAAAGTAATTCATACATCATACCCGACTTTCTATGCCCTGGTGTGAACTTCTCGTGTAAAGAAATACTAATATAATTAAACTCAAATGGTGATAAGGCTTCATCCATGAAAGTCATCTGATGTTTTACAGGTCTTTCTGTGTTACCGAACACCTAATAAAGAAAGCATAATACTGATGAGGATGGAGAGCATATTTTATCCATGCGTAAGTGGTCAAATTCACATAACAATCATTCTTAATTAATTTAAGCATAGAGACAAACATTGGTTAGGCAATATGGTTGGTTGTCTAAGGGAGCTCTGAAAGTTGTCTTTAAGCAATAAATATACTAATCACCACAGAAGCAAATGTCTTTAAATATGTGTAATAGGACATGATAAACACAAACAAAACTTCATCATTTTTCAATAAAAGCATGAAGGAACATGTTCTGTGATAAAAGAAATATACTGCATGACAGTCAATGCAAGGTTTGGAAAAGCAATTTCTACATATAGACCAAAATTTCTTAAGAATCTTACTTCCACAAAAGTTCTTTTTTCTGAAAAATAGTCAGACTATAAGCCACGTGAAGTCAAGATTATTAAGCACCAAAAACTGCAGGCAAGTTTGCATGCTCACCCAAATACCAATCAAGATATTTTTTTCGTAAAAGATATATGCACAGGCCATGGATCAGAAGATAGTCTAGGATAACACATGCACAGCAATTGCTCGGATGGAAGGAAAAATCACAAAGTTCAACATGCCAAGAGAAAGAACATATGGCAATATGAGGAGAAAACAGCATTGCCAATCAGGTGATGTGCCATTTATAAGTTGATACAGTTAACTGATTGGGATGAACTCACACCCAGATAACCTCTATTTCCCATGACCTTTGGTGTCACTGACTACATAATAGTGATACTTGTCCAAAGAGCAGCCACAAGAAATATTCTAAATATGAGGCTGCACTGAAATTAAGGATCAGCAATGTTTACATCTCCATGAAACAAACCAGATTACCAGACAAACTTTTTTATAATCATTCTCAATGCTAATAATGATCCAGACTCCTGATTGCATAGTCATTATTTGACCTTTCCATGTCATTGTTGGAGACTTTACTTCCTCCAGAGTATTCAGGTAACATTAATTTTGTAAAAATTCGTATGGTTTTGAGTTAAGAGGGGCTCCAACTCAAATGGAAGCATTTTTCATTTATGTACTCATTTAAGTAACTCTAAGCTTCCAATTTCTGCTAATTATCTATCATGCGCTACCTATAACAAACAGTCCTAACTCCTAAGTCTCTAGATGTACAAGTAAATGAGGGAAAAAATCACCAAGAAAAAAGAAAACCTTACATCAAAAAAGAATAAGAAAAAGAAAAAGAAAAAGAAAAACGTAAAGTGAAATCATTATTCATACGTAGTTATATAGAAAGTATATGATTTTTTTAAAAAAATCATTTTTGTGAAATTAATTGGTTATTATTGCTACTATACCTGCTCATGAGTGATAAATCAGACCTTCAAGAAGCATTTTCTTAAGATTGAACACCATACCTTTGCAAGTTATGAGAACATCAGAAACAATTAGCAGAACAGTTGCAGGATTTTCCCTTTTTCAGCAGCAAGAAATTTGTGGGCCCTTTCAAAGACTTTCTTGAGAAAAAAGAAGAGACCAAAGAGTGTATTCTTAATATTTGAGCTCAAAGTTGTGATGTTTGACATATCACAACCAAGTTCCACCACTACTCAAAGTTATTAAATAATTTTGTAGTATATGTCTGCTTGGCTTTCTTTATTTTTTTTCTTACTTAATTTTTCATTTTTCCTGTTTTTTGATCAAAATCTAGGACTTGTACCAAAACAATCAACACTGTTGAAATCAAAACTTGATTTGGGCTTAAGTGGACTCAAACCAAAGCAATCAAGACTGTTGAAATCAAAACTTGATTAGTGCTTATGTGAAAACAAGTTTCCAAATAATGCAACTGGTCACATTCAAAGAATAATTGGGATCCAATCATAGAGAAAATATTAGTTATCAAGGTCTAAAGGTAAGTTTTTGTCAGTGGCAAGAAAACTAACTCTTCTCCACACGGCCCTCATTTCTTGTCTATTAGATGAACTTCTATTGGCTGCGACAAAAATAGAGTACACTTTTGGATGCTTTCTTCTCAAAGGGGTCAGATTGCAAGAGAGACTATATTTATTTAATTACAGGATGATACCCAAAAGCAAGGTTTCATAATGGATCCCTACCGAAACTGTTATAACAGTAATAACAGCTGTTATCTTCCCCCATTATTGTATACATAATGTAACAGGGGGCATCAGAACTGTTATAACAGCTCATGTTTATAAAATCACTTTTTTATTAAAAAAAAAACCTGTCCATGGTAGAGATGAGAACAGCCTTGGAGTTCTTGATATTAGAGACCTAAACTGCACTCTCCCTTTTAGATGGTAATAGAACTACACTTGAGATCAGACTGCTTTAAATCTCCTATCTGTACATGTTACAAGAGGGTCTCAATTTTGGATAAACATAACCAAAAACAAGGATATCTCCTTATTTAGCTGCAGTTTCAAGGCTGTTTAGTCGTGCAGTATAGGTTCTCTGTCCCCATGTTGAACCAGAAGTGATTTAGGACTAAATGAACATGAAACAATAGGTCTTTAGCGAGCAAAAACCTAAGTTGATGCATCTTGGTAACACATCTAGCATGTGATATCTATCTCTAGGGTAATTAGAATACATTTCTAGATGATTATTCTCTTATAGATTAGATCAAGAAAGATCCAGATTTAATTGATGAAAAGATTAAGCTAGAGAAATAGAACAGACAGAGAGATTGGACTGGTCGTCAAGTCAAGTAAGACTAGACCTAGGTCAATCTTACCCCACTTAGGTAGGATCCAAGAGGAGGCAGCCAACCAAGGTTAGTGGCCACTGCCCTTGCTACTTTTGCTCCCTAGGAGGGAAGCTTCTAGAAGAAAGAGGGGGCAGCCCAAAGGCTAGTGCCCCTATCCTTCGTTGGGGTGCAAGGAAAGTGCCCTTTTAGAAGGATGTGGCCCCCCAGTGGCCAGCACCCTTCCATTTCTTCTCTAAAATGCAGGTTTGAACTAGGACTCTGCATAGGGATGTCCTAGACATCCCCTAGTTAGGACGATAGTTCTGGTGGCCGTATCATTTCTGGACTCCAAGGGAAGAGGAGGGTGTTCCCAAGAGAAATCCATCCAAGCCTCCTAGACTTCCACATGCCATCAAGAAAAGGAAGGAAGAAAGAGGAATAATGCTAGGGTTTTCTTCTTCAAGAAGAGTGTGAGAGAAAGAAAGCTTGAGGGACAAGCTTATCTTGCAACACATCCCACTAACCTATGGTGCTAGAGGCTTAGAGCTTGGCATGGCTCTAGATAGGCAAGTGGATTAAAGCAGCTATAAATAGTAATTCTCAGATGATCATGTACTTTCAAAATCTCAATCTCTCTTGGTAGGTGAACATCTCTCTTAGTATGCATGTAATTTATTTTTCATGATGATTTATCCAAAAAAGGTGATCTTATTCCATGCTTATTATTTTATTCCATTGCATATACAACGAAAACCTTTAAATGCTTCAGTTAGGAAGAGTGATCTTTTAACAGTTAATAATAGAGGTAGAGGTAAACCTAAACTAACATGGACAAAAATAATTAAAAGAGATATAACTATTTATAATTTGAGTGTCAACTTAGTCCTGAATAGAGCAGAGTGGAGAAAGCAATTCATCTAGCCAACCCCATGTAGTTGGGAAAAGGCTTGAATGAGTTGAGTTGAGTTGAGTTGAGTTGCATAGTACTCAATCAACCCCACCACATCTTTAGATCCAAAAATGCTGGTTGTTTTCGCAGCCCACTATTTGAGATGATCTATCTACTATCCTTAAATAAATTAAATAGCTAAGTCCTTTTGAAATATTATGAAAGACCTTTAAGGGTGCCAATTGGTGTGGTAAAGTGATAAGGGTTTGGATGTTGATAGCCTAGATTCAAATCCGATCCATACCTTGGTTTCAGCCAGTGATTAGCAAGATAGGGGCCATCTCAACCATTCGATCCCACTCTAAAGAGATTCCAAGACTCATCTCGATCATCTCTTCCGTCCTATCTATAATATATTATTAGTTTTAATTTTAAATAAATCTAATTTATCATAAAAATATAACTTCTAAAGTTCAAATATGTTTAAAAATCTAATAAATATTAAAACTTCACAAGTACTTTTTTAAGAAAAAAAAAGCATCCCAAGCAAGTATAAGGAGGCCTGAATGGGTCAAGGATTAAGATAGGATGTAGAACGTCTCGTTCCATGGAAAAACTGAGACGCCTTTGTTTCACGATATTTAAAACCTTCGTTTCAGCCATGTTTCTTCTCATCCTAGTTATCAAATAGGATGGGGTTTCATTTTCTTCGGTTTTTAGAGGTTGATAGAGTAGACCATTAAATAACATGGTACATCGAATAACATGGTATGCATTAGATGAATAAAAAATGTTCACACATAATCCAAAGCTAAATAGGATTCAAAGATCAAGGAACTTGATGGCATAAAGCATCTTTTTGATGAACTTCTCCATTTCAGTAAAGAAAGCATATAAAAAGGCTCCTTACATTGTTTTATCCATTAGATTTGGATAGTAAATCATGTTTTTCAATTAAGGTATAAAACAAGGTCCACATCAACAATACTGAATTCAGACTTCACAACTACACAAAGAAGCAGAGGAAAAGCAAGGCTATTACAATTCTCTATAATGGGAAGTTCTTCAGTCCAGAATGTGCTCCCTCAAACCCATAGGAGAAGCAGCCATAAAAGATGACAGTAAAATCTCTTACATAAAAGATGACAATAAAATCTCTTACTTATAAAGAGTGGTACAGAAATATTCTAACAACAAAGCCTCTATAGCATGCCATGTTATAGTGTTAGAGCTTCGTCAATCAAATAGCCAATTTAATTAGACAACTGATTTTCCTTTCTTATGTCTCCCATTATAATTAGAAAACTATTTACCAAACTTTGACACAATCACCTAAGTTTGGAAACAACATCTCCCACCCTCCAAGGAAAAAAGAGTAAAAAAAACCTAGTCAGAAAAATAGTCAAAGCTGACCAATTGCTTAGCATCATGCTATTTTCCTACCCAAACTTGGATCCCACATTATCTGTGAACTTGCTAAGCAATATATAATTCTTACAGATGCAAGACAAAAGAAATGCATTTGGTTTCTCTACAGTACAACTGCAAGACCGTCCACTTTCAAACCTGTGTCCCATTTTAGCCTTCGTCTTTAAGCTGCCCTAAATTTTGGAAGAAAAACTTGCAGATATGTAAACCACAGGACATGGCTCAATCTCCCAAAAAATAACTAAGTTTCAAGAGAACAGTATAGTTCACAAGTTAAGTAAAGTGATCAGCATGAACAATGCATACCGTAAAATCAGCGAAAGCAACAGGCATTCCACCTCTCCCCCGCATTTTTAGTATATGAAACCCAGGGTATCTAGAGACAATAACCAAAATTTATTAATTTCCAATCCAAATGGGCAGTGAAGATTTTACTCAAAAAGCAAACTAATGAAGCAATGAAGTCACATAATTGGGAACCAATACTCTGGTCACTTTTTACAAAGGTCAAGAACAAGATACAGAACTCACTCAGACAGAACTTGCTTTAGTTCTTCTTCAGTACAAGTAGGACCTAAATTTGCAATGAATAACGTAGAACAAGGTGGAATATCCACTGATGCTGGCTTTTCTGTCTGCTCCTGCAACAGAGTGGGCTACATAAATACCAAGTTATACATGCAGATTTAGATAGACATACATTATCAAATGACAGGAAAGAAGCATTAATAGGATGGCCATAACAACATTAAACAATTTTAGAAAAAAAAAAAAAAACTGAAAGCAACCTACCAAATGTGCTTTTAGCTGCATATTCCAATTTTCAGCATTTAAAAACAGAAAATCAGAAACCGAACTGATATGAAACAACACCTAACTTGGTTTGAGTCAAAAAGAACTCACATTAACTTAATAGAATATTCAATATTAAAGGTCACAATATTTTATAAGCTTCATATAGAGATGGTAATCACCATGAGACTTTTTAGCACTTGTTCTGTTTAAAAAAGGATTCATAAATTTAAGCTAAGCCTCAAACTGGTAAAGCATTCAAAAAAGCAGTGCACTCCTTCCTGGGCTCTACCACTATCTCAACAAAGACTTAGAGAGAGAGAGAGAGAGAGGGAGAGAGAGAAAGGGAGGGGGGGGGAGAAAAATATAATATAAACATGTAAGGACTATTAACACAAAGATCGGTGGATAGTAGTACAAGAATTACTGAAAGACACGCTCTTTAACTCATAAGGACCAGATAGTCAAGAAGTCTGCTGGGGAACCAAATCCTATAGCCTTCAATTAAATGCCTTCTCTTCTCATTATTATCTTTCAGATTCACATTGCTAATGAAATTTGAAAAGAAGATCATCAACAAATAATAAATTATGTTGATGCTACAACATGCATGACAGTAGGGCAAGATTCAAAATCTCTTGATCACAACTTACATTTGAAGTAGCTTGGTCATTATCAAGCTTATCCGCGAGTTCACCACTGATTACAACAAGATACATAAGAAGTTAAAGTGGTCCAAGAAAATAAACATCCAAAACATAAGCTTCTGATGTTTGACATGATATTATTAAAAATCAGGCTGTCAAGTAACAGTATTCTAATTAATTCTGTGCATTCTGAAATGCATTTAAACCTCTGTGCAGCAGTTAAAGCACCCTTGTTGCTGGAATTATCATTTTCTGTGCCCAATGGTTCATCAGATCCATCACCTGAATGTGAAAATGTACCAAGAAAATGCGCAAGTGAGCTGCTGCAGCAAATTCTGGTGATGGTGGCTCTTTAGTGAGATCAAGACTGCAATTCTCAGTTGAATTCATGTGAGTGCAGCCAAATGGAAATGAACTAAGCTAACAGTTGAAGATGGGAAAGGATAGAGAATTATTCATATAAAAGAGATTTTGCCCTAGAAAAATAAAATATAACAAAATGAAATCACACTAGAAAGAGTCCAGTAATTATTTTCCACATATTGCCTTATGTTGGGTGTTTCATTACCATCATTACTCCATAAATCTTGGTCATCATTTGTTACTTTAACTCGTTTATCAATTATTGCATAGGCTCCACCCCCTGTATGAACAAAAGAACATGTTATCTAAACTGACTCACACTTATGACATAGTATTTCCCAACTGCTGGTCTAGCTGGATGAAGACTTGTGCATAGATTCTGGAAATTAAAAACCAGAAGCAAGAATTAAATTTCAAGTCCAACCATTATGCATGGCATATGCTACCATACCTCGTGGGCGCTTCCGAGAATTTGATCTGGCCAATTCTATATGCAGAGTAGCTCCGGTCTCGGGATCAAAAACCACTCCCTAATTGGGAATAACAGAAAGAACCAACATTTTGAGCTAGGAAGATACGGTTATATACAAGGTCAATGAAAAGTTCACTTGCAGGAGAGAAGAAATTACAATTCAATATTTATAAGCATGGAAACAACTTTTCAGTAGATGCCTTTAATTTGGCAGTAGTATCAAGCATACACTGATGCATGGACCACAATATTACTTCATTATACTTGACAGTAAAACAGTGTATAATGAAAGAGGAATATACAAACAAAATGCTAGAGGGCACATGTTTTGATAACATTCAGCAAGAGTAACAAGAAAAAAGAATTTTAGCTCAAAATACAAAATGCAGTTCAACCACTCAAAATCCTTGTATGAAAGCTTAATTTCTTTATAATTTACTTCTGTACTGAGTACATGCCATGTTTCTTTTGAGAACTAAGACAAGTAGAAACCTAACCTAGGTCCCCCCCATGACTTTACCAACTGCACTAGTTGGCACTACATGCAATATAAAACAAAGAAAATAGTAAATAAGGGGGAAAAACATTTTCTCTACACCATGTCAAACATCTATATTATCAATGATAACAACAAATCACAAGATATTTAGGAACAGAACTACATAAAACAACAGTTAGGGCTAAAACTTATTAACAATTAAAAATAGCAGGACTTCCTTTTTGCCCACACTGATTAATTATGACATGTTTCTAATAAAACCAAACAAATTGATAGTTTTTAAACTTAATTGTGATAGACAATTGATAATGATACTGATAATGTGATAATTATAGTGATCCAGCATTATTAATAAGATTCTCATCGCCAATTCTAGCAATATCCCAAAAAAATAAAATGAGCATATATAACAACAGAGAAGTATACAAAAACTATAAATCCTTGATGACAAAAAACACACATCATCATCGAGCTGTGTCTCACGTTTAATGCGCTCATTGCCGCCATTGCTGACTGGTGATTAAAAAACGTGGCAAAAGCGACAACCTGCAACAAATGAATTATCAAAATGATGTTAAAATCATGACAACATAAACACAGGCATAAGGTTTCTTTTACTTCCTTTATCAACTACATGAAGTGGTTTTTCATCAATTCCAAAAAATGCAGGCAGTCCCGACACCAACAGCCAACCAGATACCAAACGGATCTAGTCCAAACACTAAATAAAATGGACAGCCAAGAAACTTGAGACCAAGAAATCCAACAAAAGTTCGACCATAAAATTACAAGTATTCCCATCAACATCAACCCCATGAAAGAATAAAAAATTCATAAGTCTCCCAGAACTATCCAAACCATTCATCTGAAAGACCATCAGAAAGATTTATCCCTGACCCCAAATAATCTCCAATTGACAGCAGGCAAAGAAAATTACGACCAAGAAATCAATAACCCTAGAAACACCAACACGAAAACCCTAACCCTTAAACTAAAGGAAGGGAGGGAACCTGGTTGCCGCGGCCGGTATACTTGAGCTGGCAAGAATCGAAGCCGTGACGGCGGCGGAAGAGGTTGTGGATCTCTCGAGGCTTGACGTCGTCGGGGAGACCGGAGACGAAGAGTGTGTTGATCTTTTGCTGCTCGGGGTTGGGGTGGAGCATGGGCACGGCGGGCGGCGGCGGGGCAGGGGGTTGGTGGGGGTGGAGGTAGTAGGGCTGGGGGAAGGCGGGGGACTCGATCACGACGGTGGCCGGAGGTGGGTGCATGGCGGCGGCCGCCGGCGAGGCGGCGAAGGGATTGGGCTGGGGAGCCGGGACGGAGGGTTCGGTGTCGTAGTAGGGGCGCGGGGTGTAGGGCTGGGCCGCCGAGTGAATCATGGACTTCGTGTAGGCGCTTCTTTGATGACAGGGAAAGGACTTTGTTAACCGCTTCTTTGATGACCGACGCACGGCCCGGGCCTCCTCTCCGGCTCGACTCTACGCTGAAATTTGTTGCGAAAAAGATAAAACTCCCCCACGTCGCTTGAATGATCAAAGTATCAAACTAATTCGGCGATAGGATTAGCTGACATTGTACTTCACTTTTTCTTAAAAAGGTTTTTAGTGATCTTTAATTCAATCTTAAATTCTAGGCCACAAGCTGAGACTTACTTTCCAACATGGTTAAAAATGAAAGTCTCCAATAAGTTTTTATTAATTAGTTACATATTTATTATATCTAAAATTTAAAATAATAATTTTTTTATGTACCGCTCTCAATGTCTTAAATCAAAAAGCATAAGATAAATAAAATATCAAAAAAATTATTTTAAAAAATAATTAATTTAAAATTGTAGTTAAAAAAAATTAAAGAAACTTTCTTTAAAAAATAGATGTGATAGTATTTAAAAAATAAAAGTTTTCTTATGTAATGACCTAAACTTTATAAAATAATTATTATAATCTTGATAGGCTTATGATATCTTATGTGCTCTTTTGCTTCTAAAACTTTTCATCTGTATTGATCTTAAATTTTATGTATTATTTTTTTGAAAGTCTTTTCACCTTTATTAATCCTAAATTCTAGAATTTTTTATGCTTATTTTAACTTGTTTGTATCCTTAAATAACATTTAAAAACTACTAATGATAACATTTGAAAGCTATTTAATTTTGAGTTATGCATACGTTATTCCAAAAACAAAAAAAAAAAAAGTTGATTTTCATATATGAATCCTTCTAGCTATACAATATATGTATATTAAATTAGATTAGATTGCTTATATAAGTTCTTAACACCTCCAATGTTGAAAGGTGCTCTCCTCCAGGGATAATCAAACACCAAATTTATTTATCTATAGTAGAAGTAGGCTCATCATATAGAGATGATAATCTAGAGTGGATTAGTTTTGGCATGGTTAAGTGCAATTATCAAAGAAGGAACAAATGCCTTAAGTGTTTGGATACAAAATGGTCTTTAGTTAGCTAGGCAAAAGAAATTCATAAGGTCTACAGATGATAATTTATTCCTCAAACCAGATTGTATTGCAAATGCACAGCTTATCTCAATAGCAAAGATTGCAGCGAATTTGTAGCCATCTTTGCAGCCCTTTCAGATTTTAGACTAGGACATGCATGAAGGAGCTGGTAATAATTCTCCTGATTCAAAGTGTCACCAATAAGTCAAAATTTGCTTCATGAGGTCTCTCTCTTTCGAGCAAATTGTTTGAGGATTTTTTTTTTCTTCAAATGATCTTTCTCTTAGTTTGTATTTAGAGAGGATAGTAATATTTGGGCCAAACTAGTGTCTGAAGTCACAACTCGAGGTTTCGTTTATCCTGAAGAGGAAGAAGGAGACTGTGGAAGGTATCCCTTCTATGGAGGGATATCAAAAAAGACTTGAAGGCCTTTTGGATCTATACATACATCCTTCATTCAGGCTTGGAAATGAGGAGAGAATTAAATTTTGGGAGGATAATTGGGTAGCATTAGTCCCTTTAGTATACCTATTTGATGAGCTATAAGGATGAGTGATCAAAAGGTTTTACTCTGTATCAACAATCTAAAGCTCTACATCTCAACAATGAAGAATCCAAATGATTGACCCTTTCTCATTATCAGAGCAAGACACAGTTGTAGCAACTCCAAAGCCTTTTCTCTGTTGTTTGAATGATGTTCTGATATGAAAATCTTGTAAAGATGATAAGTATAGCATGAATCCCTACTATAAATTCATTAATCATCGAGAAGTTAACTACAGCTTTGTTTGAAAAGCTTTTGCCCTATAGAAAGTTGAAGATTTTTCTTTAGTTGGCTTTTTGTGACAAGCTGCATATTTGTGATATCTTTGTGGAGATAGCCAGGAACTATCTTTTTTTCCAATGCCTCTTCTCAACATCAATAGTAGAATCTCTCACCAAGGCAGTCAGTTAGGCATATTGCCTTTCAGTATCTTCGGAATATGATCGGAATGGAAAAGAAAAAAACATCTGCTGCTAAAAAGAAGATTTGGGACCAATTAGTTATATCTTCCATGTGGCATCTATGGATTGAACAAAATTAAAAATATTTATCACAAGAACCCTTCCTTCAATAAGTTTTTACAAGATCATAACTAGTTTTATTTTGTGAAACAACTTCTGTCCAAAGAAGTGGTTGACTTCTCATTCAAGATCTTGCGCTCTTTGTTCCCCCCCTCTCTCTCTCTCTCATCCCCTCCCCACTTGTAATTTAGATTTCTTTGTGATTTTAATAAATTTTAGCCATGGGGGAATCCCTCCCGCATGTTCCTTCAAAAAAGAAAAAAATATAGAAGGATCTCCATGACTTCCTCCAAAAGGAAGGTCCGGACTTGGTCAAGATCCCAATGAACAGGATGATGCTCATGTTTCCACCTTTAGGGCCTGAGTAGTTCCCAATTTACATCATGTGGGAAAAAAAAAAAAAAAGATTGAAGCTGATCAGTAAAGGTGAAAAAATAAGTTTTTTTGTTACTTATTTTTTTAGACTGGAAACCATTTAAATCCTTCTCTGATTTTGCTCCACCTCTCAACTGGCTTTTACTGAAAACCATTTAATTTGTCATGCCCATCACATTCCATAGCGCTGTGGTGTTTTTACATATGCCTTGGATAAATTAGGTTCATCTGTATTTGAACTTGATGATGTTTTAAGCACAAGTGTAAATTTTTCTCTGCCTTTATCTTGAAGAAATTGAGACATTTTTGGCTAAACCAATAGAGATTATAAGCACTTGAGAAAAACATGCTTTTTACTAAAGAACGAGTGCTTAACTTACATCAATGAAAAAATAGCTTTACAAATGATAGTGATAAAGGGGGAAAAAAAAATAGTACTTTATTTCATAGCCAACATGGCGACTTTTCTCAACTCCTCAAACGTGATCATGGAATGAATCTGTCTGTCAATCGCTCCATTTCAACTTAGCAGGAAAATAATGCAATGGGCTTTCATCACTTAGTAAGAGAAAAAGAATGGGAAGAGGAAAAATTTTCGAACGAGCTTTAAGGAAATTAGGGTGGACATGCTAACCTTTTGACGAGTGATAAATAATAAAGGGAGGTGGGGCGCATGCATGTCAAATAATGAATGCTTATGCAAGAAGAAGCTGCTTTCTCTTTCCAAAAAAAATATGAAGGCCATAATCTTTATTTTAACATATTAATTTTCTCATAAATCATCGATTATTACAATTTTGACATATATGAAAAGAGCTTTTTTTTTTTTGTCATCATGATCAAATAATTATTCTTTTCTTTGAGATAAAATCGAACACCGCTAACTTTATTTTTTTAGTTATCTATAATATTTTTTATGCTTACATATCTATAATAAGATAAATTTGTCTATATTCAAATGTAACAAGTTTAATATCTGATCATCTTTCTTACTTTTAAATCTATACAGAAGCACGCTCCGTGTACAATGGGATACACTACACATTTAAAGGCTAAATCACTATTACAACAAACATGTTATGCTTGTTAGTCCCTTCTAGGAATGTAATCGAGCCAAGTCAAGTCGATACAATGCCAAGCTCAGAGTTCAACTCAACTCTAAAATTTGAAGCTCGAAACTTGAATCAAGCTCAATTGAGTTTCTTATTTAGAGCTCAAACTCGAGCTCAATGAAATACTCGATATACTAGAGCTCGACTCGACTCTACTCAAATTTTTATGAAAAATTTAAAAAAAAAAATTAAATTAAAATAAAATATGTTCTCAAGTAAAAATCCAAAGAAATTTTATATAATTAGGTCAATATTATAAATATATATAATTATAAGAGTAAAATAGTAAAATTAAGTAAGCTTAATTAAACTCATGAGCTTTTCGTATTTTAATACTCGAACTTGACTCGATAATATACTCGAGTAGCTCGAGCTCGACTTGATAAGCAGCGAGTTAGTTTCGAGTATTTTTTGAGTCAATTTTAAGCTACTCGCGAGCTATCTCGACTCAGTTACACCCCTAGTTCCTTCTACAGAGCAAACGGGTGGCTTGAAGGAAATGAACTCCATGGCTCTCATGCAAACCTAAACTAAGGTAATGTGTGCCTTCTTCTATCTGATGACCATTATGCCTGATATCTCTCACTTATTTCATTGATCTAGCATGAATTTAATCTCTTTTTTGGCCTATCTAGCTCTGTTGTTTGCATGTCACACTAACAGAGTATTCCATATAAGGTGGATGACAAAGCTTGCTATCTGCATGCATTTATTTTGTGATGTGATCATGGGGTTTTATGAATCCATGTTAACATGTATGGTTAACGAAGATCTTAAGTACTTATATATAACAAAAAATACAAACATTATGTCAATCCCTTTGGGTAAATCGTATGCTATTTCATAGAATAGAAACAAATCTAGCTCATGACTTATATTGACTAGAAGAGACGGTAAAACATATATTTTTAATGCTGGATTTCACTGAATTTGGATCCTTAAGTTAGCGAGTTTGTGTTAGTATATATTTAGTCACATATTAGTTATGTACTCATGATCATTAACCCAGCAAAATAGCTTGAAATGACCTGCTCATAATAATCTATACTTTGAATCCACTCTTTGAACTAACTATTCAGATTCCAATAGGTTACGAATGAACTTGAATGTGTAGAAAGAAGCTGCTAAAAGTTTTTTTAAAATCTTGGCATTTTTGCACCCAAAAAGTAAGTCTTCAAAATCAGACGATGAAATTTCAATTGTCAAGTCATAACAAACATGTCATTGTTGTTGGCCTTGAGGAAAAATACATGTCATCGTTCATTAATGATGGTTGCAATACTCCTAATCTTCAAGCTCCATTAGCATCAAAGATTATGATGTCAGTGAAACTCCAATCATGCTTCAAAGCTTCCTTTTTCTATACTACTTTCATATTTTTAAATCTTGAAGTCAGAATGTTTCATAAGTTCACTACTATGATGTTAGATTTCTATGCATGCCTTTGTTTAGTTTGGTTCGTTGCATTGGAAACTCAAAGATAAACATTTTATTATAACATAAATGGCTAGGAACAAATGGTTGCATCACTGAACCATAGAACTTCACAAATATAGATGGAAGAAATACAATATCAATCTGATAGCCACTTCTCACATCAGCTTCTCTCATCAGCTGCTCCAAGATTGACCATGTAATGAATCTTATTACTTGAGACGACCATTGTAATGAATCATCATTCAAATATTTTACCATCTCAACTTCGCTGGGAAATACTGTAACAAACATTCAATTGCTTTATTTGAGAAAAGAAAATAGGACATGAAAGAAAAACTTTCATCTTTTTTTTTTTTTTTTGAGAAAAGAGAAGGTAAAAGTCTAAGCTAAGGCTTCTACTCTTAATTTTTATCTTGGCTAATGTATCTTTATTTCTTACTGTTTTGGAATGGCTATGTAGATGAACATGGCGGTGCTCAACTCTTCATGAGACCTACAAATACTCTGCCCTTCTTCTCTCTTTCATTCTTTCCTTCCGTTTTGTTCTTCTTTTTGTCTCTTATTTCATTTATTAATGAAGTTTGAGGTGGTATTGCGACCATTTTTCCACAAAAGTAAAAAAAAAGAATAGGTCTATGCTGAGGTTGAAAAAATTTAGGATGGAGATGCTAACCTTTTCATTAAGTGATAAGTAGTATGGCTTCACTTTCTCTACATCTATTCTAACTTTGCTCTTGCTGTAAGGTCATATTTGCTGCACATAGAGCAAGAAAGAATAAGTTGAGTACTCCAGTCATATTTGAATTTTCTCTGACATAGTATTTTTCTGAAATTAATGCAGCATAATTCCAATAGTAGATTTTTTCCCTTCAAAAAAGATGGATCTTAAGAGATCATACTTAGATATATGTAGCCACTTCAGATTTTCTCTGTCCTCATCATTCATGAAGTATTGATATGCTCCATGCCTATGCAGTGCTGAAACAAACATGAAACATGGCATTTTAAGTTTAATTAGTAAGAGAGACAGACTCCAATATAAGAACAAGAAAATTGATGCAAAGAAGTCATTAGTTCATGAACTCACGGTAGAAGGAATGGTAGTGGATGATTGATGAGGACATCAGTTCAGACCAGAATTCGGGTCAGTCGAACCAGTCCTTGAATGTTCCTGTACCAGCAACCCAGAGTCAGCAGGCCATGTCAGGGAAGACCACACCAGATAATCTACGAAGGTCCAAGAGGTTGCAGAACAAACGGGCTTAAAATTTTATGTGTCGGACTGGGCCCAAACTTGGCTGGTCACATGGAAACGGACTGCTGATTCAAAGTCATTGCCGTTGGCAATGAGCTGCTGTGGATTTTGGCCATCCGGGCTCGTCTGATAGGAGTTTTGGGCCTGTTTTCGTTTTTAATGGTATAGTTGTAATTTTTCTGAACTTATGATGTTAGGGTTTTCTCTCTTATTTAAGTTGGTTTTGGGCGGCCGTCAGAGGCAGAGAAGAAAGACGCTGTTTTAGATTTCCTTTTTTTTTCCTCTTGAATAAAGATGAATGTTTTCTTTCTGATTCAAAACAATTGAATTGAAAATTCAATTGCTCTTCCTTTAAATTTCGGATTGAGAGTGATCAAAATTCGAAAATTTCCCCTTTTCTTGTCAAGATTCGAACCAAACCTGGACGAATTCTTTTCTCGCAGATTAGATCGTTCTTGAGTTGCAGGCGTTTTGAATATCGCCCTGCATCAACTTGGTATCAGAGCCTTGATCCATTCCTTCCATTACCGCCTTGATCCATTCCTTCCATTACCATCTTGATCCATTCCTTCCAAACCCAAATATCAACCATAACCGAAATTGATCCAATGGAGCAGAAGAACAATGATCAATCCCTGAGAGACGCCGTGAGAGATGTTATGCAAGACGCCATGCGAGACCAGCACCAGGTGATGCAACAGATGATGCAAACCATGCAGGCGATGATGGCGCGGCTGGAGGTGCAGAATCGTGCCCAACCCCTTCGCATGGAGGAGCGTGATGAAATTGATGAAGGTAGGGAGAGGGGTTTCGAAAATCTAGAGGCACCACCAATTCGAAGAGGGCAACAGAGGCCTGATGTTGGACTTCCAAGGTATGTCGATCAACCTCCCTATTTCGAGAATCAGAATCGGTGGGAAGCAGGCTTCAGGGTCGAAATTCCAGAGTTTAAAGGAGGAATTAACCCAGACGAGTATGTAGATTGGACCCTTCAGGTCGATGATATTTTTCGTCTGAAGGAGGTGCCCTTAGACAAGCAGGTACCGCTTGTCACAATTCGATTCAGAGATAGGGCTGCTGCTTGGTGGCATGCGCAGTACTATCGTAGATATATGGATGGGAGACCTCCATTAGCGTCATGGGCAGCACTAAAGCAGGAGATGAACAGGGAGTTTTTGCCTCCGAACCATGAGCAGATTTTGTATTCGAAGTTGCATGGTTTGTCGCAAGGTAGTCGGAGCGTCGAGGAGTACACAACTGAATTTTATCGATTGGTTGCACGAAATCGGTTGATTGAGGCTGAACCGAGATTGATAGCCATGTATCTTCATGGCTTGCGGCTGCCAATCCAAGATGCACTGGCTGTGCATTGAATTGATAGCGTAGGAGATGCGCATATGAGGGCTCAGGCAGTGGAAAAGAGCTTGATGAGAAACAGGGGTTTCAGAGCAGAGGGGGTTTTACTACGGGCCAGAGTTCAGGGCAGAATTCAGGGGGCAAATTTATGCCTCCAGTAGCGAGGCCGCAGGCATCAGTACCTCCAAGACCAACAGGGTCGAGTGAAACCTCAGGTTCTCAGACGAGAGTGGGCAGCAACAGGGCTAACATTCGGTGCCATCGGTGCCAGAATTTGGGGCACTATGCCAATGAATGCCCCAAGGCGCGAGCTCAGTTGTATATGGAGGATTATATGGAGGACGAAAATGGAGGAGAGTTCCCTGAGGATGAGGAATTTAATGATGAGCTGTGTTATTGATCCGGACCATATTCAAGGGGAGAGCTTGGTGATACGAAGAATGTGTCTGGCGCCGAGATCAGATGAGGATTGGCGTCGGCACGACATCTTCACAACGAAATGTTTTGTGGCTGGCAAAACATGTCGTGTTATCATAGACTCTGGCAGTTGGGAGAATGTGATAGCAGAGGAGGCTGTGAAGAAGCTGGGGTTGCAGACAGACCCTCACCCACATCCATATAAGCTCGGTTGGGTCAACCGAAATGCAGACATTCTGGTCAGCCGAAGGTGTAAGTTGTCACTGTGTTTTGGTCCTCATTTCGAGACAACTATATATTGAGGCGGATGTTGTTCCAATGGATGCTACTCACATCATACTGGGGCGTCCGTGGCAGTTTGATAACAGGGCAGTATACAATGGGTACACCCACAGTTATATGCTGCGTCCAGATGGGAGAAAAGTTATTTTGAAGCCGCTTCAGGAAGTGAGTGGACAGAATACAGTAATTTGTTTACCAAGCACAGAATTCGATGCAAGTTTGGATGGAGAGGATGTTTGTTTTTCTTTGGTGAGCAAGTCAGGAGACTTCAGCGTGGAAGAGGAGCAAAGGCCACATATGATTCTTGAGGAGTTGGTGTCTATCTTGGAGGAATTCCGAGATGTTGTATCAAAGGAGCTATCGGCCGGATTACCACCTCTCCGAGATATTCAGCACGGCATTGACCTTATTCCGGGCTCAGTGTTGCCGAATAAGGCTCATTATCGGATGACACCGTAGCAGCATGAGGAATTGAGGAGGCAGGTCCAAGAACTTTTGGACAAGGGGTTCGTACGGGAGAGCATTAGCCCGTGCGCGGTGCCAGCCCTTTTGGTACCGAAGAAGGATGGTACGTGGCGCATGTGTATCGATAGCCGCACGGTTAACAAAATTACTGTGAAGTACAGGTTCTCGATACCGAGGTTGGATGACATGCTTGATCAGTTGAGTGGTGCTAAGGTCTTCACGAAGATTGATTTGAAGAGTGGGTACCATCAGATAAGGATGAAGCTTGGAGACGAATGGAAGACAGCCTTCAAGACTAAGGAAGGGCTGTATGAATGGTTGGTAATGCCATTCGGGTTGTCCAACGCGCCGAGCACGTTCATGTGCGTAATGAACCAGGTTTTACGTCCATTTCTTAGCTCATTTGTGGTTGTCTACTTTGATGATATTTTGATATACAGCAGGACAACCGAAGAGCATGTGGGCCATGTGGCACAGGTTTTGTCAGTGTTACGTGAGAACCAGTTAGTTGCTAACCCAGAGAAGTGCATTTGGATGGTTGGGAGACTGATTTTTCTGGGGTACGTTGTGACTGGAGAGGGGATTCTCCCAGATAGGAATAAGGTGCATGCAATTGTGGAATGGCCAGTACCATCAACCTTGACAGAATTGAGATCCTTTTTGGGTCTTGCAGGGTTTTATCGCAGGTTTGTCAAGGGGTACAGTGAGCTGGCTGCACCTTTAACGGAATTGTTGAAGGGAGCCAGATTCGGGTGGAATGATGCCGCACAGGAGGCATTTGATGGGCTGAAAGTCAGATTGACCGAAGCTCCTTTATTGGGTCTTCCTGATTTTGATAGAGTTTTTGAGGTGGATTGTGATGCTTCGAAGACTGGAATTGGGGCAGTGCTTAACCAGGAAGGAAGACCAGTCGCATACTTCAGTGAGAAGCTGGGAGGAGCTAAACTGGCTTATTCGGTTTATGATCTGGAATTGTACGCCATTGTGAGATCCTTGCAGCATTGGCGCTACTACTTGATTCAGCGGGAGTTTGTACTGTATTCAGACCATCAGGCGCTGAAGTTCTTACAGGGTCAGCATAAACTGAGTTCAAGGCATGCGAAGTGGGTGAGTGCCTTGCAGGAATACACTTTCAGCATCAAGCACAAGTCTGGTACGTTGAATAGAGTGGCTGATGCTTTGAGTAGGCGGAGCTTGTTGATTGGCGCTATGCATGTGTACACTCTCGGCTTTGAGAGTGTAAGGGAGGACATTCGTGTGGATGAGCACTTCAAGGAGATTTTGGCCAAAATTGAGGCGGGGGAGCGAACTGATTTCGTTCTCCATGATGAATATTTGTTTCGAGGTAACTGCTTATGTGTTCCGGATACGTCTCTTCGTGTGTTGATCATCCAGGAACTGCATAACCAGGGTCACTTCGGAAGGGATAAAACAGCCTGGTTGATTCGGCAGCGGTTTTATTGGCCTGGTCTTGACCGAGATGTCAAGGCTTTTGTGAAGAGGTGCAGGTTGTGTCAAGAGTCGAAGGGGACAGACACAAACCAAGGTATATACACGCCTTTACCTATCCTAGAGGCACCATGGCGAGATGTTTCTATGGACTTTGTTGTAGGATTGCCACGGACAGCAAGGGGACTGGATTCGATTATGGTGATTGTGGATCGGTTCAGTAAGGTGGCGTGTTTCTTGCCATGCAAAACCACTTTTGATGCGTCAAAGGTTGCTGACTTATATTTTGCTTTAGTGGTTCGACATTTTGGTATACCGGCATCCATAGTGTCAGACAGGGACAGCAAGTTTATGGGACACTTCTGGCGAGAGCTGTGAAAGAAGTTGGGCACAAAGTTGAAATTCAGCAGTCCTTATCATCCTTAGACGGATGGACAGACTGAAGTTGTCAACCGTAGCTTGGGTAATCTGTTGCGGGCAAATGTGCATGAATTCAGGAGCTGGGATTTGTGTTTGCCGAAGATTGAGTTTGAGTTTAACTCTTCAGTGAACCGTTCTACAGGGTTTGCTCCGTTTCAGATACTGTTTGGGTTCTTGCCAAGAGGTCCTTTGGATGTTCTGCCAGTTGAGTCGCCAGAGAAGATGAGTCAGAAGGTTGAAGATAGAGTGTCTGACTTGCAGGAGATACATGCGACTGTTAGAGCCAAATTGGAGCAGACTTACGCCAAATACAAGACGAAAGCTGATCAGCAGCGTGGCAACAATCCTTTGAAGTGGGCGATTTGGTATGGGTTTACTTACCGAGGGAGCGGTATCCACAGGGAGCTTTCACGAAGCTCAAGCCGAAGAAGATAGGTCCATGCTAGGTATTGGAGAAATTTGGTGACAATGCCTATCGGGTTGAGTTACCAGATGATGTCTTCATTTCGGATGTGTTCAACATTCAGCATCTGACCCCTTATGCAGGAGAGAATTCTAGCTTGAGGTCAAGCTTTTCAGAGGAAGGGGAGAGTGATGAGGACATCAGTTCAGACCAGAGTTTGGGTCAGTCGAACCAGTCCTTGAATGTTCCTGTACCAGCAACCCAGAGTCAGCAGGCCACGTCAGGGAAGACCACACCAGATAATCTACGAAGGTCCAAGAGGTTGCAGAATAAACGGGCTTGAAATTTATGTGTCGGACTGGTCCCAAACTTGGCTGGTCACATGGAAACGGACTGCTGATTCAAAGTCATTGCCGTTGGCAATGAGCTGCTGTGGATTTTGGCCATCCGGGCTCGTCTGATAGGAGTTTTGGGCCTGTTTTCATTTTTAATGGCATAGTTGTAATTTTTCTGAACTTATGATGTTAGGGTTTTCTCTCTTATTTAAGTTGGTTTTGGGCGGCCGTCAGAGGCAGAGAAGAAAGACGCTGTTTTAGATTTCCTTTTTTTTTCCTCTTGAATAAAGATGAATGTTTTCTTTCTGATTCAAAACAATTGAATTGAAAATTCAATTGCTCTTCCTTTAAATTTTGGATTGAGAGTGATCAAAATTCAAAATTTTCCCCTTTTTTGTCAAGATTCGAACCAAACCTGGACGAATTCTTTTCTCGCAGATTAGATCGTTCTTGAGTTGCAGGCGTTTTGAATATCGCCCTGCATCAATGATGAACAAGGCAGCTGAAGGTAAAGTGGTCTTATTCTCTTTGGCCACCTGAGATTAACTAATAATTATACTAACATCCACTGATAAATAGAGTATTTTAAATCATTGAATAAATTTTACAAGGAAACATGAGAAGCTACAAAAAAAAAAAAAAAACAATGGTCATGCATACCAAGTACATATAATCATCATGGCCCCAAGACATCAATACGTTGTCAAGTCCACATCCTTCATAATAAACTCCAAGTTTGGTGTTGTATTTAGGATTGTTGTAGTCTGGGTTTTCTTGGAAATACTATTATGATAAATCATTGTAGACTATTAGAATGACAAAATCTAAATTATTGCTTCAAATCACATCTTAGAATCATGATTAGTTTAGTTTGGATGATACCTTATGGTGAACATTGCACTCATCAAAAGCGCAACCCACAGGGAATGTGTCACCTAAAAAATGGATATCAGTAATTAGAAGCGAAAAGGAATATTATTGAGAAATAAAACAGAGACAGGAAGGTATGCTCACCCACAACAGCCCACTGGGGAAGCTCTCCAAAGCTAGGATGAAGAAGAACTTTTCCAAGATCTGAATTATGGCAAGAGAAGTATTTCATCAAATGCAATCACCATTATAAATTTCAGAAGCCAAAAGTGCAATAAATAAATCAAAGGCATACATTCATCCTCTGATTTAAGGAGGGCATTCCAAAATTGTCTACCAAATAGTATAACACTATTGCAAGTGGATGGAACTTGTTAAACTATTGATGACATTTAGATTTTAAAAGCTGACAGGGCCATCAAGAGCTGCTGCATGAAAAAGAGTTTCAATGGTCAAGGTAAGCAACAATACAAAAAGCCAAAATAGCCAGACTGCACCAAACCGATAATGGTTCATAATGAATCGAACCAAACCATACTGGAATCATACTGATACGGTCATTTGGTTCAGTACAACAACTAAACCAACCCATATCAACTCTATATCGGTCACATTAAATGCCTCTGGGTACCATAACAAATACCAAACTGTGCTATGGATTAGAGCTTTACCACTGAGTTGATACAATACACGTTATGTAATGTACCATACTGAATTGTATCGATATATAGTGAAACTAGCATCATACCATAAATTTTAATTGGCTTTTTAAATTTCATTAAAAAGTTTGGTTATATTTTTGTGATATCATACCATGAATTAAGCTAGTTAAGTGCAGCCAATCCTCATTAGGATAGTCCCTCCTGATGGCTTCGGCAGTCTGCAGCAAGTGCTCGATCTGGGGCTCATCGAGATCGGGATCGCTATCATCAATAAACTTATTGAGCAGTTGAATGCATTCCCAGATGCTCATCTCCACTCTGTCCAACTTACCATACTCCTCCCTCATCCTCTTCGCCTGCACCTCACATCGCACGTTGATTAGCTCCAAGCCAAACCACACTACCCGGTCATCAATAAATTAAGAAACTATAACATTATATGTACGAAATCGTAGGTTTGATGGATGTGGTTCGTGCGATAAAAATCTTCAACGATCTTCTTCCTCTCAGACTCGATATCATAGTCCATGTAATAATTTTTTATTCATTTTAAATATGTTCTGAAAGAGTTCAAGTCCTAAACCCATGGAGGCAATAATTTGGCCCTTTTGGGTAGGCCCATGCGTGAAGACAATCTAATAAAGACGAAAAATTGTAGTGGGCCATGCAACAAAAAAAAACAAAAACCTAAAAAAGGGATGAAATTAAGTACGTATGCGAGATGGACCAGAAAGTATGGCAGAAGGAATTGATCTCGGGCACCATGAAACCGCCATCCAACACCAACTCACAGGGCTCATCATCAGCGGCGACCTTCTTGTCTTCCACTTCCAAGTCTGAGCCCAAAAACATGAACACCAAATGAATCAAACCGAATGCTAATCTATCGACAACCAAATCTAACAACAACGAATCTTACCATTCTGAGGCTGCTCGATGGTAATCGTCATCTTCTCCTCCTGGAACTGTTGAGGACAAAGAAAAAGAATAGGGACGAGGAATGCGAAGAAATTCAACAACAAAGAGTTGGCCTTGGCCTAAGTTTTGGGAGGGCATGAATGAGGGTATTTATAGTGGAATAGAGACGAATAGAAAATAGAGGAATAAATGGAGTTGGTAGGGAAGCAAATTTTAGGAAACGCGCCGGTGGGGGAGGAGATTGGGATTAAGAAATCGCGGGATGAGTCAGCCATGGCATGGAGATCGCATCGGCGCTGGAGGCGGGCCCCGCGTGACGGTGTCTTGTCAAGTCCGGCGACTGAATTGAAAGGCAGCGGGGGCTGGGGATGGAGATGGAGCGGCGAGTTGAGAATGGAAGAAGGTGCATAACTTGGAAGGGTTGGTGCGTGTGGGGAAAAATATCGGAGATGTACGGTGATGATGCTCGATCACCGGTCTTGAACGTAGGGAGAAGAGAGCTGCTTAATCCACGAATCCACTCTTGATCAGATGGCCTGCAAAAAAGTCCCAAGACCAGAGGGGTGCTCCAGCGGGGACCCTTCGACGCTCAGCAACCGAGGTCACAGCCGAGGGAGAGCTCAGACGAGCTCTTCTTAGGAAGAAAAATGAGTCCTTCGAAAGGGGAATTCCCCTTTGGGTATTAGGATAGCGAGTGTATGGGTTTTTCATACCTTGTTCCTGAGTGGACTTACCCTTTTTATAGGGAGTTGACACCTGCACAACAACATGGAGTTCCGTGAGAAGGGAATGTCAGCGGGGTTCGTGGGGGTTGCATGAATTTGGGCCGGTTGGTGGGTCCCGTCCCATTGGAGAGGGAAAAAATGGCGGTTGGTGAGCCACGTCCTATCAGTCAGTGGAGCTGGCGGGTAGTTAGGTCTGGTCCCATCAATGGAGCGGCCAATGGGTAGTTGAGCCTGGCGATGTCAAACGGCGCGAGCCAGAAAAGATGGCAGCTCGAACTACCAGGACCATCCTGGGCCGACTTAGGAAAGTCGGGACCGCCTTGGTCGGCTTGGAGATGCCGGGGCCGACTTGAGGCCGGCTTGGAGATGCCGGGGCCGAGCATGGCTGACTTGGGGAAGTCAGGGCCGACTCGGCCGACTGGGAGGTGCCGGGGCCGAGCAGGGCCGACTTGGAGATGCCGGGGCCGAGTGGAGCCGACTTGGGGAAGTCGGGGCTGACTTGGCCGACTTGGAGACGCCGGGGCCGAGCAAGACCGACTTGGGGAAGTCGGGGCTGACTCGGCCGACTTGGAGATGCCGGGGTCGAGCAGGGCCGACTTAGGGAAGTCAGGGCCGACTCGGCCGACTGGGAGTTGCCAGGACCGCCTTGGTCGGCTTGGAGATGCCGGGACCGAACGGGGCCGACTTGGAAAAGTCGGGACCAACTCAGCCGACTTGGAGATGTCGGGGCCGAACGGGGTCAACTTGGAAAAGTCGGGACCGACTCGGCCGACTTGGAGGTGCCGGGGCCGAGCGGGCCAACTTGGAGGTGCCAGGGCCGAGCGGGGCCGACTCGGCCGACTTGGAGGTGCCGGGGCTGAGCGGGGCCGACTTGGGAAAGTCAGGGCCGACTCGACTGACTTGGAGGTGCCGAGGCTGACTTGGAGATGCCGGGGCTGAGCGGGGCCGACTTGGGGAAGTCGGGGCCGACTCGGCTGACTTGGAGACGCCGGGGTTGAGTAGGGCCGACTTAGGGAAGTTGGGGCCGACTCGGCCGACTGGGAGGTGCCAGGATCACCTTGGCCGGCTTGGAGATGCCGGGGCCAAACGGGACCGACTTAGGAAAGTCGGGACCGACTCGGCCGACTTGGAGATGCCGAGGGCAGGGCCGCCTTAAGCTTTTGACTTTGCAATGATTGCCCTCCTGGCTACGTCAGCCATATCAGATGCCCCCTGCCCCTGAGCGTGAAGGGCCACGCGCCTGCTGTCCTTTGGGCAAGAGGGATGCAAAAATTCAAAAAATGATTTCCCTTTAGTGCGCTTTTAATAGCTTGGTGAGCTAGCGCGTCGTCCCGAGGCAGTGTCGCTTTGCAGATCTTCCACAATCATGCGGTAGGTGGGGGCTGGCGTCGACGCCGAACGCCCTGAGGAAAGCGCCCATCGGGGTATGGAAAAAGGTGGAGGTTATCATTGTTTCCCCATTTTCTATGCCCTGCGATTGGTCGGGGATCACGCTCCTTGGGATGAATTGAGGCGGCACATCTCAGGCGCAGGAGAGATTTCCGGCGGACATCTCATGGTGCAATAGAAGAGCGCCACGTGGCGGGGCCTCGATTATCGTCGTTTGAGATGGGGGTATAAAAGCGCCCCAAGGGCTTGGGGAAAGCTTTTACACTACCATTGCTTTCTTCCAGCTTTCCCTCTCTTGAGTTCTTCTGCAACTTGAGCCCTTCTATCTTCGAATTCCCTTTGATTTCCAGGTTAGTTTCATCCTTCATTTTCACCCATGGACCGTCGTGTCGTTAGGGAGGGTAAGAGGCCCATGGTAGAGTCTTCCCATTCCGATAGTGAAGACCAAACCTCCTCGCCCATCAGGCGCCTCGACGGTGGACGGAATCATCATCCACGATCGACCATTAGTGGATGAACCTCCGTCTACCTCAACCTCCCCCCTTAGGGCGGTTCCTGTGTCCTCCCGTCGTCTGGCTCCACCTTCGGCGGTGAGCCTTGATCCCGCAGGCCCCGCAGGAGTGGCTTTAACCTTGACCTCTGAGGATGTAGAGGCCATTAGGGCTAGGTACAAGTTCCCAGTTTCATCCGCCTGTCCGTGCCGGGGCCCGAAGATAGAGTGACTTCCTTCCACCCTGGTCGGGTCGCTCTATACGAGGAATTTTTTCGGTGCGGGCTGCGCCTTCCTTTCCATCCCTTTTTCTTGAACCTTTTAGATAGGTATAGGTTAGTGCTGGCGCAGTTGACTTCGAACTCGACTCGGATCATCTGTGCTTTTGTCATTCTTTGCTACTTCCAGGAGGCCTGGCCAGGGCTATCACTATTTTGGGCTTTCTATAAGCTCCACCGCCAAGGTGAGGGGGCCTGGTGGGCATTCACCGCCAGGCCGGGTAGAGCCTTCCCCCTAGGTTTTCCATCTAAGATTAGGGGATGGAAGCCCTGATTTCTTTTTGCCCATGTCGAGGGGGTGAGGGCTGATTGGAGGGAGTCGGACACCAGCTCCAACGATAATGCCACCGTGGGGAGAGAGACAGGGAACTCTTTACCTAGTTGTCATCCTGCCAAATACCTGGCTACAAGGAACTCCTGTCCGAGGAGAACCTGTTTGAGGCTGAGTTAGCCCCGACGGTCGGTGAGCACGACGTCTGATTACTTCTGTCTCGACTGGAGGCTTACTGTATGATGTTGCTAACATTCATCATTTTGGGCGCAGTGATGAAGTTTTCTGCCAGCGCGTTCGAAGCTGCTCTGAAGCAAAAGGGCTGGCGGCTGATGAGTCGGCAAAACCGACGAAGAGGGCTCGAAGAAGAGAGCAGGCCGAGCCGGTTCGGGCTGCCAAAGGCCCCAAAGTTCCAACGTCTGCGGAGGAGCCAGCCGTGGAAATGCCGGCTGGAGAAGTGGTCCCGGGGTCGGCCGGGACCGAGGTAGAAGAAGGAGAGATCCCGGTCACCACTAAGGCAGCTGTGGTGGTCGTAGATCTTGAAGAAGAAGCCCTTGCCACCGCTGATGTGCCCGAGGCAGGGCAGGTTACAGTTGCTGTCGGCCCTCCGGCTGCCGTGGAGCCGAAGATGGAGAGTGCTCCCCCAACTACTGAGAGGGGGAGCTAGTCACCAGGGGGTTCGAGGCTGGGACGGAGGCGACCAGGAAGTAGAGGGATGGGCCGGAGAGCTCATTCCAACGATCAGCGTGCCGCCTGACTCGCCCTCAGGTTGAAGGTCCGCAGGAGGGCCGGCGTGGCTGGCACCCAGGTTCAATTAAATGGCGGACGTCGGGCAAGCCGCTCATCTTCTATCAAGAGTTCGGACTGCCGAGTCCGCTGAAGAGATGTGAGGGCAGAGCCACTCCATAATTTTGGACATGGTGATGGTCTCCATCATCCAGGTAACCTTCTAAGTTTTCTTCATCTCTGAATAAGCTTTATGATGCCTTAATTTTTCTTGTGACTAACACATTCTCCTGTTGCAGATGGCCAATGGTGCGATCGGCCTTCGCGAAGCGCTGTCTCATTCCTCGGATGCGCTCATGAAGGCCATAGCGCGGGCCAAGAAATATAAGAAGGAGAGCACGACGCAGTCCCAGAGCCTTGCTCGACTTTATTAGGAGGCCAAGGCCAGGGAGGAGAACCTAGGCGGCCGAATAAGGGAGGCAGAAAGTCGGGCCGAAGCTGAAAGTGGCTGGGCATCCGCGGTCGAGGCCAAATTGGAGCTTATCTCGAACAGGCTGAAGGTCGCCGCAGAGCGGAATGAGGGGCTGGTTTGCCAGCTCCAGAACACCAAGAAGGAGGCCGAGGCGGCATAGGAAGAGGCACATGCTGCCGCGCAGAGAGCCGTCGCCGCAGAAAGGGCGGTGGCCGAGGTGAGCCAGGAGAAGGCCGGGGCCGTGGAGTGTGCTGACGAGGCCAATACCAGCATCGAGGAGGCCGAGAGCCAAGCCTGGGAGGCTAAGGCGCGAGCCAAGGAGGCTGAGGCGTGAGCCAAGGAGGCTGAGGCTAGGGCACAGCGGGCTGAGACGCAAGCCCAGGAGGCCGATGCCAGGGCTCAGTAGGCTGAGGCCGGGGCGGGATAGGCCATAACCAACTATAAGTCCTCGCTAGAGTTCGGGAAGGAGGTCCTTGAGGCCAGCCTCAATGCCTATGTTAAGGGCTTCGACATGTGCAAAACTAAGGTGTCTGCGGCTCTTAAGATCAACATCGCCGAGCTCGAGGGGATCCGCCCCGGGGAATCTGACGAGGGGTCGGCGGAGGAGGAGGACGACGAGGGAGAGCCGAGCCCTAGCGAGCCCTGAAGAGTTGCTATTTCCTCTTTTTCTTTTTTCTTTCTTTTTGTAACCAGCCTTGGGCCAAATTTTGTACTTTGATTCCATCATTAATGGAAAAGAGTTTTGTGAAAATGCTTTTGTGCCTTGTCTTGTCTTATTTGTTTCTTTCTTCCTTTGGGTCGAACATTTTATCATGCAACTAACGATAAGGCGGGCCCCGTACTTGTTAATGAGGAGGACCCTTCCTTCTAAGATGTTTTCTATTTCTGAGCATTGCGCACATCGACGACGCCATGGCCAGATCGCAGTCTTAGATTTGCCAACGTTTGGATGCGTCTTTAAGAGATATGCCAGCCGCGTAGGAGGTTACTGAAGATGCCTTGAGTTGTCGCAGGCCATTTGAAGGGATATTCGTCTGTGCCCGAATCTTCTAAGGACTTGGAACAATCCGAGGGCAACTCAGCACCGAGATCAACTTGAGGGCACCGAGGGCCAAGTGAGGCTTGACCGGGGAAGGTCTGGGCTGACTCAGAGACTGTAAGGGCCAAGCGGGGCCCTTTAGAACCATCTCGGCAGTCTGTGTGCCGCCCAAGGGGCGACTCGGTGGGTACGGAGCTTTTAGGATCTTAACCAACTTGGGGGCACCTTTGTGCCAGGGCCGAGCGGTGTCCCATGGGCCGCGATGCCAGCGAGCTCCTTTAGAACCGCCTCGGGAGTTTGTGTGCCACCCGAGGGGCGACTCGATCGGGTACGGAGCCTTTAGGGTCTTAATCGACTTAGGGGCACCTTCGTGCCGGGGCCGAGTGGTGTCCCATGGGCTGCGATGCCAGCGAGCTCCTTTAGAACCATCTTGAGGATTTGTGTACCGCCCGAGGGGCAACTCGACCGGGTATGGAGCCTTTAGGGTCTTAACCAACTCGGGGGCACCTCTGTGCCGGAGCCAAGTGGTGTCTCATGGGCTGCGATGCCAGCGAGCTTGTTGATCCAATTATTGATTTTGATGATTAATAAAGGAATTGAGTATATTCATTGTGTTACTAATAAATTTAACAAGTGTTTCAGGGCTTAAAAATATTTGTTTAATCAAAAGGCATCAAGAAACGTGTTTTGAATCAAGTGCCAAAGGTAAGTTTCAAAATTCAGAGCCTGGAGTCGACACCTAGAAAGTCTGGAGCCGACCCCATGGCCAATCAAATGTCTTTCTGATTTTTGATACGGTCCAGAGCCGACACCCAGAGTTTCGAAGCGACACCTAGAGTTTTAGAGTCGACACTTACAGTGTCTGGAGCCGACTCCGACACGGGGACAGAACGCATAATTTTTGACTACCTTGGAGCCGACACTTATAGTCTTTTGGAGCCGACACCTGAACATGGCGAGCCGACACTTTACTTTTTCAGAGCCGACTCCTCAACGAGCTCAGAACTTTCTATTTTTGGATACACGACTTGGAGCCGACACCTGAAAAGTTGGAGCCGACTCCAACCTGTCAGGAACGGATTTTTAAATTGCCAGATCAGCTCAAACGGTAATATTTTCTTTACCTAACCCCTAACGGCTATATTCATGTATGGAAAAACTTTCCAGGTACATTCCAATGGCTAGTTTCACACCCAAAAATGGATTAAATGGAATCTATAAAAGGGGGAAGAGCGTTCGTTTGAAAAAAAGGAAGAAAAATGGAAAATATAGAGAAATCATATTGAAAAAATCCGAGAGGTCTTGAGCAAGAAATCAAGAGAAAAGAATCCACGTTCAAATTCTTCCACTCCAAAAAGCTCAAAGAGAAATCCAAGGCGTTCAACTTGAAAAATCAAAGGATTTTCCAAAAGAAGAAAAAGCCCTATTTTTGTGATTTTCCAACTTCTCATCTGCAACATCTGTGAAGAATCGAAGCTGAGGCTTGATTCAACATCTCAAAAGAGAAGAGGAAAAGAAGAAAAGAAGAAAAGCTCAAATCCAATCATCTTCAAATCAGGCTTTTCTAAACTTGTTTATTTACTTTGAATATTTGCTCATTTAAGGAGCTGTGTTATTGTAAACATTATTCTTTCTTGTTTTTGCTAGTTCAATCAGGGGGATTGAATTAGTGGAGGTAGTATACCTCGGGACAAGCTAGATTAGCTTGTGTTAGGGTTTTGTGCTGGTGAGCCCGAAAAACCAGCTGGGTTCATTGTGATCCCTGGGAAACAACAAGTTTTGAGTTGTGATCTTGTAAAACAACTCGGCTGTAATCTAGTTGATTATAGTGTGGACCCAAGTGGAACTTGGGAGTGGACGTAGGTGTTGGATACACCGAACCACTATAAAATTCTTGTGTTTGCCGTGCTTTAATTGTCTCTCTCTCTATCTCTTCATTTGTGATTGAAATTTATTCTGCACTTAATTATTTCAAAGCCAATAGTTTTAAAAGGTTAAATTTTTTAAGAACCCAATTCACCCCCCTCTTGGATTGCCATCTGGGCTAACAGAGCTCCTTTAGAACCATCTTGGGGGTTTGTGTACGCCCGAAGGGCGACTCGATCGGGTACAGAGCCTTTAGGGTCTTAACCGACTCGGGGGCACCTCCGTGCTGGGGCCAAGTGGTGTCCCATGGGCCGCGATGCCAGCGAGCTCCTTTAGAACCACCTCAGGGGTTTGTGTGCCGCTCGAGGGGTAACTCGACTGGGTACAAGCCTTTAGGGTCTTAACAGACTTGGGGGCACCTTTGTGCCAGGGACGAGTGGTGTCCCATGGGCTGCGATGCCAGGGAGCTCCTTTAGAACCACCTCGGGGGTTTGTGTACCGCTCGAGGGGTGACTCGATCGGGTATGGAGCCTTTAGGGTCTTAACCGACTCGGGGGCACCTTGTGCTGGGGACGAGTGGTGTCCCATGGGTCGCGATGCCAGTGAGCTCCTTTAGAACCACCTCGAGGGTTTGTATGCTGCCCGAGGGGCGACTCGACTGGGTACGGAGCCTTTAGGGTCTTAACCGACTTGGGGGCACCTTCATGCCGGGGCCGAGTGGTGTCCCGTGGGCTGTGATGCCAGCGAGCTCCTTTAGAACCATCTTGGGGGTTTGTGTTGGCCCAGATGACAACCCAAGAGGGGGGGGGGGGGGGTGAATTGGGTTCTTTAAAAATTAGTCTTTTAAATTATTTAGCTTGAGATGAATGAAGGCAAATGCAAAGTAAATATAAATTGCAGTGAATAAAACAGAGATAGAGAAAGAGACAATAGAACACGGCAAACACAAAAGATTTTATAGTGGTTCGGTGTATCCAACACCTACGTCCACTCCCAAGATTCACTTGGGTCCACACTATAATCACCCTAGATTACAGCAGAGTTGTTTTACAAGCTCACAACTCAAACTTGTTGTTTTCCCGGGCGCACAACGAACCCAGCTGGTTTTAAAGGCTCACCAGCACAAAACCCTTAACCCAAGCTTAACCAAGCTTGAACTGAGGTAAGACTACCTCCTCTAGTTCAATCCCCCAGATTGAGCTAGACACAAAGAATAGAAATATTGTTTGTTTAGTTACAAGGCTCCTTAATGAGCAGATAAACAAATGTAAGAATAGAGTTTAGATAAGCCTGATTTGCAGTTGGTTGGCTTTGAGCTTTTCTTCTTTTCTTCAACTCCTTTGAAGTGTAGAACCAGGCCTCAGCTTGGATTCTTCACGGAAGATGTGTTGGAGTTGATTTGGGCTTTCCCTCTTTTCTTCGAGTGTTGAAAATCTCTTGAGATACTCTTGAATAGCACTTGGATTTACTTCTGAAGCTTCCTTGGATTTGAGCTTGAACACAGAAGGAACTTCCTCTGATTTCACACTCTTTCTTTCACTCTATTTTGAATCACGGATTTTTTCAACTGAAGCTCTGTTTTTCCGATTTTTCTCTTCTTTTTCCTTGAAATAAATATCTCTCTATTCGTCTCTCTTTGATTTGAAAACGGCTTCACTATTTATAGATTCTGCAAAATATAGCCGTTAGAGACAAAGAAAAATGACCGTTAATCAAAAATCTTACCGTTGACGCTGAGTTGGCATCCGAAAAAATCTCGCCCAGATTTGCTGGAGTCGACTCATGCTTTTCCCGAGTCGGCTCGAGGTCGTGATACCAAAAATAGAAATGTTTAGAAAGTCAAAGGGTCGACTCACCAAAAGTAAAGTGTCGACTCCTGAAAGTCGGGGGTCGACTCATGAAAAGTTGGGGTCGACTCGCGAAGTGCTCAGAAAAACACACCTCTGGTGTCTGAGCGGAGTCGACTCGCACAGTCATGGAGTCGGCTCGACAAATCGGGGGTCGACTCGTGAAATTACGTGGGTCGACTCGAGACAGATAGACATTTCTGTTCTCTGAGGGAGTCGACTCTGAAACTCAAGAGTCGGCTCCGGAACGTATCAAAAATCAGAAAGTTTTCTGATTGACTTTAAAATCATTCCAGATTCATTTTAAATCATTGTTTTGACTTGAATTCAATAAAATTGACATTAAGAATTAATTCAAGAAGTATTCCAAAAACTCATTGATAATCTATGAATTATAAAATTTCTTTTTGAAAGCTTAAAATATTGAGCTTAAAGTTACTTTCAAAATGATTAAAGTCAAACTTTAACATTCTCATTGATTGTTCAAAATAAATTCATTGCACATGTAAATAAACTCATTACATCTTTTATCATACTCATGGCTTTTGGTAATCATCAAAATCAAAAGGATTGGGGCATATAATTTTTCAATAATCTTCCAACAATCTCCCCCTTTTTGATGATGACAAAAACATTGAGTTTATGCATGATTGATTTGTGAATTTATTTTGATTTCATAAATAGGCTTAGGCTCCCCCTGAATGAGGTAGCTCCCCCTATGAAACTTAATCATTCAATTAATTATCTCATTGATTAATTTGATTTTCTCATATGCATATTCAATCATAAAACTATAAAACTCTCCCCCTTTTTTGTTATCAACAAAAAGGTAGAGAAGCATAAACATTCATTCATTCGTTGATAGAAAGAAATACATTGAGTAAACAAAATTGACATTTCATTTCATCAAAGAGTCTAATACATCAAAGGTGTCTAATACATTGATATCAAAATGTAAAACATAACAATAACTTCAATACATAGCAAGGATTGAAAATCTAATACATTAGAAATGAGTTCTAACAATCCTAGTCAAATGATCAACTATGTTCTTCATTCCATCTGATTGGATTTTTACATAGTCTTTTAGCCTCTCATCTACAAAGGTGCAAGCAGTCAAAATTTTGTCTTGCAGCTCCGCATTGCACTTAGAGTAGGTTTTGCCATCTCCGCAAATATCTTTAAGTTCTTCAAAAATGTTCTTGAGATCTCCACTTAAAGACTTTGAAGAGGTGCTGAGAGTAGACTCAATTTTAGTGATTCTTTCATCCAAGGAATATAGAGTTTCCTTTAGGTTCATGAACTTATATTCAAACTCTGACTTTAATTTCTCTGACTGATCATCCAAAAGTCCTTTGAGTTGCATTAATTGTAGTTCTGAGAAGCCAGCAGAAGAGGATGAAGCTTGATCAAATAACTGAGCGGGGGTAGGAGCAGGTGCAGAAGTAGGAGGGCTCGGAGGTGCAGGTGAGGAGTGTCTAACTGATGGACCTGGTGCCTCAACATCCTCAGCTCTATCTTCTACTAATCCTTTCCTCTCCCATTTCCCGTTTCTCTTAATAAAACCCATCCGATGAATGGTGGCCAAGCTGTAAAAGTCTGTATGCCTCAGGTTCCTCATTGGCTCACTGTCAGAAATAACAATTCCTTGACTTTGGAAGATCTTGGTGAGAATCATACCATAGGGCAGGCTTGATTTCCTTTTTCCTCCACAGTCAGCAATATACCAAAGAATCATACTGGGAAGGTTATTGGTTTGCCCGTAACAATAGCATCCATCACAAAATGTCCCTTTCAGATACATAATCAAATCTTCCTATTTTGGGAAAAAGAATCCTACTGCATATGTTATGAAGCAATCTCAGTTCTAAAATTGGTTGGCAAAAACTTCTTCAAAGCCGACAACTTCTCGGTTAAGTAATCTAGACAGAGGAGGGCTTCGGTCTTCAGAAGAAAATGTGGCAGTTCCTGACATGGGTAGATCAATAGTCTTGACAGAAGCTCTACAGTCATTGAGATCCTATTTCCTCTCACAGTGCTTATGAGACCATGATCTCCTCTTGACAGATTCTTATAAAACTCTTTTACAAGAGTGGGATAAGTAGGGCAATCCAGGGAACATATCTTCTCCCAACCCATTTCTATTAATTGTCTTCCCAATAAAAATCCCTCTGCCTCAAAAAGTTCAAAATCCACTTTTCTACCCGTGGTAATGATTCTATCTGCTAATCTATCTACCTGAGAAGGAGCAGCAGCTGGAGAAGCATTGGGGGTTGAAGATGATGAAGTAGAATCCGTGCTTGGAGAAGGCTCACGAACCGGACGCCTCACCGTCTTCCTCACGGCTCTCTTCCTCTTCACACCGGCCGCAGCAAGATTGGAACCTCGAGTTTTGGGTGCCATTGGTCGATTGGAAGGATTAATCAGTGATTTTGGGAATTTGGAAGGTCTGGAGATATTTTGGAGAGAGTATTTAGAGAGATTGGAACGTTTGAAAAGAACGACGAGTCGACTCTGCCCTAGATAAATCAACCTGGGACCACTTCGAGTCGGCTCGCGCAAAGCAAGGGGTCGACTCCGGACAGTCACAGAAAACCATCCCGAAGTGGAGTCGACTCGTGCCGAGAAGGGGTCGACCCGAGAGTTTCAGCAGAAACCAGGAGTCGACTCCGATACGCACCGAGTCGGCTCCGAGACCATTTCAGAGCAAAAACATGAAATTTTTGAAATGTGTCCAGAATTTGATCATGAAAATTGATAAAATAATCATTGAATATGAATGGATCAATTAGATATGAATTCTAGATAAGATTTCCTTAAAGATCAAGGATTTGAAAGAATCTTAGATAAAATTTCCTTAGGGGTTTCAAATTCATTCTAATGGATCACAAATCCCTAACTCTCCTCTAAGATAACAGAATCTTTCTTCACTTAAGGGTTTTGTAAATATGTCTGCTAATTGTTCTTCAGTGTTAACATAATCAAGACATATTTCATTATTTGCTACATGTTCTCTTATAAAATGATATCTAATTTCTATGTGTTTGGTTCTTGAATGTTGAATTGGATTCTTTGTTAGATTAATTGCACTTGTGTTATCACATCTTATAGGTGTTTTATCAAGTGTGATACCATAGTCTTCAAGTTGTCGCTTAATCCATAGGATTTGAGCACAGCAACTTCCAGCTGCTACATATTCAGCTTCAGTAGTTGATAATGCAACTGAATTTTGCTTTTTGCTAAACCATGAGATTAAGTTACTTCCTAAGAACTGGCATGCACCACTTGTGCTTTTTCTATCTAACTTACATCCAGCATAATCAGAATCAGTATGCAATCAGATTTAATGTGGAGTCTCTAGAATACCATAAACCTACATTTTTTGTTCCACTTACATATCTTAGTATTCTTTTAATAGCAATTAAATGTGATTCTTTAGGTTCAGACTGAAATCTAGCACATAAGCAAACAGCAAACATTATGTCTGGTCTACTTGCAGTTAAGTAAAGTAGGGATCCGATTATACCTCGATAATATTTTTGGTCAACCTTCTTACCTTCTTCATCTTTGTCCAGCTTGCATGAAGGACTCATTGGTGTTCCGAGGGGTTTAATTGATTCCATACCAAACTTCTTTAGGATTTCTCTTGTATACTTTGTTTGGTTGATAAAGATTCCCTCTTTGCTTTGTTTGATTTGGAGTCCAAGGAAGAAGTTGAGTTCTCCCATCATGCTCATTTCAAATTCTCCCAAACCCCAAGATTTGGCCTTTGCCATTGTCGCCAAATGTAACAACTCCTCCTCTCTTTTCTTCTAGGGTGATGAATTCTTCTTTGTCACCCGTCATATGTCTTGAGCAGCCACTATCAAGATACCACTTTCTCTTTGATCTTTTGGCCACAAGACATTCCTGCAATGATATCAAACTTTATGTTTAGGTACCCAAGCTTTCTTGGATCCTTCATGGTTAGTATCAACAAATATTGTTTCTTTCGGAACCTATATTTTCTTTCCTTTAATATTCAGGTTTTTACTAGGTTTTAGAATTTTACATTCATAAGATTTATGTCCTGATTGATTACATTTAAAGCATGTAAAATTACTTTGGCCAGCACTTATAAAAATATTTTTAAGTAATTTTTATTTTCTTAAAGTGTTATATCCTAATCCGGCTTTGTCAAAAACTGCTTTTTGACTATTTAATAACATGTCTAATTTAAGTGAACTTAATGTAAACTTATCAACTATATTTTATGTTTTTCAACCTCATTCTTTAGTTTATCTTTTTCATTTGAGATTGATTCCTTTTCATTCATTAAAATTTCATTTTCAGATTTAAGTATCTTAATTTCATTATTGAGATTTTCTTTTTCTTGAATGAAGGTTAAGTTTTCATTTATCAAAATTTTGTATTTCTTTTTCAAAACTTTAAAATCCCCAACAAGTTCATTAAAAGCATCAAAGAGTTCATCGAAAGCAAATTCATCGCAAGGGTTGTCGGAACTTACCTCATCGTTGTCGTCCGCCATAAAGCATACGTTTGCGACTTCCTTTTGTTCTTCTTCTTCGGAAGAAGATTCCTCGCTGTCACTCCAAGTCGCCATATAAGCCTTCTTTTCTTTTTGTAGGCTTTCTTCAATCTAGGACATTCATTCCTAAAGTGCCCCGGTTTATTACACTCATAGCACGTCAAGGGGTCTTTCTCTTTTTCTTTGTCCTTGTCCTTATTTTATCCTTTTCTCCTTCCCACTTAGCTCCAAATTTTTTCTTGTGGAAGGGTTTCTTTCTCCTCATAAATCTTTTAAATTTCTTTGCTAAGAGAGCAGTCTCTTCATCATTATCATCATCATCATCACTGCTGCTCTCTTCTTCTTTGCAGCTTTGAGGGCAATTACTTTCTTTTTCTTTGAGTCCTCCTCAACATGCTGCCTCATAGTCAGCTCATGGGTCATAAGGGATCCTAGAAGCTCCTCTAAGGGTAAAGTGTTGAGGTCCTTAGCTTCTTGGATTGCAGTCATTTTTGCTTCCCATGATCTTGGTAATGACCTAAGACTTTTCCGAACAAGTTCAGAGTTAGTATATGTCTTACCAAGACTTTTTAAACCATTTATAATATCAGTGAATCTAGTGTACATGCATGCAATGGTTTCAGATTGTTCCATGCTAAATAATTCATATTTATGAACAAGAATATTAATTTTAGATTCTTTTACTTGATTGGTACCCTCATGGATAACCTCTAGTCTATCCCAAATCTCCTTTGCGGAATTACATGTGGAGATTCTATTGAATTCATTAGCATCTAAGGAGCAATATAAAACATTCATGGCCTTAGCATTAAGCTGTGTCATTTTCCTATCATTATCATTCCAGTCCCTTTCGGGCTTATGAACAATAGTGTCATCTATAACTTGTGTGGGTGTACTAGGTCCATTGATTATAACACCCCATAGCTCATAATCAGAAGCTTGAATGAATATCCTCATTCTAGCTTTCCAATAAGAATAATTTGAGCCATTAAAAAGTGGAGGTCTATTCGTAGAATGACCTTCAGCAAAAGAACCAACTTGTGAGCTGATCGTCGCGAGTGCCAAGCGTGAGCAGCCTTCCATAGAGTAGCAGGGAAAGCCTTATAGAGAAGGGCGTCTGAGGCACCCTGGAGCTGCATCATGGCCTTGTAACTCTTGAGGTGGTTGAGAGGATCCGTCGTACCATCGTACGGATCTATCTGGAGGAATCAGAATCTAGAGGGGACGGGCTCCTCCAGTATCCGACAAGTATAAGGAGGACGGGTGTCATATTCCTCCTCCGGTTGATTGTTGATCTTCCTGGCGAGCTCGTCTAGTCGCCGGTTGTACTCATCCAGGCGCTCCTCCGCCTGGTGGCTGATCGTCGGGGCCCTCTGAGGTGGCTCGAAGGATGAAGAAGAGGAAGAGGAAGAAGAAGAAGAAGGAGAAGAACGCAGAAGGTGGGATTTTCGCTTTGGTTCCTCCTGGTAGTGCAGCTCTGGAAAAAACTTGCTCGGGCCATAATCTGGAGATCGCAGCCGCTTGGGGGGCTCACGACGAGGCTTCCTTGGAGAAGCCCAGCAACGACTGGCCTCTCGATGAGGAGAGCCTCCTCTTGCAGGCTGTTGACTAACAGGGAGAGCGGTTTGATGCTGGGTGGCCACAGACTGCTGCTGCTGAAGTCCGTGGACCATGGCGGTGAGGGTCTGGACTTGCTGAGTGAGAGTTGCTAGCTGTTCCGTAGCTGGAGCAGCCACCTCCGGTTGAGGGAAGGTAACGGAAGGATCAGCGGCGGGGTGGTTGGTCTCCTACTGCCTAGCTGGGGGAAGATGCCCCCTAGGGTGACTGACTGAGGCATCATGAGCTCGTGTCATCACCATTGTTGAGAGAGGGAGAGAAAGAGAAGTATACTGCAGGGTTCGGGCCTTCTTTGCTTTTGTGGTCCCCCTTTCGGCGTGCCAATCTGATGACGCCCGATCACTGATCTTGAACGTAGGGAGAAGAGAGCTGCTTAATCCACGAATCCACGCTTGATCGGATGGCCTGTAAAAAAGTTCCAAGACTGCAAGGGTGCTCCGGCGAGGACCCTCTGACGCTCAAGTTAGCAACCGAGGTCACAGCCGAGGGAGAGCTCAGACGAGCTCTTCTTAGGAAGAAAAATGAGTCCTCCGAAAGGGAGAATTCCCTTTGGGTATTAGGATAGCAAGTGTATGAGTTTTTTGTACCTTGTTCCTAAGTGGACTTACCCTTTTTATAGGGAGTTGACACCTGCACAACAACGTAGAGTTTCATGGGAAGGGAATGTCCATGGGGTTTGTGGGGATTGTGTGAATCTAGGCCGGTTGGTGGGTCCCATCCCATCGGAGAGTGGAAAAATGGTGGTTGGTGAGCCACGTCCCATCAGTCAGTGGAGTTGGTAGGTAGTTAGGTCTGGTTCCATCAATGGAGCGGCCAGTGTGTAGTTGGGCCTGGCGATGCCAGACGGTGCGGGCCAAAAAGATGGCGACTCAAACTACCAGGACCGTCCTGGGGCCAACTTGGGAAAGTCGGGACCGCCTTGGTCGGCTTGGAGATGCCGGAGCCGAGCGGGGCCGATTTGGAAAAGTTGGGATCGACTTGGCCGGCTTGGAGATGCCGGGGCCGATCAGGGCTGACTTGGGGAAGTCAGGGCCAACTGGGAGGTGCCGATATCGAGCGGGGCTGACTTAGAGATGCCGGGGCCAAACAGGGCTGACTTGGGGAAGTCGGGGCCGACTCGGCCAACTGGGAGGTGCCGGGACCACCTTGGCCGGCTTGGAGATGCCGGGGCCGAATGGAGCCGACTTGGAAAAGTCGGGACCGACTCGGCCGACTTGGAGATGCCGAGGCCGAATGGGGCCGACTTGGGAAAGTCGGGACCGACTCGGCCGACTTGAAGATGCCGGGGCCAAACAGGGCCGACTTGGGAAAGTTGGGACCAACTCGGCTGACTTGGAGGTGACAGGGCCGAGCAGGGCCGACTTGGGAAAGTCGGGGCCGACTCGGCCGACTTGAAGGTGCCGGGGCCGAGCGGGCTGACTTGGGGAAGTCAGGGTCGACTCGACTGACTTGAAGGTGCCAGGGCCAAGCGGGGCCGACTTGGAGATGCCGAGGCCGAGCAGGGCCGACTTGGAGATGTCGGGGCCGAGCAGGGCTGACTTGGGGAAGTCGGGGCTGACTCGGCCGACTTGGAGATGCCGGGGCTGAGCAGGGCTGACTTGGGGAAGTCAGGGCCGACTCGGCCGACTGGGAGACGCCGGGGCCGAGCAGGGCTGACTTGGGGAAGTCGGGGCCGACTCGGCTGACTGGGAGGTGCCGGGACTGCCTTGGCCGGCTTGGAGATGCCAGGGCCGAATGGGGCCGACTTGGGAAAGTCGGGACTGACTCGGCCGACTTGGAGATGCCGGGGCCGAACGGGGCCGACTTGGGAAAGTCAGGACCGATTCGGTCGACTTGGAGATGCCGAGGCAGGGCTGCCTTAAGCTTTTGACTTTGCCATGATTGCCCTCGTGGCTACGTCAGCCACATCATATGGCACCAGCCAACCTTCCTGGAAAGAGCTGATTTATTTATTTGTCTACTAAAAAGAAAAAGAAGAAAAAAAAGGGGAGAGGCTTAGTTTCTTCTAATTTATATCCATTTCTCTTAAATTTTATTAAAGAAAAAAAATATATATACAAGAATGGAACCTAACCATGAGGTTTGGAAATAGGATCGCATAGCTTGCAATTGTCTTCTCTAAGTTTTTCTTAGAATAAAAGGTCCCTCAAATCTCGCATGTACTACAAATAACCTTGTGGAGATTTGATTTGCTTGAAGCTTGGTCAATAAAATAAGGTAGTGTTTGAAATAAAAAAGAAGGGAGAATATTTTCTAGATATTTTTTTTATTTCTAGAAATTATAATTATGAAAGATAGCTGGAAATGAAGTTAATTAGAAAGATAATTCATGGTTAACTATGGATTATCTTCTCAATTTATTTTCTAGAACATACAGAAATAGCTGGTTATCTCTCTAAATAATAGTAAAAAAAACTTATTCTATGAATTTACCTTTTAGCATTTGATATGATTAATAGAATGATCAAAGATATTCCTAGGAATAATTAGTAAAAAAAACTCTATTATATATATTTATTCAAAAATAATATTTTTTCTATCAAAGAAAAAGAAAAGAAAGCCTTCTATTCCTTTCGTTCCACGCATGGCAGCTACATTAGCTGGGACCAGAGTCTTCTAGGCACAAATGAGATCCCCTTTTTTGTTTTTTTTCCAAAAAACTTGACATTAGGAATGCCGAGAAAAGACTCTCCCAAAGCTTTTATTGGGAAAATAAAATTATAAGAGGAAGAATTTACAAGATGAAATTATTATAAAAATAAAATTAAAATCATGTAGGCTTTCTTCCGCCGGCAAGACATCTCGGAAATGAGCAGAAGATTTATCTTAAGAGAATATCTATTGCCTTTAATTTGGTAATCAAAATTCTAAAGTTTATGTGATATTTTGAATTTAGTTTCTTATCGAATGAAAAAGAGAGAGAAAGTTTTAAGTGTTTATAACTCAACTTACTTGTTACTCATTAAGGTAGTATTTGAAATAGGGGATAAAAGGGGATATCCAGAGGATATCCCCTCTTATTCCCAAAAGCCATAACTATAAGGGATAGCAGGGAATAAAGTTAACCAAATGGATAATTCATGGTTAACCATGGTTAACCATGGGATATCCCCTCAATTTATTCCCTAGAGAAGCAGGAATAGCTGATTATCCCTCCAAATAAGTGTAAAAAAAGGTTATCCCATGGATTTACCTTTTTGCATTTGATATGATCAATGGAATAGCCAAGGGATATCCCTAGGGATAGCCAGGGGATAAACTCTATCCCGTACACTTATCCATGGATAACATTTTTCCTATCAAACACTACCTAACTTTTAAATTGGATTGGCACATAAGCTTGAAATATTATAAATAGTATTAGAGCCGATTCAAGTATGCGAAAGTTGATGGATGCATTCATATTATAACAAATGGTATCAAGCCGAGCTGATCCGAGTATGTGTAAATTGATAAGCATGAAGAAAGGGCTATTAATGAGATGATGATAGGAACTTGAAATAAATTCCGGCTAACTTGTATCTTATTATAAAAGGGAAGATTATGAATATAACTCTAGTTCATTTGCTATCCATTAACTTTCTCTCAAGTTTTTTGGCCACATAGTTTTGATTCACTATCCAAGTGGGATTGGGGCATTACAAATGCCAAATGGTATCAAAGCTAAAATTGATGGATATAAAGAAAAGGCTACCCATGGGACGATAAAATTCATTGTAAGGGAAGAGATTATGATTATAACTCAAATTCACTTGCTATTCATTAACTTTCACTTGAATTTTTGAATTATATAATTTTAACTCGCTAATAAATTAATTAGATAAATAAAATTAATTGGATCAATAAATAAGCTTAAGTCATTAGCATCTTTCTAGATATGCCAGCAAGGTGCAAACACTGATTAGTCCCAAACTAATTTTTACTTAAGGGGGATGCATCGGACTCTTCAAAATGAACATACTCGATGAAAATTTGTCAACTTAAAAGGATGATTCAGGTAGAATGAGATCATTGCCCCCATGAAGTCAAAACAAAAAAAAAAGAGAAATGAAGTGATGGAATACCATCTCGATGGGCTCCCTCGTATATGGAAACCTTTCTTTTTCAAAAAAAAATATTTAATTAGTATTAGTGCAAAGAATGGTTAGAAGAAGGTTAATTCAAATTGTCAATATGGAGCTTCTAAAATAATAAATTATTCATTTATCGGGTGTCCTTTCATCAATCTCATTTGGAATCCTCTCCTTCCTTCCAATAGATTCGGAGAAAAATCTGAGAAATATGCAACTGCTTTAGGGATTTTAATTCGGAGTCTTGCCGCCGTCTCCCCTGCTCTGGGCTAAGAACACCCCTTTTGGAAAGTGTTAAAATCTAGCACATACTTTGTCAAATTCTTTTATAATTTAATCAGCTATAGAAGCGTCAGATGACTCTTTTACAAGGCAATCTTTGTCGCTTATGGAAGTGACGATAAAGATATCATTAAGGGAGCACTGATATATGAAAACCTTTATCTTCAAAAAAAATATTTAATTAAAATTAGTCCTAATCAAGCAAGCACTTAGCATTAGTGCTATTTATAGAATAAACGGTTCTAGTCAACACTCCATGTATTGCTCAATGAAACACCAATATTGTCTATATAAAATTAGTAAGCTAGGCCTTAACATAGTAGTTGAGTTTTAGCATTTTCTATATTATTGGGCATATAATATGCCAACAATGATGCAAATTATTATATAAACCATCAAATTAATATATATTTAAAATATTTTTGGTTATTTATAAACTTAAAGTTATTAAAGAGTTATTGAAGATTCAAATCTAAAAATAAATAAATAAATACAAGGATAATAATTGTGGGAAAAGGATTTGTGAAAATATTCTCTTTACCACATCAAGGTAAGAAAGATATTTATTTACTTATATTATTTTATCCAATAATATAAAAAATGAATTTCAATAATTATGGTATATTTATCAATTTAAATCTTAAATCAAACCTTAAAATCATGCAATGATTCTCAAATCAGTATTGATATTTTCTCAAAATAGCTTATTGAGATCAGGAAATGGATACGTTTTATATTGATATTTTCTCAAAATAGCTTATTGAGATCAGGAAATGGATACTTTTATAGCTTTTTGGATCAGTTATGCAACAAATGCTTTTAAATTCTTCTCAAATCAAATTTTATGTTTTTCACAATCAGCTTTGCAATTATGCAATTAATAATATTTAGTATCTTCTTAAATCAGCTTAATATCTTCTTAAACTATCTTTAAAATCAAGCAATGACCCTCTTTAAATCTTTCTAAATCAACTATAATGTTAAACATAAGGAGTCATAACATATATTTTGAATCTTTGATAATAATAAAAATATTAATTGAAAGACTAGTACAATGCTTGAGTATGTGATGATAAGATAGGTACCATGATTGGAATAAAGCAAAACATGTGCAAAATTTCATCAACATGTACTAAATCTATAGAAAACTCGAGCAGAATGCAAGAAGTTTAAGTCAAAGGTGAACAACATTAAATTAAGTACCATCCAATTCAAGAGTGTCCAAGAGAATTGTTTGCATATTGTAATTTTAATTTTTCCTAAGGACACATTGCAATGCTTGGATAGAGAATAAATGTACAAGACCCAAAACTCTTAAAATGAATTATATTAGATTTTGAATCAATAATAAAAATAAAATTAAAAAATTAAAAAACTAGAAATGGATAATCAATTGAACCTAAAAATGGTCAACCGAAATACTTTGATAGCTCCAATGGTCATATTTTTATTTGATTGTTGAAGCTGCTCTTAAGCTCTAACACCATATTTTGGAAGCACTATAAAATAAGGACTTATAGGCTGATTTAAATTAAAAAAATGGTATCAAATTCATTAAAAAATCTTTGAGAAAAAGGTTTTGAGCTTAGTATATTTATGCTCTGCCTCTCAAGTTTAGTGCTGCATTTATAAATTTACTTTCTTTGTAAGAGTACTTCTTAGTATTTTTATTTTTAAAGAGAGATTTGGGTTCCCCCTTTAACTGTGTAAAAGGAGAGAGAGAGAGGATTCATCCTTACTTCGAAAAACGATAGAAAGGATTTCTTTAAGTTCAGCAAAAGAAAGGTGTAGGGTATAGTAAAAATTTCAAGGAATCTTAAATAATCGATGTAGACAAGTGATGGTGAAGCATTATAATTCTTTATGCTATTCTTGTACATATTTATTTTCTTACATTAATTCTCTTTTGCTTTCTTGACATATCTTGAGCATAGTTTTTATATTTTATTAGTGCTTATTTTGAATTATTTAAATTATTTTTAAGTACTTAGCTTTTTAGTTTAAATTATTTTTTATGAATCCAATTCACCCCTTCTTTTGTATTGCCCTTGGGCCTAACATTTAAATCTTTTTAAATCAACTCTTAAAATTATGTGATAAATATTCTTTGATATCTTTATACTTGATACTAAGTTTAAACGATGATCCAACCAACAATGATAAAGCAAGAGATCTAAATATGCAAGCGTTTTCTCTTTTTTAAATAGAAACTTGCAAAAATAAAATTTGAAGTTGCACTCTTATTGTTTATATAATGATATTTGACAATTAAAAAATTGAAAATATTAGAAAATGCATAAGGTCTAAAGCATTTTAATGAATAAAATATTATTAGTTATTTCTTTTCTAATGTAATGGCACCAGAGTGCAGGACCTCTGCTACAAACTTGCCAAGAGTCTAAATAGGACTACTAGATGCTAAATATGCTGGAATTGAAGAAGGAAGGTTATAGAGTTTACCACATCCGAGACATGCTATTAGGTAGTAGAGTTTATATGCATAACAATAGATTCATATTATTAGAGAGAATTTAAAATACAAGTAGGAAACAAGAAAGCAAGATGAAAAACCAATAGCAAGTGGATTAAAAATGTTTGAAAACATGATGCATAATGTACATGCATAAAACTAATTAATTAAACATATGAAATATAATATAAAATTAGAAAAATAAAAGTAAAATATGTGTAATAGATGTAAAGGTTTACAAAAAAAGGATATAGGAGGGTATATAAAGGTATGTAGTTTAAGTATACTATAAACTAGAAAGTTAGCTTGGACCATAGCATAACACTACACACATACTTAGCCCCCTCCAATCAAAAAAAAGAAAAGAAAAAGTCTATAATTTTTTATGTGCAAAAATATATTTACATGCAATTTATAATTTTAAACATACATTATTGTTGCCCAGATGTAGCAACCCAAAAGGGAGGTGAATTGGGTTATTAAAAAAAATTGAGATTACTATGCAAGTATGTGCTTAAACCCTAATTTTGATTTGCAGCGGTGTAGTGGAGTGCACAGAATGATAACAGTAGAGAATCAAACAACCACAAACACACAGAAGTTTATAGTGGTTCGATGCCAAACTCAGCACCTACATCCACTCCCCAAAACCTTTGGGAATTCTACTAATCGTATCACAACGATTACAAACTCTAGCCAAATCAGGCTAGCCCTCTTGTTTATATGGCACAAGGTAGCCAAAAACCCCTAGCCACACCAGGCTAGTCCTCTTGTTTCACGGCACAAGGAAGCCAAATTCCCTAGCCAAACATAGGTTAGTCCTCTTGTTTCAAGGCACAAGGAAGCCCAAAATAATCAAGGTTAACACTAACCCTTTTACAAAAATGATCAAGGAATGATAAAGAGAAGCTCCCACAATGAGCAAATATTCAGAGTATACTTTACAATTTTTAAAGCAATAAACTTAGCAATGAATGGACAAGATTGAAGTAGCTAAAGTCTTGATTGCTTGAAAAGCTTCAAAGATCCGGACAACTTTTTGGAGCAATGAATGAACTTGAATGCACATCAATAACCACTCAACAATATGCAATATGAGCTCTTTTCTTGGATTTTCTTTCGTATTAAAAACTCTTCTTTTTTTTTGAATCGTCATGGTGTGCTTCAAATCCTACCTTTTTATAATCATCCAACAAGAAAAGATCCGTTAGATACATTAGGAACAAATGAAAATAAAAACGAGAAGAAAATATAACCGTTATAAATGTTTCCCTTAAGCATTGAATGCTGATATCCATTTGAGGAAGGAAGAGCATTGCAAACATTCAAAAATCCAAAAGTTAAATGTAGCTTAAAATAGCAATAGAGAGAGAGAGAAAGAGGGAACGAGCAGCTTAAGAACTCAGGCGGCAGTTGACTGAAAAAATAACTCCAGGCAGCTGAAGACGTTAATGCATTCGGTGAAGAGATAAAAATGTAACCTCAGCTAGCTAGTCAGCTAGCTAACAAGAGAGGCCACAGTAAAAGAAATCGTCTAGAGGCAGCACGTTAGCTAACTAAAATGGTTGCTGGTTATCTCTCTAGCTAACTAACAACAAAAGCAAAAAGGTCAAAAGAAAGAGCCGTGCATTCCCAGTTAGCTCCCCAGCTAACTAAAATTTTAAGGCTCTTGGCTGTAGGAACAAAAGGAGACAGGAATTAGCTCAGCAGTTAGCTAAATGATAGCCAGTTAGCTCACTAGCTAACTAATTTCAAAAACAGTACAGAAACCACCCAGCTTAGTTAGCTCTCCAGCTAACTAAGGAAAAGATAGCTAGCTTTCCAATTAGCTAAGCAGAGAAAACGAACGGCCAGTGGAGAGAGGGAGTTAGCTCTTCAGCTAACTAAATTTTCAAATCACACGGCCACACGTTCACCTGTGAAAAATAGTTAACTAACTAGTTAGCTCCAGGATAAAATAGTTAGCTAAGCAGTTAGCTAAAGGAACCGCCAGCTAGCTAGAAGATCTGGCAGCTAGCTCAGCAGTTAACTAGAATTTAAGACAATTCGGCCAGGTAACTGGAGTTAGCTAAAAATGAATTCCAGTTAGCTAACAGGACACCACAAGCTAGCTAACCAGCTAGCTAGAAAAAGAGGGTCTTCAGCCAACATACTGAGACGTGAAGATTAGTTAGCTGAAGGATCTCCAGCTAGCTAACAAGCTAGCTAAAATAAAATGACATTCGGCCCAAGCACTGTGAATGTTTCCCAGTTAGCTGAAAGTCATGCCAGTTAGCTAAATGGAATAACAAGCCAGCTAACCAGTTAACTCCCAAGCTAATAAAGATATTCAAAGCAAATTAAATGAAGTACTTTCTTACCAATGAAATTTTGCATGCAGATACTTACTTGCAAGGCGACCGAACTTCCCTGTATCAAGCTTAGAGTTGCCTAACTATTTTGTAATCATCAAAATCAATCTGGGGTCAATAATTTCCCCCTTTTTGATGATGACAAAACCTTTAAGCACATAAGGAGCAAATATAGGAAGTAGACAGGAGTGTAAACAGAAAAACATTTATTTCTCCCCCTGTCAACCTGAATAAGTGAACTCTTTTTCTCCCCCTGAATATATGGAGTTATACTTTACTCCATTCCTTAATGTATGCAATAATCTTCTCCCCCTTTTTGTCATTAATCAAAAAGAAGTTTGAAGAGTTTTGCAATAAATTCAAGCATAATATATCAAGGAGATGTAAGCAATCATACATAATTTGAGCAGTCATTCAGATCATTACAAAATAGAGTAATACAAACATTACACGCCATGGTCTCAAGTCATAAAACATAGTCATAAACATGCATCATAGAAACAGTACTAAGTACGGTTATAACATAGGTCAAACATAATCACTTATCGTCATCAGAAGAAGAAATATGCACTGAGGAAACATTTGGCTTGTTTGAAGATCCAGGCTTGTCGGAGGAAGGCCGTGTCGGTGGAGTCCAGAGGTGCGGATGAGAAAAAGAAGCATCAGGTGCAGAGGCAGCAGAAAGAGTGATGTAAGTCTCCATGAGTTGACTCAGCCTTGAGAAGGATGCGGTCCAATGGTCAACAACGTTTGCTGCATCCCGGGTCTGGGTCTCTGTAGATCTCATTCGGTGCTCTACCCACTCTGCCTTAGTTTCAAAATTCTCAAGCTTACCTTTTAGGAAATTAATCTCTTTTAGGATCGCTCCATGACAGATTCATTGTGATGAAAAACTCTTCCATTGAGAATGTTCACATCATGGACAAGTCTCTCAAGAATAAGTTTAAACTAAGATATGTTTTCAAAATAGAAGAAATATGTGGAACGAGAGTCTGATCATTGACAGAAGAAGCACTGTCTCTAGAGCTTCGACTAGAAGTGGCAAGGGTCAATTCATTGATAATAAGGTGAATTTGATCATCACTTATATGAACTACAGGAAGAGGAGCAGGACCTTGATTGAAATTATGATAAAAAGGTCTAGGAGCATTCATACTGAGTGGATTAGATTGAAAAGGATTTTGATCATCAGACATAACAGCAAGGTAAGGATTCGGATGGTTGAAGTCAAAATTGAAGAAGTTCTGAGGAGAACAAGCAGATTGAGTTATAGTTGGCGGTGGCATTACAGTTGGCGGTGGCATACTACACTGACCAGTTCTAGACCTAACCTTTAACCAAATACCATCCCATTTGGCAAAGTCTATATGGTGTAGTGAATGAGCATTAAAAACGTCAGAGTGACGTAATGCCACTGCAGTTTCTCCCTTAAGCTTAATATTGAAAAACTCAAATACATAAGTAAGAAACATTCCGTAGGGCAATGCAGCTTAGATCTAGACAAGGATTCTTTTATTACGGTCAACATTAGTTGAGGGAGATCAACAGGGTCTTCTATTAAGATGTCATACATTATGCATATGTCCCTATCATTTACTACATTAAACAAACCAGCACGAGGGGCTAGGATTTTGGCGATGATACTGTGAAACAATCTATTTCTACAGATAGCATGTTGGCATCTAGAGTTTCAATATTACTGGCTTCATTGTCATTAATATTAAGGATTAAACCTATTTTATATCCACATTCACTGGGTAGGATTTCTAAGAAACCATCAGATGGAATATTAAGAGCACATCCTAACGTTTTGCAGTCTAGGTCGATTTTAGTCTTTTTCACAAAGGAAGAGATAGTCCCACTACCAAAAGAGATATTTTCATAAAATTCCCTGATAAGCTCAGGATAAATAGGTCTCTTGGTAGAAAGAAGCTTATCCCAACCTTGATTAATTAAAAGTTTTTCAATTTTAAAACCTTCCTGTTAAGAAGTTAAAATCAACTAACCTTCATGAGCAAAGGATTTAGATGCAAGAAGGGAGTTGATATGAGATGAAGAGTAGAAGACTTCCGTGAAGATCAGCACAATCATCATCTCTAGCGACTGCCTTCTTCTTGGGAGCCATCCACTATCTTCAAGATGGATTGATTGAATGAATGGAGGAAAGAAAGATTAATGGAATGAAGAGAGGATGAGAGAAGAAGAGAGGAGAAGACGCTCGGTTGAGGGAGACGATCGTGGAATGAAAGAATTGGTTTGGTAAAAAGTTTATATAGGGAGATGGCTAGATGGTTAGCTGGCCAGGTGATGTTTGGTTGCCTGGTCAGTTACCTGCCATGAATAAAATGATAAAGGTTGCAAATGGCCAGTGTTGGATGAATTTAAGGAAGTATAACAGTTGGCATTCATAAAGATGAAAAGACTTAAAGCATTACAACATACTCAAGCATTTAATGATGTTCCTTTAATTGATTTGATTAAAAGATGTCACATCAATTAGATATCATATCAATTCATTAATTGTTTCATTAAATGGTTGGATCAAACATTCCCAATTCTCTTCTGATTTCATAAAATTTTGTTTCATCAAGAGGCTTAGTGAAAATATCAGCAATTTGATTTTAGTACTTAAAAATTCAATAACAATATTTCCATTATTTACGTGATCTCTAATGAAATGATGTCTAATTTCAATATGTTTGGTTCTGGAATGTTGAATAGGATTCTTAGTTAAATTGATTGCACTTGTATTATCACATTTTATAGGTATAGCCTTTTGTTTAATACCATAATCTTCTAGCTGTTGCTTAATCCATAAAATTTGAGCACAGCAACTTCCAGCTGCAATGTATTCGGCCTCGGCCGTAGACAGTGCTACTGAAGTTTGCTTTTTGCTAAACCATGAAATTAAGTTAAACCTAGAAACTGGCAGGTTCCAGTGGTTGATTTCCTATCTAATTTACATCCAGCAAAGTCAGAATCAGTGTATCCTATTAAATCAATGCTAGATTGTTTATCATACCATATACCCAAATTTATTGTTCCATTTAAATATTTAAATATTCTTTTAACCGCAAGCAAGTGTGATTCTTTAGGATTGGCTTGATATCTTGCACACATGCAAACACTAAATAAAATATCTGGCCTACTAGCAGTTAAATATAATAATGATCCAATCATGCCTCTATATAATTTTAAATCAATAGATTTTTCAGAATTATAAGATTCAAGTCTACATGATGAGCTCATAGGGGTACCGATACTCTTGGATGTCTCCATGCCAAACTTCTTGATCATTTCTTTGGTGTATTTGGATTGGCTTATGAAGATCCCATCTTTGCTTTGTTTAATTTGTAGTCGAGGAAGTAGGTCAGCTCACCCATCATACTCATCTCAAACTCTCCCTGCATAAGCTTAGCAAAGTCTTTGCACAAAGAATCATTAGTGGCACCAAATATGATATCATCAACATAGATTTGAATAATTAATATATCTTATTTTATCTTTTAATAAATAAAGTTGTATCCACAGTTCCTCGAATAAAATCATTACTAATCAAGAATTTGCTTAATCTTTCATACCATGCCCGGGGCGCTTGTTTCAAACCATATAAGGCCTTGTTTAATTTGAAAACGTGATTTGGAAACAAGTGATTTTCAAAGCCGGTGGTTGTTCCACAAAAACTTGTTCAGCAATGTATCCATTCAAGAAACGCTTTTAACATCCATTTGATACAATTTAAAATTCATATAACAAGCATAAGCAAGAAGTAATCTAATAGCTTCTAATCTAGCAACAGGGGCATAAGTTTCATCAAAATCAATTCCCTCTTCTTGATTATAACCCTTAGCTACCAATCTTGCCTTATTTCTAATTATATTACCATGTTCATCTAATTTGTTTCTATAAACCCATTTAGTTCCAATAATTTGATGATCATGAGGTTTTTCAATAAGAGTCCAAACATTATTTCTTTCAAATTGGTTAAGTTCCTCATGCATGGCATTAATCCAATCAACATCATTTTTAACATCATCATAACATTTAGGTTCAATTTTAGATACAAATGCTAAATTATTACAAGCATCTCTAAATGACGATCTAGTTCTAACTCCTTGAGAAGGATCACCAATAATTATATCTTTGGGGTGACTAAGAACATACCTCCAACCTCTTTCTAATTCATCATTACCTTGTGAGGCTTCAGGTAGGTCAGCGTTCCCTTCTCCATTTACCTCTTGTGTATCTGTGTCGTTCTTATCCTTCAGTGTGATGTCCTTGAATTGATCTTCAATGTAATCTGCATCATTTATACCTTTTCCCTTCCTTGATGGAAGATCATTAGATTCATCAAAGATAACATGAATTGATTCTTCAACTACTAAAGTCTTTTTGTTGAAAATTCTAAAAGCTCTACTATGTAAAGAATATCCGAGAAAAATTCCTTCATCAGACTTAGCATCAAATTTATCAAGATTTGATTTTTCATTAGTTAATACAAAACATCGGCATCCAAAAACATGAAAGTAACTTATATTAGGTTTTCTTCCTTTCAAAAGTTCATATGGAGTCTTTTTCAAAATAGGTCTGATTAATGCACGATTTAAAACATAACATGCAGTGTTAATAGCTTCTGCCCAAAAATATTTTGGAAGATTACTTTCACACAACATGGTACGCGCCATTTCCTCTAATGTTCTATTCTTTCTTTCAACTACTCCATTTTGTTGAGGTGTTCTTGGTGCAGAAAAATTATATTCAATTCCATTTTCATTACAAATTATTCAAAAGATTTATTTTCAAATTCTTTTCCATGATCACTTCGTATCGATAAAACAGAAGAATTCTTTTCGTTTGTAATTCTTTTGAATAATTTTTGAAATGCTGAAAACGCTTCGTCTTTACTAGATAGAAATAAAACCCATGTAAAGCGAGAGAAATCATCAATAACAATAAAACCGTATCTTTTCCTTCTAGACTAGTTGTTCTTGTAGGACTGAATAAATCCATATGCAAGAGCTCCAAAGGTCTAGTGGTTGAAACTAAATTCTTTGATTAAAAAGAAACTCAGGTTTGTTTTCCAAATTGACAAGCATTACAAATCTTATCTTTTTCAAAAATAAGTTTTGGCAAACCATGTACTAAATCCTTCTTAATTAATTTAGATAGTAAATCCATGCTTGCATGAGCTAGCCTACGATGCCATAACCAACTATTATCAGTTTTATTATTAGTAGCAACTAGGCAATCAATATTTTGATCATGCAAATCATTTAAATTAATAATGTATACATTACCATGCCTATGACCAACAAATTTCACTTTTTTATTTGCAGGATTTTTAACAATGCACAGAGATGATTTAAAAGTAACATTAAATCCTTTGTTACATAGTTGACTAATGCTAAGTAAATTGTGTTTCAGTCCTTTCACAAGTAAAATATTATCAATATAAGCATGAGGTGTGATACCTATTTTTCCAATGCCAATTATTTTTCCTTGGCCATTATCATCGAAAGTAACAACACCTCCATCTTTTGCTTCCAAAGTGATGAATTGTGATTCATCACCAGTCATGTGTCTTGAGCACCCGCTATCCAAGTACCATTGTCTTTTAATTGCTCGGGTTGCAAGACACACCTGCATACACAATTTCAATTCTTGTTTTTAGGTACCCAAGCTTTCTTGGGTCCTTTAGGGTTAGTCAAGATGGTTCCTTTTGGAACCCATATTTTTCTTATCTTTTGTGTTTGACAATTATAAGCTTTGTGTCCAATTTTTTCGCATTTAAAACATATAATTTTAGTAGAATCATCAGCATGCTCATAAATATTTTTCAAAAATTTTTGTCTTTCAAAAGTATTATATCCAAGGCCTGCTCTATTGTAAACAGCTCTTTGACTATTTAAAATTATTTCTAATTTTTCTGAACTTAGACTAAATCTATCAACAATTGGTTTCAATTTATTCACTTCATTTTTTAAATCTTGGTTTTCCTTTAACAATGATTCATTATCCTTTGAAATTCTTTCTTTTTCAAGAGTAAGATTTTTGATTTCATTTTTCAATTCTTTGCTTTTTGAACTTAAATTTGCAAAATCATCAATAAGTTCATAAAATGCACATTGTAATTCATCAAAGGTAAAGTCATCTAAAAAGTTAGGGCTTACCTCATCATTATCAGCCAGGATCGCCTTCAGAATCAGCCCCCGGGGCGTCTCCATGAGTTTAACAGCCTTGTGCCCATTCAAGCTATTTCCCTAAGTTCATCCGCAAGTTCTTACGGGGTTCCCGAAGGCCGCCCGAGCTCACCCGAATTTTTCCCTTGTGGCCGGTGATTAACTATCCTACTTACCCGGATGGGAACCTGATGGACCGTGAGCCTAGCTAGTGTCATGGGTCTTCGTCGACTTGCTCAATCACTATCAAGCCTAAGTATGCAAGACTACTACAAAAAAGGAAGACAAAGAGAAATGGATGAGGCACAGAGAATGTTTTGGAGGAAAATAATTCTTCATTGATAATCTTAAACAGATTACAAATTCTGACCCGAAGTCAGTTACAAAAGAGAAAGTGTAAAATGCAGAAAAAAGAAAATACAAAGTATTTCAGGGCCCGCTTGGCCCTGGCTCTTCCCCAGCCTCCTCCTCCTCCGCCGGTTCTTCGCCGCCGAGATCCCCGGGCTGGATTTCTTCAAGTTTGGAGCTATTGATGCTGAAGGCCGCAAACACTTTCGCCTTGCAAAGGTCAAAGCCCTTTGCATAGGCATCAAGGCTGGCCTCAATGACTTCCTGCTCGAACTCTGCTGAGGCCTTGTAGTTGGTGATGGCAGTCTCGGCCCGAGCCACGGCCTCCCTTGCTTGCGCCTCAGCCTCCTTGGCTCACATTTCAGCCTCCTAGGCCTAACTCTCAGCCTCCTCGGTGCTAGCTTCATGAGCATGGGCCACCGCCCCGGCCCACTCATGACTCTCATCAACCACTGCCCTCTCTGCCATGGCAGCCCTCTCCATTACGACCCAGACCTCGTTCGTCGCCGCTTCAACCTATCCCTCCAAATATTGGAGCTGGCGGGTCAGCTCCTCTATTCTTTTTCCAGCCGCCTCTAGCCTGGCCGATATTAGCGCCAGCTTGGTCTCGACCGCGGAGGCTTGGCCACTCTCAACTTCGGCCCGACACTCCACCTCTTTTATTCGGTCGCCTAGGTCCTCCTCCCGGGCCTTGGCCTCCTGCTGCTGAGTAAGCTTCTTGGACAGCGCTAGGGTTTGCTTCTTATATTTGTCGACCCTTCCTTGGCTGCGGGCGAGCACTTCCCCGAGTGGGACATTGCTGCGCAAAGGGCAAGGGCCCCATTGGCCAGCTGCACCGAAGGAACTCGTCAGCCACAAATCGACAAAGACATATCAAAAGGAAACTAGGTTTAAAGGATTACATGAAGCACTGACACTAGGACCATGTCAAGGATCCCAGCGTGGGACTATTATCCCATCTCCTCCTCGATCCATGAGGATCGAGCTGTCGCCAAGAGGACGGTGGCCTCCCCAGCATCCTCCATGGATGGGAGCCTGGGTGTCGGTCACCGCGATCGCTCCGGCATCTCATCGATCGACTGATGAGTTGGGCGGTGCGTGGATCGCCGGGATAAGCTCCCCAGCTTGGCCCTATGCCTGCTGGGCCTCCTCGCCCCGGCATCAGGCCCTCTAGCAACTATCTCCCCCTTCCCGATGGATGGGGGAGCCCTTTCCACCTCCAGCACGGTGGGAGCCGGAGGGCCACCAGCAACTCCAACCTGCCCTGCCTCGGCCAAATTTGTGGCGATAGGAGTTTCCTCCTCGGGGTCCAGGACAACCATGACAGCCTCAGTGGTGGCTGGAATTTCTGCCTCTTCCACCTCGGCCCTCGACGGACCGGGGACTTTTCCTTCGGCCGGCACTTCCTTGGCCGGTTCCTCCACAGGTGTCGGAGCTGCGGGGACTTCCTCATTTTTGGCCGGTGCGGCTTGGGCCCTCCTCCGTGCTCTTTTTGTCAGCTTCACTTCTTCGCCGGCCGCTTGCCTTTTCTGCCGCATCGCGGCCTCCAACTTCTCGGCTGAGATTTTCATTGCTGCACAAGAAATAGGCATTAGTGACAACACACAACAGACACCAAGCCGAGACAAAAAGGACAAATTTTTCTGCTGACCAACCGCCAGAGCCAATTCGGCCTCGGACAGGAGTTCCTTGTAGGTGGGGATCTAGCAGGAGGACAAGCTGTGGAAGAGTTCCCCATCCCTCTCACCTATGGATGAGTCTTCATTGGAACTAACATCCGGCTCTCTCCAATCGGTCCTCACCCCCCCTATGTGGGCAAACAGGAATCAGGACTTTCACCCCCTAATTTTGGATGGAAGACCTAGGGGAATAGCCCTACCCGGCCTGGCGGTAAATACCCACCAGGCTCCCTCACCCTAACGATGGAGTTTATAAAAGGCCCAGAACAAGGACAACCTAGCTCGAGAACCTTGGAAAATACAGAGGATGACAAAGGCGCAGATGATCCGAATCGAGTTCGGAATCAGCTGCGTCAGCACTAACCTATATCTATCTAGCAGGTTCAAGAAAAAAGGATGGAAAGGTAGGCGCAATCCACACCGAAAGAACACCTCATATAGAGCAACCCGCTCAGGAAGGCTGGAGGTCACTCTGTCCTCGGGCCCCGACATGGACAGGCAGATGAAGCTGGGAACCCTGTACATAGTCCTAAGGGCCTCTATGTCCTCGAGGGTCATGGTGGAGGCAACCCCCCCCTCCGGGCCTGCCGGGTCAAGACCTACCGCTGGGGGAAGCGCCGGATGGCTGGAAGATGTGGGAATCACTCTCGCAGTGGAGGTTTGGGTGGACGGGTGTTCACTCACCGTTGGCTGATCACGGATGGTAATTCCACCCACTGGCCGAGGTACTTGACTGGCTGAAGGGGCATGGTCCTCACTTGAAGACTGGGAAGACTCTACAACCGGCCTCTTACCCTCCCTGATAGCCCAGCGATCCATAAGTCAAAGAAGGGGAAACTGACATGGAGTTTAGGAAGAAGATGAAGGTTGAAGGTCTCGAATTGCAGAGGAACTCAAAGCTCAGGGAAGAAGGAAGCAGAGGAGGCAATAGCAGTGTAAGGGTCCCCCTCGAGCACAAGGGTCGGCTTTTATACCCCAACTTCAAATCACATTGCCCGAGGACTCGCCACATGGCCTACATCTATTGCGCCAAGTGTTCGTCCGTTGGCCATCTCACCCACGCCCAAGGCACGCCGCCTCGGTTCAGCCAAGGAGCGGGATCCCCGATCAATGATGGTGTATGAAAAATGGAGAGGCAATGATGACGCCCACCTTTTTCCCATCTTTTGAGAGGTGCCCCCTCGGGGCACCTGGCGCCGGCGTCAGCTCCCACCTACCACATAATTACGAAAGATTTTCGAAGCGACACCGCCTTGGAAGAGTACGCCAGCTCACCCGCCATTAAAAGTACCCATAACTGGTAATTATTTTTTAAATTTTTGCGCCCCTTCCGCCCAAAGGACAGCGGGCACGTGGTCCTTCGCGCTCAGGAGCGGGGGGCATCTGATGTGGCTGATGAAGCCACATGGGCAATCATGGCAAAATTAAGTAATCGGCCCCTGCAGCCCTTGTCGGCCTCGGCCTCTCCAGTCAAGCCGAGGCAGCCCCGACTTCTTCAAATCAGACCCACGTCCGCTCCGGCTCTTCCGCGTTGTCCCCGGCAGCCCTTGTTAGCCCCGGCTGCTCTAGCTAGGCCGAGGCAGCCCCGACCTCTTCAAGTTAGACCCGCATCCGCCCCGGCTCTTCCGTGTCGGCCCCGGCAGCCCCTGTCGACCCTGACCTCTCCAGCTATGCCGAGGCGGCTCCGACCTCTTCAAGTCGGACCCGCGTCTGCTCCGACTCTTCCACATCGGCCTCGGCAGCTCCTGTCAGCCCTGACCTCTCCAGCTATGCCGAGGTGGCCCCGACTTCTTCAAGTCGGACCCACGTCCGCCCCGGCTCTTCCGCATTGGCCCAGGCAGCTCCTGTCGGCCCCGACCTCTTCAAGTCAGACCCGCATCTACCCCAGCTCTTCCGCATCAGCCCCAGCGACCCTTGTCAGCCCTAGCCTCTCCAGCTAAGCCGAGGCGGCCCCAACTTCTCCAAGTTGGCCCCGCATCTGCCAGGACCATAAACTCTCTGACCCGCACAAAATGACATAGCCAGATCCATCTATCGCTTGGCCATACCATCGATGGGACCAGGCCCACCTACCAACTGGTACCATCGACCGATGGGACCTGGCCCACCAACCATCAGTTTCCCCATCTTCGATGGGACAAGACCTACCGACCAGCCCAAATTCACGTAACTCCCATGTGTTTTGCAGACATCTCTCCCTCATGGAATTTCATATGGCTAATCCCCATGCAAGTTTCAATTGCATATAAAAGGGTAAGTCCACTAAAGACTCAAGTATGCGAACACAAGCCCTCTCTTACTCTATCATTCCAGAGAAACTCCATCCCTCGGAGCCTTCTCTGCCCTAAGGAGCTCTCTTGAGCTCTCCTTCAGCTGTGACCTCGATTGCTAACTTGGGCATCGGAGGGTCCCTACCGGAGCACCCCCTCTGATTTTGGGACTTTTTGTAGGTCCTCCAGCTAGGTGAGGACCCAGCAAGCGAGCAACTTTTCTTCCCTATGCTCAAATCTGGCGATCGAGCGTCATCAGAAGTCATAACTCGAGGTTTTGTTTATCCTGAAGAGGAAGAAGGAGACTGTGGAAGGTATCCCTTCTATGGAAGGATATCAAAAAATACTTGAAGGCCTTTTGGATCTATACATCCTTCATTCAGGCTTGGAAATGAGGAGAGAATTAAATTTTGGGAGGATAATTGGGTAGCATTAGTCCCTTTAGTATACCTATTTGATGAGCTATAAGGATGAGTGATCAGAAGGTTTTATTCTGTATCAACAATCTAAAGCTCTACATCTCAACAATGAAGAATCCAAATGATTGACCCTTTCTCATTATCAGAGCAAGACACAGTTCTAGCAACTCCAAAGCCTTCTCTCTGTTGTTTGAATGATGTTCTGATATGAAAATATTGTAAAGATGATAAGTATAGCATGAATTCCAACTACAAATTCATTAATCATTGAGAAGTTAACTATCATTACTTCAGCTTTGTTTGAAAAAAGCTTTTGCCCTATAGAAAGTTAAGATTTTTTTTTAGTTGGTTCTTTGTGACAAGCTGCATACTTATGGTAATCTTGTAAAGAAAGGATGGATTGTCAACTTTAGCTATATACTTTGTGGAGGTAGCTGGGAACTATCTTTTTTCCAATGCCTCTTCTCAAGATCAATAGTGGAGTCTCTCACCAAGGCAGTCAAATTAAGCATATTGCCTTTCAGTATCTTTGGAATATGGTCGGAATGCAAGAGGAAAAATATATCTGCTACTAAAAAGAAGATTTGGGATCAATTAGTTATATCTTCCATGTGGCATATGTGGATTGAGCAAAATTAAAAAATATTTATCACAATAACTCTTCCTTCAATAAGTGATGAGGCCAATGAGCCCCATGGGCAACGATAATCTCACACGGGGTCGGACCAATCGTTTCTGGAGTCGGCCCTCGGACCACCCCTCAGCCTCGGTATGACAGTCCCTCGACCTTGGAAAGACATCCCCTCGGCCTCGGCATGACACCCCTTCGGCCTCGGGAAGACAACCCCTCGGCCTCGGGAAGATACCCCCTCGGCCTTGGCATGATAGCCCCTCGGCCTTGGCATGATACCCCCTATGCCTTGGCATGATACCCCCTCGGCCTCGAGAAGACATCCCCTTGGCCTTGGCGTGACAGCCCCTCAGCCTCAAAAGATACCCCCTCGGCCTCGGCATGACACCCCCTCGGCCTCGGGAAGACACTCCCTCGGCCTTAGCATGATAGCTCTTCGGTCTCGGGAAGACACCCCCTCGGCCTCGGCATGACACTCCCTCGGCCTCGTCCCCTCGGCCATGAACAGTGCCATGCAAGTGAACAGTGCCATGCAAATGAACAGTGCCATGCAAGTGCTCTATAATCAATGCTCTACGAGGGATAGCCGGCTTCAACTCAAACTTCATCTTCAGCCCCGTGGCTACACTTTGGGGCCAACATGCCTGACTTTATCGCCTATCACTATCCACATAGGACAATGGAAGGATGGCATGGGGGACACGTCTGGAAAATGCCGTAATGGTTGGCCATGCCCGCAGCAGCCTGCAATAGCTGTCCAAACCAAGCAGTACCTGCCAACTATGCGGCCACCCATATTTGATGGGATATGGCCTACACTTCTAACATGCCACTAAGAAGCAAGCTCTGCCATTGCTGTCATTGTTGCCACCATCATAAATGCTCTGACAAGTGATCATGCCCCAAGTCTCACAGACTCCAAGCATCAATAAAATGGGTAAGAGGGACCCTCAACAAGGTAACGGATAACTCACTACACTCCAAAATGCTCATTCTGGCTTACAGAGAGCACGGCTCTATGCCTCTCTCTTCTTCTCTCTTTCGAGCTTCCTTAAGCTCACGGCTGTTGCCCAAAGCACTAACTTAAGCGTTGGAGGGTTCCCGTCGGAACTCCGGTCCTCGAGACTTATTTGCAGGCTCCTAGATGCAAGAAGCTCGCCAGAGGATCCCGGGCTTGCTGGAGGAGGCAACCGTATGCTCGCGGACGTTCGAGGACAGTGATTTGGCATCAACAGATTGGCATGCCAAGGAGGAGCAGAACACGGATCGTCAGCGATGCTAGCTTGCAGATCCTCATCCTCTTTTTAGATCAAAATGGTGGATCAAAGCGATGGCGGCGATAAGAGCCCAAAAAGCTTCCATCAGTCATGCTGGAGGGCACCCTCAACGAGCTAGGCAACATGAGGCTTGCTCTCTGCTCCATCATCATCTCCACTTCAAGCCACTCAGGCGGACCAGCTCGCTGCCATCAACAAGACCAAACATTGGTGGCGGCTGTTTGAAGGCTACAAGAGCAACATCAAGCTCAAGTTCCCCAGCAAGAATACTATCAAGCTCGCCAACGAGTACCACAGTCATGAAGCCCCCCCCCCCCCAACCAAGGGCACCTGCACTTTTCAATTGCCATCAACATGACTCCCTGGGGGGCAGACCACCAGTGGGCTGATGTATCTAAATCATCATAAGGAGACAAATTCCTCCAAAGACGCTTTACAATGACAACCTCTTCTACTTGAATAGTCATAGTCCGCAAGAGGCGAGCAGTCCTAGGGCTATCTTCAGCCAATAGGAAGCTGATCAACACTCCTCCCTGGCTGCTTTTTCTCCCTCCAAACCATCTGCATCAAGTGCCACATCATCATCATCACCCGACATATCTTCCCGACTGGGTTTCCTTCAAGAAGTAAGGTCCTGGCCTGGCTGTGTGAGGTGGGGAGGACGTGGTCCAAGTTCCAGCCCAGTGCCATGCCATACAAACTTAAATAAATGAGATTCAATGCATGAGGGGAGGAAAGCTTGGTGCCAGCAAAGGGCAGAGAGAGGACATTAGGTAGAGGGGTCATTATGATCTTTCATTTCATATACTTGGATGTCAGGGCTTCATTAATGCCAAAAGAGACCAACAATGCCGGTTCTCCTCTGCTCTCAAATAGTCTTCTTCACCTTCACAAAATACCCCGATCCAGCACCAGAAAAAGCTGGGGAAAGCTTTGTCCCGACTTCATGCCGACCCCAGCGTCATTGAACACGACACAAAGGTCAAAAATCTACAAAGCTAAGTACACTACACTTTGAGAAAAGCTTCTTTTCATTAATACTTGAATGTATTGCAGAAAGACCGACTCCAGCATCAGCACCTAAGCTCAAGGCTAGCTTGGCAATAAAGACCGACTCCAGCGTCAGCAACAAAGATCATCAGCACAAAAAAAGGCACCTGAGCCTGGTCCATGCACCCTCAGGTCACCCTTCGGGGTCAAAAGGCATCTGAGCCTGGTCCACGCACCCTTAGGTTACCCTCCGGAGTTAAAAGGCACCTGACGACTCTCAACTCTCAGGTCATCCTTCGGGGTTAAAAGGCACCTGATGACTCTTAACTCTCAGATCACCCTTCGGGGTTAAAAGGAACCTGAGTCTGGTCCACACACCCTCAGGTCACCCTTCGGGGTTAAAATGCACCTGATGACTCTTAACTCTCAAGTCATCCTTTGGGGTTAAAAGGTACCTGATTCTGGTCCACGCACCCTCAGGTCATCCTTTGGGGTTAAAAGGCACCTAAGCCTGATCCACGCACCCTCAGGTCATCCTTTGGGGTTTAAAGGAACTCGATGATTTCAGCAACTCTTGGGTCACCACTCGAGCCAGCCGTGAAACCCTCGAGGTGGTTTTATTGCAGCTTTAGCGGCTCTGCTCCTCTGTCTTTATGGCCTTATTACAACCTCAACGGTATCATCTCAGCCCCAACGGCCTCATATCTGCCCCAGCAGCATTACTGCAGCCTCAGCGGCTCCATTCCTTTGCCTTCATGATCTTATTACAACTTCAGCAACTTTATACAGCCTCAACGGCTTCACTTTAGCCCTAACGGCTCTAAATCTACCTCAACAGCCAATGGCTAATCGGGTAAGACCTTTATTTAAATTATATACTTGCAACAGATTATCGGGCACCCACCTTCAAATTTTATAACAAAAGTAGAAGACCCAAAGTCAACTCACAGTCAGGAGAAACCGACTTCCCAACCACAGTTGATGGATATCCACTTCCAGACCCTACGTTGTGAGAGGATTACTGGTTGCTCCCAGCCAGTCTAAGGTAATCAATTTACATCCAACATTACTTAAAGTCTTTGAGCAGACAAAAGCATAAGGAAGCATGCAGACGTGGTCACAAGTCCATGAAAGGAAGACGAAAACTATCCAACGCTGGCATGCAGAGACAAGTGCAAAAGAAAGATATTATAATTCCTACACTTCTTTCGCTTGGCGGATGCAAGGTATGCAGTCGCACAAACTCAAGAATATGGGGGGCATCTGATGGGGCCAATGAGCTCCATGGGCAACAATAATCTCACCGGAATCGAACCAGTCATTCTGGAGTCAGCCCTCGGTCCAGCCCCTCGGCCTTGGGAAGACAGCCCCTCGACCTTGGCATAATAGCCCCTCGGCCTCGGAAAGATACCCCTTCGGCCTCGGCATGACACCCTCTCGGCCTCGGCATAACAGCCCCTCGGCCTCGAAAAGACACCCCCTTGGCCTTGGCATAATAGCCCCTTGGCCTCGGGAAGACACCCCCTCGGTCTCAGCATGACAGTCCCTCGGCCTTGGCATGACATCCCCTTTGCGTCGGCATGACATCCCCTCGGCCTCGGAAAGATACCCCCTTAGCCACGGAAGGAACCTCCTCGGCCTCAGGAAGATAGCCGCTTGGCCTCAGCATGACAGCCCCTCGGCCTCGAAAAGACAACCCCTCGGCCTCAGCATGACACCCCCTCGGCCTCGGGAAGACACTCCCTCGGCCTCGGCATGACAGCCCCTCAGCCTCGGCATGACACCCCCTCGGCCTCGGAAGACACCCCCTAGGCCTCGGCATGACAATCCCTTGGCCTTAGGAAGACACTCCCTCAGCCTCAGCATGATAGCCCCTTGGCCTCGGGAAGACACCCCCTTGGCCTCGGCATGACACCCCCTCGGCCTCTTTCCCTCGGCCATAAACAGTGCTATGCAAGTGAACAGTGTCATGCAATGATCAGTGCCATGCAAGTGCTCTATAATCAATGCTCTACGAGGGACAGCCTGTTAGGAAATATGTCCTACAACCAATCGTCTAGCTTATAAATGGTTGTGATTCATTGTACATTATTTATTTGATTAATAAAAGTTATTTTGGCAGTACAACATATTTTTCATCTTCCAATAGAACTTTTATATGTTGTAGTCCTTAGAATTACATTTATTCGATAAAGGAGGAATTATCGAGTAATTCTTAAATAGGTTCGCGACCAAATGATACGTTATTACCTAGGACAATAACGTAGTCAAGTATAGGTCATTGTGTGTCATATATGTTGGTTTGTCCTTTAAAACCAAGGAGTGTATGACATTAGTATGGCATGCAGGTGAGTGTAGGAGTACATTCACTGAACAGCGGCTCACCTCTGTTAAGTACTCTACTATCAAGGGTATCTCATAGAAGGGCAATGGGTATAAGTGTCCCTTTGACCTGAGACTATCATGGTGACTTAGTAAGCAACTCACTGTACTTAGGCGCTGAACTACCTGGATTTATAATCCAATGATAGAAGGATGCTGGGTACAGTCAAGTACTTATTAAATCAGTGATGAGTCAAGATGGAATTATCCACTCTAAGTATTAGAGTTAATACTCGGTTTGTGTTTTAATTTTGCAAAACCTTAGCCAGGGTAATCCATGTGAGGAGTCACATGATTGTACATGTTGAAACATACTTAGATGTTTTTGGAAGTTGGCAGTTAACTCTAAATTCATCTTGAGTATTTGGACAAGGAGATGAATTATATGGTAACCATAGCCTAGGTTCTTGAATATTACTTTGCATACATTCGGTCTATTCGGACATCGGGTACCATTGCTAGATAGTCACATCGATTGGTATAGAAAGTGTTCCTATGCTACCGACTTAGATTCGAACCTATGGAGTCACGCACATAGTCAGGTGACCTGGAGATAGGCTTAATCCATGATCTAAGTGGGACTTGGTCATATGGGTAATACCGAGTTTGTACTAGCAATGTCTAGCTAGCACTGGGCATTAGCGGTAGTACTTATTCTGGGAATGAACTTGAGTTAGTTTGTAACTCAAGAAAATTTTTAGGATTTATTCAGACCCATTGTGGGATAGGACTTGAACCATAGACCAATGGTTGGTTTGACGATAGAGTGGTTTAGATCTGGTTTCAAAGTGGTTTGAATCGGATATCCAATATAGCCTCTGATCGTTTATTTATGAATTTTAAAATCATAAATTACTTTAAATTGGAAATTAAAGAAGTTCAATGCAAAGTATGGTTCAAGATCTTCGCATGGGTTCTTCAAGATTTCAATTTGGACTTCAAACAGATTTAATCTAATTATTTCCGTATTTATAAATATTTTAAATATTTTTATATTATCGTTGTGGGCAGCCAACGATACTTTAAAACTTTAGAAAATTTATGATTCTGCCATTTTGTTTAAATTACGGTTCTGCCATTGAGATGGCATGAATTTGAAACTTCGTATAATTATTATTTTGCCATTTCAATAACGTGAATTTAAAATTTTATTTAAATTACAATCTTGCCATTAAGATGATATGAATCCGTAAATTTTCTTTACGCGTTGACAACGCGTGAATGCCTGTAACCCATCCGCTTTCGAAGATCGGATATTATCGTATCGTAAAACAAATTCAAAAGGTTGTTTTGGGTTGTTTTACGATGGGTTTATTTAAGAAGCTTTTCTCAACTTGGAGAAAAGAAAAAAGAGCAGAGAAAAAGAAGAGTCCAAAAATCAGAGAAGTCCAAACAGAGAGGGACTCCTCTCTTGGAGAAGAGTTCTCCATCCCTTCTGATTCCATATCCCCTGTCTCAAGGTTTACTGGCGTGCGTACGAAATAGAGGAGTGGCACGTGCGACTCTCGCAAAGCATCAAGAGGAAACTACTCACAGGAGATTAGATCTATATCCAGTTTTTGCATCAGGTACGCAAACTAACAAGTATAAAATTTAATTTTAAATTTTGCATGCTTTCAATTACAGATATACATGACGTATTTTATAAATTTAATTAGATTAAAATAAAATAAAATACATGCTGTTGGGGAGTTTGTTAAAAAATTATATGCCCCAATCTTATTGATTTTGATGATTACCAAAAGCCATGAGTATGTTAAAAGATGTAATGAGTTTATTTACATGTGCAATGAATTTATTTTGAACAATCAATGAGAATGTTAAAGTTTGACATTAATCATTTTGAAAGTAACTTAAGCTCAATGTTTAAGCTTTCAAAAAGAAATTTTATAATTCATATTTAATCAATGAGTTTTTGGAATACTTCTTGAATTAATTCTTAATGTCAATTTTATTGAATTCAAGTCAAAACAATGATTTAAAATGAATCTGGAACGATTTTAAAGTCAATCAGAAAACTTTCTGATTTTTGATACGTTCCGGAGCCGACTCTTGAGTTTCAGAGTCGACTCCCCTCAGAGAACAGAAATGTCTATCTGTCTCGAGTCGACCCACGTAATTTCACGAGTCGACCCCCGATTCTGTCGAGCCGACTCCATGACTGTGCGAGTCGACTCCGCTCAGACACCAGAGGTGTGTTTTTCTGAGCACTTCGCGAGTCGACCCCAACTTTTCATGAGTCGACCCCCGACTTTCAGGAGTCGACACTTTACTTTTGGTGAGTCGACCCTTTGACTTTCTAAACATTTCTATTTTTAGTATCACGACCTCGAGCCGACTCGGGAAAAGCATGAGTCGACTCCAGCAAATCTGGGCGAAATTTTTCGGATGCCAACTCAGCTCAACGGTAAGATTTTTGATTAACGGCTATTTTTCTTTGTCTCTAACGGCTATATTTTGCAGAATCTATAAATAGAGAAGCCGTTTTCAAATCAAGAGACGAATAGAGAGATATTTATTTCAAGAGAAAAGAAGAGAAAAATTGGAAAAACAGAGCTTCAGTTGAAAAAATCCGTGATTCAAAATAGAGTGAAAGAAAGAGTGTGAAATCAAAGGAAGTTCCTTCTGTGTTCAAGCTCAAATCCAAGGAAGCTTCAGAAGAAAATCCAAGTGCTATTCAAGAGCATCTCAAGAGATTTTCAACACTCAAAAGAGGAAAAGCCCAAATCAACTCCAACACATTCCGTGAAGAATCCAAGCTGAGGCCTGGTTCTACACTTCAAAGGAGTTGAAGAAAAGAAGAAAAGCTCAAAGCCAACCAACTGCAAATCAGGCTTATCTAAACTCTATTCTTACATTTGTTTATCTGCTCATTAAGGAGCTTGTAATTAAACAAACATATTTATTCTTTGTGTCTAGCTCAATCTGGGGGATTGAACTAGTTAGCTTGGGTGTGTTGAGTGGTTCGTTGTAAAACAACAAGTTTGAGTTGTGAGCTTGTAAAACAACTCTGCTGTAATCTAGGGTGATTATAGTGTGGACCCAAGTGAATCTTGGGAGTGGACGTAGGTGTTGGATACACCGAACCACTATAAAATCTTTGTGTTTGCCGTGCTTTATTGTCTCTTCTCTATCTCTGTTTTATTCACTGCAATTGTATTTACTTTGCATTGCCTTCATTCATCTCAAGCTAAATATTTAAAAGGCTAATTTTTAAAGAACCCAATTCACCCCCCCCCCTCTTGGGTTGTCATCTGGGCCAACAATTGGTATCAGAGCTAGTGCTCATTAGATTTTGATCACACGATCAAGAGCTAAAGTTCCAAATGGCAACACAAGTTGGTTCTTTTGCTGAAGGTCATTCTACGAATAGACCTCCACTTTTTAATGGCTCAAATTATTCTTATTGGAAAGCTAGAATGAGGATATTCATTCAAGCTTCTGATTATGAGCTATGGGGTGTTATAATCAATGGACCTAGTACACCCACACATGTTATAGATGGCACTATTGTTCCTAAGCCCGAAAGGGACTGGAATGATAATGATAGGAAAATGGCACAGCTTAATGCTAAGGCCATGAATGTTTTATATTGCTCCTTAGATGCTAATGAATTCAATAGAATCTCCACATGTAATTCCGCAAAGGAGATTTGGGATAGACTAGAGGTTACCCATGAGGGTACCAATCAAGTAAAAGAATCTAAAATTAATATTCTTGTTCATAAATATGAATTATTTAGCATGGAACAATCTGAAACCATTGCATGCATGTACACTAGATTCACTGATATTGTAAATGGTTTGAAAAGTCTTGGTAAGACATATACTAACTCTGAACTTGTTCAAAATTCTTAGGTCATTACCAAGATCATGGGAAGCAAAAATGACTGCAATCCAAGAAGCTAAGGACCTCAACACTTTACCCTTAGAGGAGCTTCTAGGATCCTTATGACCCATGAGCTGACTATGAGGCAGCATGTTGAGGAGGATTCAAAGAAAAAGAAAGTAATTGCCCTCAAAGCTGCAAAAGAAGAAGAGAGCAGCAGTGATGATGATGATGATAATGATGAAGAGACTGCTCTCTTAGCAAAGAAATTTAAAAGATTTATGAGGAGAAAGAAACCCTTCCACAAGAAAAATTTGGAGCTAAGTGGGAAGGAGAAAAGGATAAAAATAAGGACAAGGACAAAGAAAAAGAGAAAGACCCCTTGACTTGTTATGAGTGTAATAAACCGGGGCACTTTAGGAATGAATGTCCATTGAAGAAAGCCTACAAAAAGAAAAAGAAGGCTTATATGGCGACTTGGAGTGACAGCGAGGAATCTTCTTCCGAAGAAGAAGAACAAAAGGAAGTCGCAAACGTATGCTTTATGGCGGACGACAACGATGAGGTAAGTTCCGACAACCCTTGCGATGAATTTGCTTTTGATGAACTTTTTGATGCTTTTAATGAACTTGTTGGGGATTTCAAAGTTTTGAAAAAGAAATACAAAATTTTGAAAAATGAAAACTTAACTTTCATTCAAGAAAAGGAAAATCTTAATGAAATTAAGAAACTTAAATCTGAAAATGAAATTTTAATGAAAGAAAAGGAATCAATCTCAAATGAAAAGATAAACTAAAGAATGAGGTTGAAAAACATAAAACATAGTTGATAAGTTTACATTAAGTTCAACTAAATTAGACATGTTATTAAATAGTCAAAAAGCAGTTTTTGACAAAGCCGGATTAGGATATAACACTTTAAGAAAACAAAAATCACTTAAAAATATTTTTGTAAGTGCTGGCCAAAGTAATTTTACATGCTTTAAATGTAATCAAAAGGACATAAATCTTATGAATGTAAAATTCTAAAACCTAATAAAACTTAAATGTTAAAGGAAAGAAAATATGGGTTCCGAAAGGAACAATATTTGTTGGTACTAACCATGAAGGACCCAAGAAAGCTTGGGTACCTAAACATAAAGTTTGATTTCATTGCAGGAATGTCTTGTGGCCAAGAGATCAAAGAGAAAGTGGTATCTTGATAGTGGCTGCTCAAGACATATGACGGGTGACAAAGAAGAATTCATCACCCTAGAAGAAAAGAAAGGAGGAGTTGTTACATTTGGCGACAATGGCAAAGGCCAAATCTTGGGGTTTGGTAACATTCAAATAACTCCCTCCACATTTATTGAAATGTACTTTATGTTGATGGTTTAAAACATAACTTAATTAGTATAAGTCAATTATGTGACAAAGGTTTTAAAGTTTCATTTGAATCTTCTTTATGCACTGTAGCTAATCCCATTGATAATAGCATTGTTTTTATTGGAAATAGAAATGGCAATGTATACATGATTGATTTAGACAAATTGTCTACTAATAATCATTGCTTAGTTGCAAATAATGCTAATATGAATGAGATTGGTTGGTTGTGGCATCGAAGATTAGGTCACGCAAGCACACACCTTATTTCAAAACTAATTAGAATGGATTTAGTAAAAGGTTTACCTAAATTAGATTTTGAAAATAAAATATGTGATGCATGTCAGTTTGGAAAACAAACTAGAAGTTCTTTCAAATCTAAAAATATTGTTTCAACTTCTAGGCCTTTAGAGCTACTTCACATGGACCTTTTTGGACCAACTAGAACCACAAGTCTAGGAGGAAAGAAATATGGTCTTGTGATAGTAGATGATTACTCTAGATTCACTTGGGTAATGTTTTTAGCTCACAAAGATGAGACTTTCTCGATATTCATGAAATTCTTCAAGAAAGTAACAAATGAGAAAAACACTACCATAGTGTCTCTAAGAAGTGATCATGGAACTGAATTTGAAAATCACTTATTTGAAAGTTTTTGCAATGAAAATGGTATTAATCATAATTTTTCAGCACCTAGGACCCCACAACAAAATGGTGTAGTTGAAAGGAAAAATAGGACTCTAGAAGACATGGCCCGTACCATGCTATGTGAAAGTAAACTCCCGAAATACTTTTGGGCGGAAGCTATTAACACAGCATGTTACATCTTAAATAGAGCTTTAATAAGACCTATTTTAAAGAAAACACCTTATGAATTATGGCATGATAGAAAACCCAATATAAAATATTTTCATGCATTTGGTTGTAAATGTTTTGTTCACAATAATGGTAAAAACAATTTAGGCAAATTTGATGCTAAATCTGATGAAGGAATATTCTTAGGATACTCAACAACTAGTAAAGCATATAGAGTATTTAACAAGAAAACTTTAGTTGTTGAAGAATCCATTCATGTAGTTTTTGATGAATCTTTAGCAACTCGTTCTGAAAAATTTGATGATGAGGAAGATACAAACATAATTGAAAAAGATCTTGAAAAATTAAATATTGATGTATCTTTAGATCAAGAACAAGAAGCTAAAGATAATGATTCACCTAAGGATGATGATACTAACGCTAATCATAATGATGTAGATCTACCTAGGGATTGGAGATATGCTTATAGTCATCCTAAGGAATTGATTATAGGTGATCCATCTCAAGGAATAAGAACTAGATCATCATGAGAAATATTAGTAATCATCTTGCATTTGTATCACAAATTGAACCTAAAACTATTGAAGAAGCTGAAAAAGATAATAATTGGATGTTAGCAATGCAAGAAGAATTAAATCAATTTACAAGAAATAATGTATGGACTTAGTTGAAAGACCTAAAAATCATTCAGTTATAGGATCAAAATGGATATTAGAAATAAACTAGATGAAAATGGCATAGTAATTAGAAACAAAGCTAGATTAGTTGCAAAAGGATATAATCAAGAAGAAGGTATTGATTTTGATGAAACCTTTGCACCAGTAGCTAGATTAGAAGCCATTAGACTATTACTTGCATTTGCATGTCATATGAATTTTAACTTATTTCAAATGGATGTAAAAAGTGCATTTTTAAATGGATTTATAAATGAAGAAGTATATGTAGAACAACCACCAGGTTTTGAAGATCACGAATTTTCAAATCACGTTTTTAAATTGCACAAAGCATTATATGGTTTGAAACAAGCACCTAGAGCTTGGTATGATAGATTAAGTAAATTCTTAATTGAAAATGATTTTATAAGAGGAAATGTTGATAAAACTTTGTTTTTGAAAAGAAAAGGTAAAGATTTATTAGTAGTTCAAATATATGTTGATGATATTATTTTTGGTGCTACTAACAATACTCTATGTCAAGATTTGCTAAGTTGATGCAGGGAGAATTTGAAATGAGCATGATGGGAGAACTCAACTTCTTCCTTGGACTCCAAATCAAACAAAGCAAAGAGGGAATCTTTATCAACCAAACAAATACACAAGAGAAATCCTAAAGAAGTTTGGTATGGAATCAATTAAACCCCTCGGAACACCAATGAGTCCTTCATGCAAGCTGGACAAAGATGAAGAAGGTAAGAAGTTGATCAAAATATTATCGAGGTATAATCGGATCCCTACTTTACTTAACTGCAAGTAGACCAGATATAATGTTTGCTGTTTGCTTATGTGCTAGATTTCAGTCAGAACCTAAAGAATCACATTTAATTGCTGTTAAAAGAATACTAAGATATGTAAGTGGAACAAAAAATGTAGGTTTATGGTATTCTAGAGACTCCACATTAAATCTGATTGCATACACTGATTCTGATTATGCTGGATGTAAGTTAGATAGAAAAAGCACAAGTGGTGCATGCCAATTCTTAGGAAGTAACTTAATCTCATGGTTTAGCAAAAAGCAAAATTCAGTTGCATTATCAACTACTGAAGCTGAATATGTAGCAGCTGGAAGTTGCTGTGCTCAAATCCTATGGATTAAGCGACAACTTGAAGACTATGGTATCACACTTGATAAAACACCTATAAGATGTGATAACACAAGTGCAATTAATCTAACAAAGAATCCAATTCAACATTCAAGAACAAACACATAGAAATTAGATATCATTTTATAAGAGAACATGTAGCAAATAATGAAATATGTCTTGATTATGTTAACACTGAAGAACAATTAGACATATTTACAAAACCTTTAAGTGAAGAAAGATTCTGTTATCTTAGAGGAGAGTTAGGGATTTGTGATCCATTAGAATGAATTTGAAACCCCTAAGGAAATTTTATCTAAGATTCTTTCAAATCCTTGATCTTTAAGGAAATCTTATCTAGAATTCATATCTAATTGATCATTCATATCAATGATTATTTTATCAATTTTTATGATCAAATTCCGGACACATTTCAGAAATTTCATGTTTTTGCTCTGAAATGGTCTCGGAGCCGACTCGGTGCGTATCGGAGTCGACTCCTGGTTTCGACTGAAACTCTCGGGTCGACCCCTTCTCGGCGCGAGTCGACTCCACTTCGGGATGGTTTTCTGTGACTGTCCGGAGTCGACCCCTTGCTTTGCGCGAGCCGACTCGAAGTGGTCCCAGGTTGATTTATCTAGGGCAGAGTCGACTCGCCGTTCATTTCAAACTTTCCAATCTCTCAAAATACTCTCTCCAAAATATTCCAGACCTTCCAAATTTCCAAAATCACTGATTAATCCTTCCAATCGACCAATGGCACCCAAAACTCGAGGTTCCAATCTTGCTGCGGCCGGTGTGAAGAGGAAGAGAGCCGTGAGGAAGACGGTGAGGCGTCCGGTGCGTGAGCCTTCTCCAAGCACGGATTCACTTCATCATCTTCAACCCCCAATGCTTCTCCAGCCACTGCTCCTTCTCAGGTAGATAGATTAGCAGATAGAATCATTACCACGGGTAGAAAAGTGGATTTTGAACTTTTTGAGGCAGAGGGATTTTATTGGGAGACAATTGATAGAATGGGATGGGAGAAGATATGTTCCCTGGATTGCCCTACTTATCCCGCTCTTGTAAAGGAGTTTTATAAGAACTTGTCTAGAGGAGATCATGGTCTCATAAGCACTGTGAGAGGAAATAGGATCTCAGTGACTGTAGAGCTTCTGTCTAGACTATTGGATCTACCCTTATCAGGACTGCCACATTTTCTTCTGAAGACCGAAGCCCTGCTCTTGCTAGATTACTTAACCGAGAGTTGTCGGTTTTGAGGAAGTTTTTGCCAACCAATTATCCCTAGAACTGAGATTGCTTCATAACATTGCAGTAGGATACTTTTTCCCAAAATAGGAAGATTTGATTATGTATCTGAAAGGGACATTTTGTGATGGATGCTATTGTACGGGCAAACCAATAAACCTTCCCAGTATGATTCTTTGGTATATTGCTGACTGTGGAGGAAAGAGGAAATCTAGCTTGCCCTATGGTATGATCCTCACAAGATTTTCCAGAGTCAAGGAATTGTTATTTCTGACAGTGAGCCAATGAGGAACCTGAGGCATACAGACTTTTACAGCTTGGCCACCATTCATCGGATGGGTTTTATTAAGAAAAATGGAATATGGGAGAGGAAAGGATTAGTAGAAGAAAGAGCTAGGATGCTGAGGCACCAGGTCCATCAGTTAGACACTCTTCACCTGCACCTCCGAGCCCTCCTACTTCTGCACCTGCTCCTACCCTGCTCAGTTATTTGATCAAGCTTCATCTCTTCTGCTGGCTTCTCAGATCTACAATTAAAGCAACTCAAAGGACTTTTGATGATCAGTCAGAAAATTAAAGTCAGAGTTTGAAATAAGTTCATGAACCTAAAGGAGACTCTATATTCTTTGGATGAAGAATCACTAAAATTGAGTCTACTCTCAGCACTTCTTCAAAGTCTTTAAGTGGAGATCTCAAGAACATTTTGAAGAACTTAAAGATATTTGCGGAGATGGCGAAACCTACTCTAAATGCAATGCGGAGCTTCAAGACAAAATTTTGACTGCTTGCACCTTTGTAGATGAAGGCTAAAAGACTATGTAAAAATCCAATCAGATGGAATGAAGAACATAATTGATCATTTGACTAGGATTGTTAGAACTCATTTCTAATGTATTAGATTTTCAATCCTTGCTATGTATTGAAGTTAATGTTATGTTTACATTTTGATATCAATGTATTAGACACTTTGATGTATTAGACTCTTTGATGAAATGAAATGTTATTTTGATTACTCAATGTATTTCTTTCTATCAATGAATGAATGATGAATGCTTCTCTACCTTTTTGTTGATAACAAAAAAGGGGGAGAGTTTTATAGTTTTATGATTGAATATTTGAGAAATCAAATTCAATGAGATAATAATTGATATTTATTAAGTTTCATAGGGGGAGCTACCTCATTCAGGGGGAGCCTAAGCCTATTTATGAAATCAAAATAAATTCAAATCAATCATGCATAAACTCAATTTTTGTCATCATCAAAAAGGGGGAGATTGTTGGGAAGATTATTGAAAAATTATATGCCCCAATCCTTTTGATTTTGATGATTACCAAAAGCCATGATAAAAGATGTAATGAGTTTATTTACATGTGCAATGAATTTATTTGAACAATCAATGAGAATGTTAAAGTTTGACTTTAATCATTTTGAAAGTAACTTTAAGCTCAATGTTTAAGCTTTCAAAAAGAAATTTTATAATTCATATTAATCAATGAGTTTTTGGAATACTTCTTGAATTAATTCTTAATGTCAATTTTATTGAATTCAAGTCAAAACAATGATTTAAAATGAATCTGGAACGATTTTAAAGTCAATCAGAAAACTTTCTGATTTTTGATACGTTCCGGAGCCGACTCTTGAGTTTCAGAGTCGACTCCCCTCAGAGTACAGAAATGTCTATCTGTCTCGAGTCGACCCACGTAATTTCACGAGTCGACCCCCGATTCTGTCGAGCCGACTCCATGACTGTGCGAGTCGACTCCGCTCAGACACCAGAGGTGTGTTTTTCTGAGCACTTCGCGAGTCGACCCCAACTTTTCATGAGTCGACCCCCGACTTTCAGGAGTCGACACTTTACTTTTGGTGAGTCGACCCTTTGACTTTCTAAACATTTCTATTTTTAGTATCGACCTCGAGCCGACTCGGGAAAAGCATGAGTCGACTCCAGCAAATCTGGGCGAAATTTTTCCGATGCCAACTCAGCTCAACGGTAAGATTTTTGATTAACGGCTATTTTTCTTTGTCTCTAACGGCTATATTTTTGCAGAATCTATAAATAGAGAAGCCGTTTTCAAATCAAGAGACAAAGAGAGAGATTTATTTCAAGAGAAAAGAAAAGAAAAATCGGAAAAACAGAGCTTCAGTTGAAAAAATCCGTGATTCAAAATAGAGTGAAAGAAAGAGTGTGAAATCAAAGGAAGTTCCTTCTGTGTTCAAGCTCAAATCCAAGGAAGCTTCAGAAGAAAATCCAAGAGCTATTCAAGAGCATCTCAAGAGATTTTCAACACTCAAAAGAGGAAAAGCCAAATCAACTCCAAAGTTCATTCCGTGAAGAATCCAAGCTGAGGCCGATTCTACACTTCAAAGGAGTTGAAAAGAGAAAAGAAGAAAAGCTCAAAGCCAACCATCTGCAAATCAGGCTTTTCTAAACTTTATTCTTACATTTGTTTATCTGCTCATTAAGGAGCTTGTAACTGAAAAACAATATTTTATTCTTTGTGTCTAGTTCAATCTGGGGGATTGAACTAGTGGAGGTAGTCTTACCTCGGTTCAAGCTTGGTTAAGCTTGGGTTAGGGTTTTTGTGCTGGTGAGCCCTTGAAAACCAGCTGGGTTCGTTGTGCGCCGGGAAAACAACAAGTTTGAGTTGTGAGCTTGTAAAACAACTCTGCTGTAATCTAGGGTGATTATAGTGTGGACCCAAGTGAATCTTGGGAGTGGACGTAGGTGTTGGATACACCGAACCACTATAAAATCTTTGTGTTTGCCGTGCTTTCATTGTCTCTTCTCTATCTCTGTTTTATTCACTGCAATTGTATTTGCATTGCTATTGCCTTCATTCTTAAGCAAAATATTTTTAAAAGGCTAATTTTTAAAGAACCCAATTCACCCCCCTCTCTTGGGTTGTCATCTGGGCCAACACATGCATACAAATAAACCTGAGATCTTGGGGTATCGTAAAATCAAATTTTTCCTACAAATGGTATCAGAGCCTCCCAGGTTTAGGAATGCATAGTAAATCTGTAATGATCAAAGCATGTTTTTAAAGTAGATCTAGTGTAGATCTAAAAATGATATATGATTATAGCATGTTTATTAATGATCAAAGCATGTTTTAAAGTAGATCTAATGTAGATCTAAATATAAAGCATGTTTAAAGCATGTTTATTATTGATAAAAGCATATTTATTAGTAGGACTAATGTATATCTAGAACCGTATGCTTTGCTATGTTTCTGGATTGGGTGGATTCATTTGGCCATCTAGTCTATTGAGGTTTCACAACCTTTGTTACCCTCACCACGGGATGCTAATTATGTTATGATCCATAAAATAGATCTAAAATAAAATAATAAAAAAGGTTAAAATTATTTTACATTTTTGATCTGAATGTCATGATGTTTTAGATTAGATCTAATATTAAATTATGACATAAATTTAATTAAATTAACATTAAAATTTTGGATCATAAATAAAATATTGTAAAATTGTTTTACAAGATAAATCTTGAAATTGTTTCAAATTAGAATGGATTAACTTAATTAAGAATTAAGTTGATGATTAAAAGATTTTAAATCATAAATCCATAAATCTGGGTAAATGGGTTAGCTAGGGTTAGGTTCAGTAATTGGGTTAGACCTGAGTTTAGAATGAATGGACCAAGTAGAGAATTAAGTCTAATCAAATGTTGAATTAGGTTTCTTCTTTTTCTGATTAGTTAGATTGATTAGTCCATACATCTAAATGGACTTGATTTGAGGCTCAGTGGACACCCAAGTCTTTAGGCAAATTTAATTGGGTCTGGTCAACCACTTAGTGTCTAGAAAGGTTCTGATCAAGGTCGCGGCTACCTCTCACCTGGCTAGTTGATTATCAGCTGGTGTCTAGGCAAGATGGTTAATGGCACAACTCGGCCTTTTTGATCAAGCCGGCCTGACTAAGTGGTCCCAGCACTTGATTAGACTAGCCTATTGACTTGAGCTAACCCATGCTTCCTAAGGAAAATCAATTTGACTGATTTAGGTACCCATGGACCAAATTAATAAACCCAACTAAATGGTTTAGTGGAAGAATACTTAAATTGGTCCATGTCATTCATGTGTCACAAATTAATCAAACCCTCTAAAATTATTAGGTCCCTAAAGTGACTAAATTATGGGGATAATTAGGTCATAGCCTCCCATTAAGAGAGTGATAATGATTCCAATGGCTAAGATGATTATTGGAGGCCCAAAGGCCTGGTACTCATCTGGTTTTTGGAATTATCATTCATATTATGATGGTTCAATGCAACTCTTTTAACGATGGTCAGGTGGGCCGGCCAAAGTCGGGCTTGACCAATTCCTTGGTTAGAAGCTTGAACATGTCATGTTAATGGTTGGACCTAACCAGGACACCCAATAGGAGGCCCAAAGGCCGATTGGCGTGTAACCTGGGGCAAAATAAATTACTAGAAATTATTTGGGGAAACAATTGATTATGAACCTACCTTTAGATACATGTGGGTGGGTCGGCCAAAGTCGGCTCATATGTAGTCTACTGGGTTCTAGTACCCACTAAGAAATTCGGAGTAATTTCTCGGGTTGGAGGTAGGGGCTACCAACCTGAATAAAATAGTGGGAGGGCCTTAGATTATAAGTCCAAGTCTATAGGTTTAAATAAATCATGTACACTAATAAGTTTTTGGTTTTCCTTTCAGAAATGTCTACAAATCTGTCGCTTCGGTCACTGTTGGACAGTGATAAACTGACAGGTCCAAACTTAAAACTTCGATAGCTGGTATCAAAGGCTTAGGATAGTCCTAGAGCATGAGAGGATCCTTTATGTGTTAATGGATCCTGCACCTGAGCAGCCAGCCCCTAATGTGCGGGATGTGGTCAGGGACACTTATCTGAAGTGGACCAATGACCGCACCACAGTGCGCTGCATAATGCTGGCTTCTATGAATGATGAGTTCAGTAGGAAATTTGAGGAGGCCCAACCGGAACAAATACTCCAAATGTTGAAGGAATCTTTCGGGACGCCAGATGACATTGAAAGGTACAAAATGTCTAGTACCATCTTCAACGCGCATATGCATGATGGGACTTATGTCACCGACTATGTACTGTACATGATCGAGATGATAGAACGTTTGGGCAAACTTGGATTTCCTTTACATGAGCAACTTGGGAAGGATGCATACTAAACTCCCTGCCTAGCTCCTACCTAGACTTCTCAGTCATTATAGAATGACGAAGCCTGCAGTAAACTATCATGGTTTGCTGGGTCTACTGCAGACTTTTAAGAAAGATCACCAGCTTCAAAAGAAGTCAGTGAACTTGGTGGGAGGTTCGGGGGCAGATCGTCATCACCTTAAGAAAGGGATGAAGAAGAAAAATAAAAGAAAGAAGGTGCAACATACTGGGCCTAGTCAGACCAAGAAGAAGAGGGCTAACAAAAGTCAAGCAAAGTGCTTCTACTGCAAGAAGCTGGGTCACTGGAAAAGGAACTGTCCCTAGTACAAAGCAACCCTGGATCCAAACAGGCCTAAGAAGAAAAACCTGCAAGGAGTTGCTGGACAAGGTATTTATATGATAACACCTTGTAATTTTTTTTGTCTATGATACTACTAATTGGGTATTAGATACCGGAGTCCAATTCATATTTGCAATTCTTTGCAGGGGCTTTGAATTAGTAGAAGATTCAAAGAAGGTGAAAGATTCCTAAACGTGGGTGATGGAAGCTGAGTTCCAGTACTAGCGTTGGGAGTCATGGAGCTTTATTTTGAATTTAATAAAATATTGCTTAGTGAATGTCACTATTGTCCTGCATTTTTATTAAATGTCATTTTCTAGGCCAGTTGGCTATTAAAGGATATGATTTTTCAATAAAGAAAGATATTTTAAATATCATTGTGAATGATGTATCTATGATGTGTGGACAATTGAGCAATGGAATTTACCTTCTATCACATCCTGTTAATGTATTATGCACTCCAAACAAACGCCCCAAAATAGATGATGTTGATGACTCATACCTTTGGCACTGTAGGCTAGGTCATATAAACAAAAACAGGATAAGCAGGTTAGTCAGAGAGGGCATCCTCAATGACATTGATTGTGAATCAATTAAAACTTGTAAATCCTATCTTCTTGGGAAAATGACCAAGTCACCTTTTACTGGAAAAGGTGAAAGAGCCAAAGAGATTCTAGGCCTCATACATATGGATGTTTGTGGACCTATGAATACTGCCTCTATGAGAGGGTTTAGCTATTTCATTACATTTACAGACGACCACTCCAGGTTCGGTTATGTCTTCCTAATGAGACATAAATCTGAATCATTTGAAATGTTCAAACGATATCGTAGTGAGGTAGAAAACAAACTGGAAAGAATATTAAAATCCTTCGATCAGATCGAGGAGGTGAATATCTTTCTAATGAGTTTTTGACATATCTAAAGGAGAATGGATTCTCTCTCAATGGACACCTCCAGGGACACCCCAGTTAAATGGTGTATCTGAAAGGAGGAATCGAACCCTATTAGATATGGTTCGTCCATGATGGGCTTTGCTAGTTTGCCTATCTCCTTTTGGGACTACGCACTTGAGTCGGCCTGTTACATTCTTAACAGGGTCCCTAGTAAATTTGTTGCTAAAACTCCATATGAGATATGGACGGGGCGTAAGCCGGTGCTCACACACCTTAGGGTCTGGGGGTGTCCAGCTTATGTCAAGAGATTGTTGATAGACAAGCTAGGACCAAGGTCTGACAAATGCATCTTTGTTGGATATCCAAAGGAGTCTAAAGGATACTACTTCTACCACACTGAAAAGCAAAAGTTGTTTGTCAGTATGAGAGCCACCTTTTTAGAAAAGGAGTATCTTACTGGAAGTGCTAAGGCTAATGTTGAACTTAATGAAGTTCGACAAGGAGAAGTACCTTTACACTCAGAAACCGCTATGGAACCAGCTTTGATTGGTTCAAACCTGGAGCCCGTTGAGGTACCATTAAGGAGATCTGGTAGAGTACCACATCAGCCGGATAGATACTTGGTTTCTTGGTCCATGATGGCGATCCTATTGAGCTCGATGAGAACAACGAGGATCCATCACCTATATGGATGCAATGCAGAGGTCTGATTCTGAGAAATGGCTTGAGGCCATGAAATCTGAAATGGAATCTATGGAGATCAACAGTGTATGGACACTTGTGGATCCATCTGAAGGGATAAAACCCATTGGGTGCAAATGAATTTTTAAGAAGAAACGAGACGCAGACGGAAAGGTGGAGACCTATAAAGCTTGTCTGGTTGCTAAGGGATATCGTCAACATCATGGTATAGACTATGACGAGACTTTTTCTCCTGTAGCAATGCTCAAGGCCATTCGGATCATGCTTGCTCGGGCTGCATATTTTGACTATGAAATCTGGCAAATGATGTTCGAACAGCTTTTCTGAATGGAGAGCTGGAAGAGGAGGTGTATATGATACAACCTGAAGGATTCATATTGCAGATGTATCAAAAGTATGCAAACTCCAAAAGTCCATCTATGGACTAAAGCAAGCATCTCGGAGTTGGAATATATGTTTTGATAAGTATATCAAAATTATGGCTTCGTTAAGAACGAAGAAGAACCCTGCATATATAAATGGGCTAATGGTTCTGTAGTTATGCTTCTTGTATTGTATGTAGATGACATTCTCTTAATTGGGAATGACATTCCTACATTACAGGGAATAAAGGTTTGGTTAATGTCACAGTTCTCCATGAAGGACTTGGGAGAAGCTTCTTACATTCTAGGGATGAAGATATAGAGATAGATCACAGTTAACGTACATCGAGACTATGCTGAAAAGGTTCAGCATGGAAAATTCTAAGAAAGGCTATCTTTTGATAGGCCATGGATTTCACTCTCTAAGAAGGATTGTGCGACAACTCTTGAAGAGAGGGAACGTATGAGTAGGATTCCATATGCTTCAGCAGTGGGTTCTATTATGTACGCCATGACATGTACGAGACCGGACATAGCATATTCACTAGGAGTAGTGAGTAGATATCAGTCTAACCCAGGTGAAGCACATTGGAAAGTGGTGAAAACCATCCTTAAGTATTTGCGAAATACTAAAGACCAATGGCTTATTTATGGAGAACCCGACTTGAAGCTTATGGGATATACTGACTTCAGTTTTCAGTCAGACAAAGATGATAGCAAGAGTGTATTAGGGTTTGTCTTTACCCTAAATGGAGGAGCGATCTGCTGAAAAGTTCTAAGCAACACACAGTGACAGATTCTATATGCGAGGTGGAGTATATTGCAGCATTAGATGCAGCAAAGGAAGCAGTATGGCTACAAAAATTTTTGAGCGAGCTGGAAGTGGCACCTGCCCTGAGTGGTCTTGTTCCAGTGTACTGTGACAGCTCTGGAGCAATTGCCCAAGCCAAAGAGCCAAAATCTCATCACCGCACCAAGCATATATTGCGTCGCTATCACCTTGTACAAGAAATCATGGAACGAGGTGACGTCGAGCTTCGGAAGATCGACGGAAAGGAGAACCTAGCTGACCCATTTACTAAAGCTCTTGGAGTCAAGGAGTTCGATGAACACAAATGGAAGATGGGTATTAGATACTGTTCCGATTGGCTCTAGTCCAAGTGGGAGTTGTTAGGAAATATGTCCTACAACCAATCGTCTAGCTTATAAACGGTTGTGATTCATTGTACATGATTTATTTGATTAATAAAAGTTATTTTGGCAGTACAACATATTTTTCATCTTCCAATAGAACTCTTATATGTTGTAGTCCTTAGAATTACATTTATTCGATAAAGGAGGAATTATCGAGTAATTCTTAAAAGGTTCGCGACCAAATGATACGTTATTACCTAGGACAATAACGTAGTCAAGTATAGGCGTTGTGTGCCATATATGTTGGTTTGTCCTCTTAAACAAGGAGTGTATGACACTAGTATGGCATGCAGGTGAGTGTAGGAGTACATTCACTGAACAATGGCTCACCTCTGTTGAGTACTCTACTATCAAGGGTATCTCACAGAAGGACAATGGGTATAAGTGTCCCTTTAGACTGAGACTATCATGGTGACTTAGTAAGCAACTCACTGTACTTAGGCGCTGGACTACCTGGATTTCTAATCCAGTGACGGAAGGATGCTAGGTACAGTCAAGTACTTATTAAATCAGTGATGAGTCAAGATGGAATTGTCCACTCAAAGTATTAGAGTTAATACTCGGTTTATGTTTTAATTTAGCAAAACCTTGGCCAGGGTAATCCATGTGAGGAGTCACATGATTGTACATGTTGAAACACACTTAGATGTTTTTGGAGTTGGCAGTTAACTCTAAATTCATCTTGAGTATTTGGACAAGGAGATGAATTATACGGTAACCATAGCCTAGGTTCTTGAATATTGCTTTGCATACATTCGGTCTATTCGAACGTCGGGTACCATTGCTAGATGGTCACATCGATTGGTATAGAAAGTGTTCCTATGCTACCGACTTAGATTCGAACCTATGGAGTCACGCACATAGTCAGGTGACCTGGAGACAGGCTTAATCCCTGATCTAAGTGGACTTGGTCATATGGGTAATACCGAGTTTGTACTAGCAATGTCTAGCTAGCACTGGGCATTAGCGATAGTACTTATTCTGGGGATGAACTTGAGTTAGTTTGTAACTCAAGTGAATTTTTGGGATTTATTCAGACCCATTGTGGGATAGGACTTGAACCATAGACCAATGGTTGGTTTGACGATAGAGTGTTTAGATATGGTTTCAGAGTGGTTTGAATCGGATATCCAATATAGCCTTTGATCGTTTATTTATGAATTTTAAAATCATAAATTACTTTAAATTGGAAATTAAATAAGTTCAATGCGAAGTATGGTTCGAGATCTTCGCATGGGTTCTTCAATATTTCAATTTGGACTTCAAACAGAATTAATCTGATTATTTCCGTATTTATAAATATTTAAATATTTTTATATTATCGTTGCGGATACTTTAAAACTTCAAAAAATTTAAGATTCTGCCATTTTGTTTAAATTACGATTCTACCATTGAGATGGCGTGAATTTAAAACTTTGATTAAATTATGATTTTCCATTTCGATAACGTGAATTTAAAATTTTATTTAAATTACAATCTTACCATTAAGATGATATGAATCCGTAAATTTTCTTTATAAATTTTTTTTTGAACATTGACAACGCATAAACGCTCGTAACCCATCCACTTTCGAAGATCGGATATTATCGTATCGTAAAATAAATTCAAAAGGTTGTTTTGGGTTGTTTTATGATGGGTTTATTTAAGAAGCTTTTCTCAACTTAGAGAAGAGAAAAAAGAGCAGAGAAAAAGAAGAGTCCAAAAATCAGTGAAGTCCAAACAGAGAGGGACTCCTCTCTTGGAGAAGAGTTCTCCATCCCTTTTTATTCATATCCCCTGTCTCAAGGTTTCCTGGCGTGTATACGAAATAGAGAAGTGGCACGTGCGACTCTCGCAAGGCATCAAGAGGAAACTATTGGCACGTGCGACTCTCGCAAGGCATCAAGAGGAAACTATTCACAGGAGATTAGATCTACATAGTTTCTGCATCAGGTACGCAAACTGACAGGTATAAAATTTAATTTTAAATTTTGCATTCTTTCAATTATAGATATACATGATGTATTTTATAAATTTAATTAGATTAAATTAAAATAAAATACATGCATACAAATAAACCCGAATCTTGGGGCATCGTAAAATCAATTTTTTCCTACACAGCCGGCTTCAACTCCAAACTTCATCTTCTACCCCAGCGGCTACACTTTGGGGCCCACATGCTTGACTTTATCGCCCATCACTGTCCACACAAGATAACAAAAGGGTGGCATGGGGGACACGTCTGGCAAATGCCGTAATGGTCGGCCATGCCCTGCAGCAGCCTGCAACAACTGTCCAAACCAAGCGGTACCTACCAACTATGCAGCCACTCACATTTGACGGGACATGGCCTGCATTTCTGACATGCCACTAAGAAGCAAGCCTTGCCGTTGCTATCATTACTGCCACCATCATAAATGCTCTGATAAGTGATCATGCCCTAAGTCTCACATACTCCAAGCATCAATAAAATGGGTAAAAGAAACCCCTGACAAGATAACGGATAACTCACTATACTCCAAAATGCTCATTCTGGCTTACAGAGAGCATGGCTCTACACCTCTCTCTTCTTATCTCTTTCGAGCTTCCTCAAGCTCACGGCAGTTGCCCAGAGCATTGACTTGAGCATCGGAGAGTCCCCACTAGAATCTTCGACCCTCGAGACTTGTTTGCAGGCTCCCAGATGCAAGAAGCTTGCCGAAGCATCCTGAGCTCACTGGAGGAGGCAATCGAACACTCACGGACGTTTGAGGACGATGATTTAGCATCAACAATAAGTTTTTTACAAAATCATAACTAGTTTTATTTGTGAAACAACTTCTGTCCAAAGAAATGGTTGACTGCTGTCCAAACAACTCTCTCTCTCATCCCCTCCCCACTTGTAATTTAGATTTCTTTGTGATTTTAATAAATTTTAGCCAGGGGAGAATCCCTCCCGCATGTTCCTTCAAAACAAAAAAAAAGAAGGATCTCCATGACTTCCTCCAAAAGGAAGGTCCGGACTTGGTCGAGATCCCAAAGAACAGGATGATGCTCATGTTTTCCACCTTTAGGGCCTGAGCAGCTCCCAATTTACATCATGCAGGAAAAAAAATAAAAGATTGAAGCTGATCAGTAAAGGTGAAAAAATAAGTTTTTTTTGTTACTTATTTTTTTTAAACTGGAAACCATTTAAATCCTTCTCTGATTTTGCTCCATCTCTCAACTGGCTTTTACTGAAAACCATTTAATTTGTCATGCCCATCACATTCCATAGTGCTGTGCTGTTTTTACATATGCCTTGAATAAATTAGGTTCATCTGTATTTGAACTTGATGATGTTTTAAGCACAAGCGTAAATTTTTCTCTGCCTTAATCTTGAAGAAATTGAGACATTTTTGGCTAAAACAATAGAGATTATAAGCACTTGAGAATAACATGCTTTTTACTATAGAACAAGTGCTTAACTTACATCAATGAAAAAAATAGCTTTACAAATGACAGTGATAAAGGAAAAAAAAAGTACTTTATTTTATAGCCAACATGGCGAATTTTCTCAACTCCTCAAACGTGATCATAGAATGAATCTATCTGCCAACCTCTCCATTTCAACTTAGCATGGAAATAATGCAATGGACTTTCATCACTTAGTAAGAGAAAAAGAATGGGAAGAGGGAAAAATTTCGGATGAGCTTGAAGGAAATTAGGGTGGACATGCTAACCTTTTTGATGAGTGATAAATAATAAAGGGAGGTGGGACGCATGCATGTCAAATAATGAATGCTTATGCGAGAAGAAGCTGCTCTCTTTTCCCAAAAAAAAATGGTCATAATCTTTATTTTAACATGTTAATTTTCTCATAAATCATCGATTATTACAATTTTGACATATATGAAAAGAGCTTTTTTTTTTTTTCATCATGATCAAATAATTATTCTTTTCTTTGAGATAAAATCGAACACCGCCAACTTTATTTTTTTAGTTATCTATAATATTTTTATGCTTATATCTATAATGAGTTAAATTTGTCTATATTCAAATGTAACAAAGTTTAATATCTGATCATCATCTTTCTTACTTTTAAATCCATACGGAAGCACGCTCCATGTACAATGGGATACACTACACATTTAAAGGCTAAATCACTATTACAGCAAACATGTTATGCTTGTTAGTCCCTTCTAGGGATGTAATCGAGCTGAATCGAGTCGACACAGTGCCAATCTCGAGCTTAACTCAACTCTAAAATTTGAAGTTCGAAACTCGATTCGAGCTTGATCGAGTTTCTTATTTAGAGCTCAAACTCGAGCTCGATGGAATACTCGATATACTAGAGCTCGACTCGACTCTACTTGAATTTTTATGAAAAATTTTAAAAATAATTTTTAAATTAAAATAAAATATATTCTCAACTAAAAATCTAAAGAAGTTTTATATAATTAGGTAAATATTATATATATAATTATAAGAGTAAAATAGTAAAATTAAGTAAGCTCGATTAAGCTCATGAGCTTTTCGTATTTTAATACTTGAACATGACTCGATAATATACTCAAGTACCTCGAGCTCGAGCTCAACTTGATAAGCAACGAGTCGGTTTCAAATTCTTTTTAAGTCGATTTCAAGCTACTTGCGAGCTTTTTCGACTCAGTTACACCACTAGTCCCTTCTTCAAAGCAAATGGGTGGCTTGAAGGAAATGAACTCCATAGCTCTCATGCAAACCTGAACTAAGGTAATGCGTGCCTTCTTCTATCTGATGACCATTATGCCTGATATCTCTCTATTTCATTGATCTAGCTGAATTTAATTTCTTTTTTGGCCTATCTAGCTCTGTCGTTTGCATGTCACACTAACAAAGCATTCCATATAAGGTGGATGACAAAGCTTGCTATCTGCATGCATTCATTTTGTGATTTGATCATGGGGTTTTATGAAGCCATGTTAACATGTATAGTTAAGGAAGATAAGTACTTGTATATAATGAAAAATACAAACATTATGTCAATCCTTTTGGGTAAATCGTTTGTTGTTTCATAGAATAGAAACCAATCTAGCTCATGACTTATATTGACTAGAAGAGACAGTAAAACAAATATTTTTAATGCCAGATTTCACTGAATTTGGATCCTTAAGTTAGCGAGTTTGTGTTAGTATATATTTAGTCACATATTAGTTATGTACTCATGATCATTAACCCAACAAAAATAGCTTGAAATGGCCTGCTCATAATAATTTATACTTTGAATCCACTCTTTGAACTAACTATTCAGATTCCAATAGGTTAGGAATGAACTTGAATGTCTAGGAAGAAGCTGCTAAAAGTTTTTAAAATCTTGGCATTTTTGCACCAAAAAATAAGTCTTCGTAATCAGACGATGAAATTTCAATTGTCAAGTCATAACAAACATGTCATTGTTGTTGGCCTTGAGGAAAAATACATGTCATCGTTCATTAATGATGGTTGCAATACTCCTAATCTTCAAGCTCCATTAGCATCAAAGATTATGATGTCAGTGAAACTCCAATCATGCTTCAAATCTTCCTTTTTCTATACTACTTTCATATTTTTAAATCTTGAAGTAAGAATGTTTCATAAGTTCACTACTATGATGTTAGATTTCTATGCATGCCTTTGTTTAGTTTGGTTCGTTGCATTGGAACTCAAAGATAAACATTTTATTATAACATAAATGGCTAGGAGCAAATGGTTGCATCACTGAACCATAGAACTTCACAAATAAAGACGGAAGAAATACAATATCAAATATGATAGCCACTTCTCACATCAGCTTCTCTCATCAGCTGCTCCAAGATTGACCATGTAATGAATCTTATTACTTGAGATGACCATTGTGATGAATCATCATTCAAATATTTCACCATCTCAACTTCGCTGGGAAATACTGCAATAAACATTCAATTGCTTTATTAGAGAAAAGAAAATAGGACATGAAAGAAAAACTTTCATCTTTTTTTTTTTGAGAAAAGAGAAGGTAAAAGTCTAAGCTAAGGCTTCTGATCTTAATTTTTATCTTGGCTGATGTATCTTTTATTTCTTACTATTTTGGAATGGCTATGTAGATGAACATGGCGGTGCTCAACTCTTCATGAGACCTACAAATACTCTTCCCTTCTTCTCTCTTTCATTATTTCCTTCCATTTTGTTCTTCTTTTTTGTCTCTTATTTCATTTATTAATGAAGTTTGAGGCGGTATTGTGACCGTTTTTTCCACAAAAGTAAAAAAAAAAAGAATAGGTTGAAGAAATTTAGGATGGAGATGCTAACCTTTTCAATAAGTGATAAGTAGTGGCTTCACTTTTCTCTATATCTATTCTAACTTTGCTCTTGCTATAAAGGTCATATTTGCTGCACATAGAGCAAGAAAGAATAAGTTGAGTACTCCACTCATATTTGAATTTTCTCTGACATAGTCTTTTTTCTGAAACTTAATGCAGCATAATTCCAATGGTAGATTTTTTCCCTTAAAAAAAGATGGATCTTAAGAGATCATACTTAAATATATGTAGCCACTTCATATTTTCTCTGTCCTCATCATTCATGAAGTATTGATATGCTCCATGCTTGCGCAGTGCTGAAACAAACATGAAACATGGCATTTGAGTTCAATTAGTAAGAGAGATAGACTCCAATATAAGAACAGGAAAATTGATGCAAAGAAGTCATCAGTTCATGAACTCATGGTAGAAGGAATGGTAGCAGATGATGAACAAGGCAGCTGAAGGCAAAGTGGTCTTATTCTCTTTGGCCACCTGAGATTAACTAATAATTATACTAACATCCACTGATAAATAGAGTATTTTAAATCATTGAATAAATTTTACAAGGAAACATGAGAAGCTACCAAAAAAAAAAAAACAATGGTCATGCATACCAAGTACATATAATAATCATGGCCCCAAGATATCAATACGTTGTCAAGTCCGCATCCTTCAGAATAAGCTTCAAGTTTGGTGTTGTATTTAGGATTGTTGTAGTCTGGGTTTTCTTGGAAATACTGTTATGATAAATCATTGTAGACTATTAGAATGACAAAATCTAAATTATTGCTTCCAATCACATCTTAGAATCATGGTATGATTAGTTTAGTTTGGATG